>CM036554.1:17941717-18476717 GCA_020745685.1 Tautogolabrus adspersus
GAACAACCCGGGTGGATCACTTCCGGCCGGGGCAGCTGTCAATGAGACATGAAGCTCGGCCAGATACTGAATCCCAAAAACCCCTGAAAACAAAGCCTTAAATGTGTAAGATAATGAGGACTTTTGCATTGCATAATAATGTGTATGTAAAGTGCTGGATGTAGACATGTTGTTACGAGCACCCTGACTGGTTAGGAGACAATACAAGCAATTAAATACATAATCAATTCAGATTGGATTCATCCATTTCAAAACCTGCTTATTACACAGCTAAGAGTCATTACAGCTGGTTGCACTAGTAACACAACAGGGCGGCAGTAACTCCGTCTGAAGGGATTGGGATGCAAACCGGAGGGTCACCGGTTCAAGTCCCGGTGTGAACCAAATCTGGAAATTGGTCTGGTAATTGGAGAGGTGCCAGTTCACTTCCTGAGCACTGTGGAGGTGCCCTTGAGCAAGGCACTGACCCCCTCCCCCCAGCTCACAGGAGCGCTGGCTGTGGGCAGACCCCTCACTCTGACATCTCTCCAATAGTACATGTCCAATGGATCCTGTTTGTGCATGTGTGTGTAGCATGTTCAGCAGCAGAGTATAAAACTGAATTCCCCTTGTGGGATTAATAAAGTACATCTTCTTCTTCTTCTTTTTCGCAGCAGTCAGAAACAGTCACTGACAGATGAAATGATAGAAGACATTTTTATGTATAATTGTTTAAAAAACTGTGAACCTGTAGTCCAGATACATTTCAAGCTCCTGTGAGGAACTTTTGTTTGCGTCGATGTTGGCGCCCCCTGTGGACAAAGTGGTAGCTGTTATCGTTATCCGATGTCCTGTCCTGTACATCGGTAAGACCTGTTTTGTTTTTTGTATTTTTTACAGAGAATCTTATCCTGCTTTCTTTAACAGTCAAATGTATATCTGAAACTTTGCCATGTGAAATGTAAACAAAGGCTGTTTCAGCATTGTGCGGTCAGTCTCTGCGCCTGACATCAAGGCATTAAAACGACCGTATGGAATAGTCCGTCTTTATACTGATAATCCTTTTGCTTTTGTTATTCCTAAAGATTCCTTCATAAACATTTTTAGTCTATTTCATAACAAGTCAAAACTCCTCACAGGAGCTCTAAGCGATAACATATTGTAGAATGTTTCTATCAAAACACACTCAGGTGTTGAAGAGCAAACAAGCAGAATGAAGCTCATTGACTCAGGTGCATAACAGTGTGTACCATTTTCTCTTGGTCGCATTTTGAGCTGAGACTGGTAAAGATTTTATTTTTAACCTTTATTGGATATGTCAGCTGAGAGGAAACATGGGAAGAGAGAGGAAGGGTAACATGCTCCAAAAAGGGTTGCAGATCAGAAGTTGACCAAGTGACCAGTTTGGAGGATTACGTCTTTGTATATGGGGCGCCGGCTTTACAGACTGAGCACCCAGTGAAGCTGCTCGGTTATATTTCCTGCTCAGAGGGGTTTTAAGTTCAACTTTATAAGACTGCTGTAGAGAGGGTCCCTCTGCTAGCTCTTCAATTAACATCATGGCTCAAATACTGCCAAGACAGCCTAATCTATATTAGTTCTCTGCGTAGAGCTCTCTCGATTGGTCATGACTAATTGGCCTTGAGGAGAAATAACGCTGAAGTCCTGGGTTATGACGTTAATGTGAATAACTTCTAATGCTTTTGTACAGTAACACGTTTCACGTTTCGTTTTTTTGAGGCCACTTTTGTTTTTATTGATCAGACAGGTGAAGAGAGATATGAAAAAGTTGAAGGAAAGAGTGGTGAAGGCACGCAGCATGAGGCCAAAAGGTTGGAGTTGAACCCTGAGCCACTGCGTCAAGGACTGTGACCTCTGACCTCTGTTGCAAACGCTCTAACCACTGAGCAGTCACCCCCATTTCAACAACTGACTTGTACATGCGAGGTATACATTTAGTTTCCTGTAGCTTTAAAAAACAGGATAGATTTGTTTTACTAAATTTGGATCTAAAGACTTCCCTCAGTGTGTGTGTGTGTGTGTGTGTGTGTGTGTGTGTGTGTGTGTGTGTGTGTGTGTGTGTGTGTGTGTGTGTGTGTGCAGAGAATCAGTTTTCCACAGCTTTGTGTGCTTTCCAGCCATTTGGAGCTAATTGGTTTTCCCAGCAGCTCCTGCTGAGTGTGTTTTCCACTTTGTATATTTTCAGCAACAAAAAGAGTGAGAGGCAGAGATTCAGCGGGACAGAAAAAAAAAAGTCATCCGGCACAAAGCCCAAAGAAAGGAGGAAGAACACTTTAAAGCTAGTGGAGAAGTGGTCCGTGGAGGTAGACCTCTTACTGTCCTTCTCTCTCTTTCTCTCTGGTGCATAATTAGAGGAAAGAGCTCTCAGTACATCCATCCAGCATGCTGAAAGATAATATTGACACAACACTGTCCCTGAGGCTTCCACTCAGATCCACAGCACAGGACCACACACACAGAAACACACTTACAGTATGCACGAGCAGCACAAGATACACACACAAAACCAATATGTATGGCAACCTTAGTAATACAAGTCTGCACCATGTCAGTGTGTGTGCGAGTGTGTGTGTGTGTGTGTTAACTAGAGAGTGATAGGTGGAGGAAAGAGGGGGCGGAGGATGACGGACTGCATGCTGATGCTTGTGTATGTGCTCTACCTTTCCTCCCTCTCTGTTTCCCCTCATCGCTCGCTCTCTCTCTCTCTCTCTCTTGTTTCTGTGGTCGTGATGAATCGGCTCCCTGCACAGCACTGCAGCAGCCACAAGGAGGGAGCACTCTCTCCATGCCCGGCTCTCTCTATCAGCATCTATCAATCTATCAATCTATCTATCTCTCTGCCTCTTCCTCTGGTCACCTTACTTTATCTTTTTCTCCGCTCTCTCTCTAGTGGTGTCATTGTCTCCCTCTCTCTTTCACTCGTTTTTTTTCTGCAGGAACGTCTCAAACAAAGGAAACTATAGTAGAACTAACTGGCAAAGATACAAAAAAGTGATTAAATACAAAAGCAAAGAATGGCCTCGTTGTGTTTCTTGGAAGTCATCTGATTGTTATTTTAATTTGAGGTACAGACAAATCTAACAAGTAGAACTAGTAATATGTTATTGACAATGGGGGTCTTTGAAAATGGGGTCCTGTTCCCCTGTTTGAAAATATTAAAGAGGTACTATATCTGTGTTTATTAATACGACAAGGAAGTCAAGTTATTAAAATGTATAATCCATACCATTTTAAGAAAAACAAACTCTATTTATAATGCAATCCAGGGTCTCTAGTGTTGGTAATATCCATGAATGATATTTACATCCAGTCATTTTTTTTTGTATTTGTTGTGAGTGTTTGTGGCGTGATTTCTGCTCCTGTCAAACCACAAAGAATTCACAGGAAAACAACGGATGCATCAAATCCACTTGTTTATTTCACACGTAAGACATCTGACTGTTATTCTTTTTATACTTTTTCTGATGGAGCTGTTTCAAGTTACTGATGCAAACTGGAATTCAAACGGCTTTATATTACAGTCTTCAACTGTCAAAAACACTGCTTTTATTGTGAAGAGGCCACAAGAAGTGCAACTGGCTGATAAACAGTGCAACACTGTAACCGTGATTTGTTAAATACCTGCCTAACTTTTTTTTAAATCAATGCACCTACTAAGCCAAAGTACACAACAGGCCTGAAATGTTTAGGATTACAACTTTGACCATGACACCATGAGGCAGCTGTGAGTCTGTCGTCTATTAATCAAAAGCTTTTGATCTTCAGCTCCAGCAGTCTACAAGGCGAAGTGTCCTTCAGCAAGACCAAGCAGCAGCCTCTGGTGTAGAAAAATGAAGCTAATGTGGATGTGCAAAAAAAAAAACGCAGTTCCTTGAGTGTCCACTTGAGGCTGGCTTCCAAAGCCCCCGAAGTCACGCATTGTAAAAATGCCAATTTCAAAGCAGAAATAAACGTGTTTACAGCCTGGTTCAAATAACAAATTTGATTTGAATAGTTCACGTGTTTATCAGCAGACACTGTACAAG
Source organism: Tautogolabrus adspersus (assembly GCA_020745685.1). Classification (NCBI taxonomy): domain Eukaryota; kingdom Metazoa; phylum Chordata; class Actinopteri; order Labriformes; family Labridae; genus Tautogolabrus; species Tautogolabrus adspersus. The sequence continues at coordinate 17,945,743 of CM036554.1, forward strand.
GGGGTAAAAACTTTTTTATGACTCATCCATTTTGATTTAATAAAGAACAAGAGTTATGTATAGTTAGTGGATTGACTGATATTACTGCAAGCGTGCACGTCCAGCCTTAACTCTACCTCTTTGCCTGCAACTAGGTTGAAAGCGTTTTCAATATGGCGACTGGCATTGATAGGCTTCAAAAGTCCGCTTCAGAAACCAATGGGTGACGTCACTGAGACAACGTCCATGTTTCATACAGTCTGTAGGAAAGATGCTGAACCCCAAATCGCTCCTTGTGTCATTAACACTGGCATGGGAATAGGAATAGTTAATACTGATTGATACATAACATCCTCTACCATCAGAATAAGAATGTGTGTTTGATGTGACATGTATGAAAAAGCCCTTTGAATGGTCAGAAGGTTTGAAATGCTCTAGGAACTACATGGTGCCAGACCCCCCCGGCCTGTTCGATGGCCACGTCTGGCCCATGTATTTGAAACACAAGAAAATCATAATACAGTCATAATATTACAGTCACGTTAATACACTCATTATCTGCTGGTTGATTTCTGCCCTCCATGACATCATCCTCCTACTGTTTTTGAATCTTATTAACACTTGTGGCAAAGGCATATCTTCTCCAGAGCCTTTTCTGTATCACATGATAGTGCTGTAGTCATGGCAACAGTCAGTTTCTTAATTTTTCTTGCACTTGTGACCCCGGTAAGCTGTCTGCCAGCTAACAGGTTTTCACAGCAGAAATGTTGACCTCAAAATCACACGAAATTAAGAATGACTCGGAAGAAGCGTCCCAGTGAGCCAAGGCAGTGAGATAGTGAGACAGCATGCACAATAAGGACCCTATAACCAAACATTCAATTCAGACAGCATTCATTTCATCATTAACACCTCGTCTGCTGCATAACTAAATGTCTCAGAGTCCGGAAATTTAAAGGATTATTTGTCTTGTTTTCTTCCAGTGCAGCAATTTTGTCTCGGTCTATGATTGTTATCAAACCCCTGCAAACACTTTTACAACCTCTGAGTAGACATGCAGGCCCCTTACGCTTAAATCTCCCCTTTTCATCTGTTGAATCTTGCTACCACAAGTGTCAAAACTGTAGGTTTTCTTGCCAAATCCTGCACGGCTGCTCAGATTTCTTTGAAATCACTGCCCAATCTGACTGATAGGAATAGTCCATGCACATCATGCTCCTGTATTCTCTAAGTTAAGTGTCTCCTACAGAGACATTAATGCAGACCATCAGCAAAAGAAATTGAATAATCTATTCGGCAAAACAAAAATGTCAATTAGTGTCTTCATCAGCTGCAGAGCGAACCTCTATCCTAGAAATTACATTTCTTTCATACTGAGCTGTTTACCCATTTACGTTGTGATGGAAATGTAATGGCCTCCTGGATAATTTTCAGAAGTAAATGTTTTTTTAATTCACGAAGGGGGGGCTCCATTTATGTACTAAACTGAAAGTCACAAGGACGGTGGGTGGGAAGCAAAATTTGACACCAGAGATCAAGCTTCACATCCTGAGTCCTAAGCACTTTGGGTAAAGTTTAGAACAGATGTTTTTTTCAGTTAAATATGGAGAAACTAGGTTCTCTTTTCGATACTTCAATACTTTTCAATACCCAGTGATTACCACGGAGCTGCTGCAGGCAAAAAGAGAGATTAAACAGCCGTCCAGTGAAATTCACCGACAATTCTCAAGTCATTTTAGCATGTCATATAGATGCAAAAGTTACGTATATGTCTCTTTGAAACAGACGGATAGCAGAGGAGGTTAACATGTCTTAAGAGTGCAAATACATTGAAAATATTTCTGTACTGATGTCAATGCGTTTGTGCATGTTAGACAGGGTGAAGGAGGTTTACTTGGTGATTAAAAACAAGATATTTCTTGGGTTGCCTAGGACAGAGGTTCCCAAATTAGCCTCCGGCCCCCTCAAGCAAAATGTTTTTGGCTTCTTGTACATTACGATGGCAAATATCAAAAATGAAACATACAGCTTCTTAATGTTTTACTATCAATTAATAATCTATTGATTCATCTATTGCATTCACTGTCTTTTTTGTCAACAGTCTTTTGTCATTTCTCTCCCAGCAATTGTCAACAGATGTTGAGTTTTACTTGTAACTTATCAAAGTTTAAAATTCTGGTATCCTGGCAACCCTAGAGGAAAACCCTTCTGGAGCTTTAATCTCTGCAGACTTTTCCAAATAAAACCAAAACCATGATATTTTAATAGCTAATAAAAAAAGTGTGACTGTCCTGATGACAAACAAAGTTTGAAGTGTGGAGAGGCAGTCTTTAACTGAAAGTCCGAGGCACTCCGATATCGTATAAAAATCCTTTATTTAACAGGGATGTGTCTACGCGTTTCGACTCTACTGACTCTTCGTCTGGTATCCTAGCAACCCTAGAGGAAAACCCTTTAGGAGTTGAAATCTCTGCAGACTTTTCCAAATAAAACCAAAACCATGATATTTGAATACTCTGACTAAGTGCTGCCAGCACCCGGACATTATTATAAAAAGTGACAGTATATTATTAAGAAGTATTGAGTAGAGCGTGTTGAGTTGGATAAAGTGTGACTTGCCTGATACATTATTTAACACGTCTTCATCATGTTCGTCACAGTAAAGGTCGTGTTTGGCATCTTTAGAAACACCGTTTTGTTTAAAGGTAAGTCGTTCATAATGTCATGCTGTGGGAGCCCTACAGCTACAAACATGCAAACACTATGAACTCCCATGAAGTCAGGAGAGGAAAATGACTACTATCTTACTGTTTTCTGTCATTTTTAGCTTCTTTGAAATAGCAGCCATCAAACTTTATGTATCTTTGGGTCTCTTTTGCTTTGTAATATATTTCAGACTTGTATTAAGTCTCTTCTTTTTTTCGTCTGTGTGTGATTTTGTAGCATATCATGCGCTAAAACCCACCCAATCCAATCCATAGCAACATCTTATGAACGTTCTTTGACTTCATCCGTATGTATGTGTACTAACAGATTATTAGATCCTGTTTAACTGCCCTTGAACTTCTCATCTATAAGCTTTTCATTACTCAGCACTCAAATCAAATACTGAATTCTTATTAATCTTCTGTTTCATTCTTTCTTCCCCCTGATAAACTCGCACAAACACACAAATACAGTTACTGCTTAATAAGTGCATCCATCGACTCCATACCTCCTTCCGCTGTTTTATCTGTACCTCTGTTACACAGTGAGAAGTTGCTGAGCACGCACACACACACTTTGAATCTCATTAAAATGCACACATCCAAACAGACAAACTATTGTTTCTGTTTGTGCTGCTGGTGCAACCCTGCAGCTTCACTGCAGCAGTGGGGGGTTAATTGCCGTGCCCAAGGGGCCCTCAGGGGCCAGGAAGCAGCAGCGAGTATTTCGGTCTCTTATCACGACTGAGGAGAAAAGGCTTTTTATGAACTGACAGCTGTAGATTTTATCACCATAATTCATAAATTACAAATATTTGATGATTTTATTCAGAAATTTCAAGATAACCCCACAGGGATTTTTTTTAAAACAATCAAATGATGTGCATTGACTCAGTTTAGGATTGCAGTGACTAAGTGGAGGAAATAAATTAAAATGAAATATAATTTCTGGCTGCAACTAGAGACGCTTCAAGGTAATTTTTCCCTCCTTATACTGATTTTCAAATCAGACGTAAGTTTTGGCTGATAGTGAGTCCCCTGATACTGCATGTAGGAGCTGCATTCAAGCCATATTTGCAATGTTTGTTCATTTTTCCTGCATTTTATGAGTCAGGTCTATTTTTCAGTGTGCATAGCACATCTGGGAGAAAGACGGGTCACAGCGCATGCAGTCAATGACCAGCAGAGTGATGCTAATGATAGTCATTTGCATTAAAGAGTTTGAGTACATTTGAGCCACTGCATGTTTCCTTTTCTAACACGAGCAGCTTTAAACATCAACTCTCACTGGATTTATTCCTCGGATAAAGTCTGCTCGCGTGTAATGAACTGTGCCTGTACTTTCCCTGAGGTAAAGACAAGAGGATACTGGAGAGCTATACTACTTACCTGGTATTAATGAGAAAGTTTTGCTATGCTCTTGCTCAGTACACTGAAGGAATCCTGACCTAAAAACCAGCTGAGCTCTAAGAAACAAGCTAAGTCAAGGTAACCAGCAGCTTGTGGAGTCTCCTGATCTCATTTTTCAAGTTCAGAGTGTCATGAAAACACAGATTTTTAACAAGAAACTACTCTATTTTCTGTCTTACCATTTTACATAATAATTAAAGCTCCTGTAAGGAACTTTTCACTTTATGTTGATTTTGGCGCCCCCTGTGGACAAAGTGTTACCTCTTTGCTGATTTGCTCCTTTACATGATTAAGTACAGTAGTGTCTTTTTGGCCTTTATTGATAGGGCAACTATAGACAGGAAACATAGGGAGATAGAGTGGGGGATGACATGCACTTAACAGCGAGGAATCTGGAGTCTAACCTGAGATGAGGACTGGAGCCTCAGTAATGGGGCGCCTGCTCCAGGACTGAACTAAACCAGCGCTCATGCATCGCTCAATGAGAATCTTTACGATTAATAATGTAGAAAGGCTGTTTCTGTAGCGTGCAATAAATCCCTTCATCTGACACCTACCCCCGGCAGCGGTTTCAAACTTTAAAAGTAACTGTATAAAAAACATCCATCTTTATGCTGATAGTTTGGTTTGCTTTTGTAGCTCATAAAGATATATCAGTCATTCATTTGTGACTGTTTCATGACCAGCTACAAACTCTTCACAGGAGCTTTAACTTTGAAATTGGTGCATTACTATTACTAAACGCAGTTATTTGGCCAGCTTAAAACATTTAGCTTTATCTGCTGATTCGTTTGCAACTGACACATGATAATTGACCTGAAATCCTTTGCATCTTTGCAGCTCTAAAACAGTATAGCTGGTGGCAGCCTAAACACAAACGACTGCTGTGTAGGCTTCTCTTTTGGAGGTGAATGAACACGTTTAATTTTGGGGGGCTGATCAAATATGACTAGTGCGCTTGTCAATCCCAGATATTGAACTTTATGCATTATTGGAAACATAATAGTTCTGGTATCGGAATCGTACGCACTCGAGCTGCAACCGTGATGCTAATAGAGCTAGGTACGTCCCAAACCTAAACTTTGACACCTTATAGGAGACCTCAAACGTGATCTGAGCTAAGTGAAAAACAACAAATGCAGTCTTCCTCGTTTGAATCTACCATATTAGCAAACAATTATACATAGATAATCACACATATACAGCCAACGAGAATTAATCATCGCTGTTTGTTTTGTCTCTTGTTTAACACCCCCTTTCTTCTGTGTGTGTGTGTGTGTGTGTGTGTGTGTGTGTGTGTGTGTGTGTGTGTGTGTGTGTGTCCTTGAAGTGGCCCATTTCTCCCCCACTATGCTCGCCCTTTGTTAAGACATTTTCATCATTTCTAAAATAAACTTTATGTCCTTCACTTTGTCTTTTCATCTTGCTCATCCTCTCATCACAAGTGCTCGTTTTTTTTTAAGCCCCTACCTTATTAGACTCTTTAATTCCACTCTTTCTCCCGGTAGAAGTATCCCCTGTAGTCTTCTCCTCTGTTTTCTCATACTGTATACTCCTCATCCCTCTTTCTTCTCTTCTCCTCCTTCAGAAACTTTTCTTCCTCTCATCTATCCCTCCGCTCGCTTCAGCTCTCCCTAAGCTTCTGCCTCATCACCCCTCTCCCTCTTCGGCTTACTCCAACCTCTCTCTCTCTCTCTCTCCCCTCTCTCTCCCCCTCTCTCTCCCTCAAGCCAGTACTCGAGAGGAATTTGTGTGTGGGTGTGGGTGTGTGGGTGTGTGTGTTCGGAGGGTATGTTTGTGCCAACTGGAAGTCTTGGGAGGAGGGGGTGTGTGTGTGTAAAGTGAGAGAGGAGATGCAGTAAAAGCAGCAGCGCAGTGTGAGCAGCATCTTATCACACACACACACACACACACAAACACACACACACACACGCACACACACACACACACACAGAGGATGTCCACGCTGAAGCCAAACTGGCAGCACTGCCAAACACCACCAAAACACGCAAACACCCATTAATAAAGCCCTAATCTTATCCCTGTCGTGCTTAAATATCAATTTACTGCAGTGGGGACAGAGGGGAGGGTGGGGGCATGTGAACTGTGCATGCCGAAGTGTGTGTGTGTGTGTGTGTGTGTGTGTGTGTGTGTGTGTGTGTGTGTGTGTGTGTGTTTGTGCATCTTACAATTTGTGCAAGTCATTAAAATGCTTAACCCTTTCTAGATGACGTATTTTTAGAAAGCAGTGACATAAATCAGAAAAGGAACTGTCATTAAGAGCTGGGGTGATTTATTAATCAAAAGACTCCAGAGAAAATTTCTCACCAAATGTTTTGGCAAATGCTGAAACCAACAGATCACAATTTAGACTTTTCAGGTACAAAATGGCAAAAAGCAGCAAATTCTTGAATTCAAAAACTTGTACCTTTAGGTTTTTCAAACAAACATGTCAAACATCTCCTGGTATTCACTTCTTCACTGTGAGGATTTGCTGCTTTTTATTATTTTACATGGAAACTCTTCGATACTGAACTGTTCGAACTGTTGATTGTCAGTGTGTTAGTGTGCACTTTGGGCTGCATCTTGCATGAAATGTGCTTTATAAATACACTTTATTTATAATCATTATTTTAAACGTACAGTATGTAGAATTTTTTGACAATGTTTACATTAAAATATAAATACTAAACCTATGTTATATATATTTTATTATTGAGTACTTACATTACCTCAAATATTTCCAACAGTTTTCACAGCCAGAAAAATCCGTAATTTTGCCGTTGTAACAGGACATGTCTTGTCGAGGTGGCCACCATGATGAGCCGCCATGACTATCTATGACTATTATTGTTGCCGTGGAAACACCGGATGTCACGTCAAAGACCGCTGAGTAAGGAAGCGGGAGCTGCTACTGAAAGCTGCCGTGCTGTTGCTGTATGTGCTGCTTTGATAAAATCGTTGTGTAAATTATACTCACATACATCGTTGGTAAACATATTCTCTTCCTCAGGTCTGTTTGCCCGTTCATCTTTACTACGTCAACGCGGAGTTCATTTTCACAGGGGCAGTGGGGTAGCAGAGAGGACTCCCATGATACCCCGCTAGCCTCAACGTCGTTTTTTATTATTGTAGTATTGATTGAGAGCCCCCTGTCAGCGGAATCTACATATTGTATCTTTGAAGTAAAAAACAGTAAATAGATTAGCTTAAGAAATTAATTATCGGATTGATCATTGACCAAAATAATCATGCTGATGAACTAGCGGTAGCAGATCATAAAGTCCTCTAAGCGGGCAGCCTGGGTTCAAGCCCAACCTGTGACTACTTTCCTGTATGTCATCAACCCGATGTCCAACTCTGTCCACTGTCCTCTCAATAATAAAAGCATTAGCTCCAGCTGTTCTTTAGGAAACGTTAACGCTATAGCCATCCTTACAGTGCATTTAAACAGAACAGCCATAAGATTCAAATGTTGATATTCAGCTTCAATATAAAGGTATTCACATTCACACAGTCATCAGATCATCACTGGACTTCTGTCCCGTTTATACCACATTACTCCAGTCAGAGAAAGATAAACTATACTTGGACACATTTGAGTGACATGAAATTCAAACTAAATCATCTTATTAAATAATTCAGTGACTGTTTGAGGTCTTCAGCACACCAGACTTCAGCAAACATTCAGTTTCTTACTGTGATACTCTGCAGAATCGCACTGCAGACAATCTTACTTCTTGACTTCTTCTGAGGCTTTTTGGTCAAAGTCCGGTCTTCAGCAAATGTCAGAAAATGCTCCAAATAGTGCAGTGTTATTGACTGACTAACTTGGCCAGTAAATATATCAAGACATGGTCCTAAAAGTCTCCAGGAGGAAGATGTTTTTTTGCCTTTCTGACTTAGTTAAATAAGCGTCTTTGTGCGGTGTGTGTATGTATGTGTGTGTGTGTGTGTGTGTGTGTGTGTGTGTGTGTGTGTCTGTTAATCTGACTGACCTGCAGAGCGCTGTTGAGGAAGCAGCTGTTCTGTCCCGGCTCGTTGCTCAGGCCTTTGCTAGGTGCAATAGAGGTCATGGTCCTCGGGGTCACCAGCCCCTGCACCCCGCCTGCCGCTCCGCCACCCGACGCAAAGTAGTTCCTTTTCCACGACATTACTACCTGGACGCCCCCGTTTCCACGATGAGGCAGGGAAGGGGCGGGGTAGCACACCAAGCGCCGGCCTCTATGTCACTCCCATGAGAGAGAACGAGGGAGAATGATTGAAAAGCAGAGGAGGGATCAGAGGGATGAGAAAGAGGGAGGCGGCTGAGGAAGATCGAGGAGATGCGAAGTGTCTTGGACGGGGATTCGGCACCCATATAACCCTCCCCCTCTCCAGCTGTGATTTTACTTAAAAATCTGTCCTCTTGCCGGGGCCAGCGGTTGGCTTTTTGTTTGTCTTTTTTTTAGCTCCTTGGATTTAGTTTGAAGTTGTTAAGGACATCTGAGCGTGTCCAAAGCGTCCTTTGGCATCCTCTTGTCAAATAAATGTTGATTAAGAAGCACTGCTGCTTTCATGTGGGGACCTCTTCAATGCTTTCTGCTGCTCTTTCACTTTGCCTATAAGACACAAAAAGATACCTGTTAGGACAGCTGGAAACAACTACATTTAGCACGGATACACAAACACAACAGTGGTATTAAAAAACATTTCAAAATATGTCTTTGAGGCATTTAACTAAATTCTATTGTTAGCATTGCATGTTTTAAAAAAGGTTTAGCTTGGTTTAAATCAGTGGTCAGGACTCAAAAAATGTTTATACCCTGAACTGTGGAAAGTGAGTCGGGCCCCAAACTGTTAGCTAGCTAACTTCAGGGGTTATTGACCTTAGCTAGCCAAGCTAAAAAAAAAAGTTGGTAATTTCTACACAGGTTTGGCAGACGACGATGTTACTACTACTTTCTGTAACTCTCTCTTACTTCTATTTTATTATTTCTAGGATTAGGGTTAAGTTAACGACCTAATATGAAACTTTGTGCTGCTGTCAAGCCTTTTAGCTTTTTTTTTTTTTTTTTTTACACATATTTAAACCTTACTTACAAAAACAAGCTCTGAAAAATATATCCAGGCCATAAAATGCAAAACAGTATGAGCCAGCCAAAGAGCAGAAGACAGATGCAGTTAGCGACTAGCTGGTGAGAGCGCTAAATATTTAACTGCTAGACAACCCGATTTTTTTAATGAGGTAGGGACCGAAACATGCTAAAAGGATTAAGGAGGACTTATCTTTTGAGTGACACAGAAACACATTAGGAAGCAAATAAAAAAATACATTTTCAACCTCTCATCTTAATTTGAAAACGGTCATTTCTTTGCTAACACATTAGCAATAGCAAATGCTAACAAAGTGTTCATGCCTTTGTCAGCTAATTGTGATGTTCCTCACATGACCATATATCAACAAATCTATATGTACTGTATATGTATCATCTTACTTCATCATCAATCATCAATCAATGAATCATGGAAATCATCACATGAACACAACCATGTTAGTCAGTGATGTGACACAGGGACTGCTTGCAGAAATCTGTTATGTCATGTCATAATCGGTACTTAGGCACATTATCTAGAGCTTATGTTGGTTCAAGCATGGCTATGCAAAGCTTCCGATTGTGCGTGTGTGTGTGTATGTGTGAGGGAGAGAGGGAGAAAAAGAGAGGCAGTGTGTGTTTATTACCCTACTGTAATTTTGAGTGGGTGTGTGTACATGAAGTTGCGTAACACCACAGGGCAGTAGCAAACAGATCCGCAGTGCCCCCCCCTCCCCTTCTCCACCCTGCCCTCCCTCTCTTCCCCTATAGCTTCCCCACTTTTTGGCAAAGCTCCCTCAACTGGTTGCCTGCTTGCGTTATAACCACAGCACCCCCGATGGCAAAAGGCCAGAGAGCGCGGGGATGCTGCGGCGAGCAAGTGTATAGCGTGGGCTGTCGCTATGGCGATGGCCACACTGGGGTGATGAGGGGGCGGGATGGAGGTAGGGGCAATGTCGTGACAAGGATGGCAAAAAAAAAAAAGCATCAGAGCAGATACTGAGAGAAACATTATGCAATATTTTAACATGAGTTCATCCACTTTTCACACAGTCTGCAGCCTGATAAATTCCAACACCTACCTGTCTGTCTGTCTCTGTCTGTCTGTCTGTCTGTCTGTCTGTCTGTCTACCTGTCTGTCTATCTATCTATCCATCCATCTGCATAAAAAACTCAGAGATTCATATCCGGCATATTCATCCATAAACAAACAAATCCAAATTGCCAGAGGATTTATAAAGGGATTTGGCAAGCATGCCCGTGTGCCTTTTTTTCTACAGCCCAGCATCCTGAGCTTCTGTCTCAGCATACAGTGTGTGTAAGTGTGTGTGTGCGTGTGTGTGTGTTTGTCTCCCGCTGAGCCCGTGTGGCGTGTGTGATCACACATCCTCTCTCTGACTGCTCCCTACAGCCACACACAACCGTGATCGCTCTGGCAAACCGTCGCCGAAGTACTGTTTTTGAGGCCTGTACATGAATGTGTGTTAGCTTATGTGTATGTGTGTGTGTGTCCCCACATCTTCGGCTAGTTACCATGGAAATAGGCCAAGCGGCAGGCACGCGGGGGAAAAGCCGAACCATGTGATTTAACTGAGAGACACACTGTGCCGCACTGGTTGAAAAGGCACACACACATACAGACACACACACACAGCGACAGACGCGGCTGGCGAGTGATGATGATGTGTATTGATGGTCGAGAGTTCCTGGAAGCCAGAGTGAGTCAAGGCCCGAGTCAATCAAACTCTCTGACCCTGGCAGGCATAAGGAAACCAGAAGCTGTAGTCGCGGTCCAGACAGAGACCACACATGAAAGTCTTTTAACCCCGTGAGATGTTGAGGTGAGGACGCTGGTTTGACATCCAGACAGACACGAAGCACTTCTGCGTATGTGTGTGTGTGTGTGTGTGTGTGAAAGAAACTGAGTATCTTCAAACATGTGGAAATCAGTCCCAGCTTAACTCTTACTATGGGAAAGTTGTTACAAAGCGAGGTGCTGACTTCACAAAGGGTTAAGATTGGATCTAGTTTTGACCATTAGATTAAAAGGTAGAAAAGGTTAATTTACCAAATTATTATCCAGCGATTTAAAAGCAGTGTGTGCTGAGTTATCCACAATTCCATTAAATCAACATAAAAAGCATTTTGTTTTATTATCCTCACCGCTTTGAAAAATTATATTTCTTTAAAAACTCAACAGTATCTAATAAAAACCCTGACAACTAGGGCTGCACAATTACTCTCAATGTCAGTGTTACCACGATGTGAGCATTCACAAAGGTCTTTATTTGGTGCAATGCTTTCTCACTTACATGCAAACAGTACATTGTACCTGTTGGATGAAGGCCTGTGTTTAATGCCCATGCTTCTACACCATTTTGAATGCAGTCAGGTGAAGCTCAGGAGTTCTTCTGGAAAAGTAACAATCACTAAAAATCTGTGACAACATGCTGCGGGAGGGGATTTTGATTCTTTCATTGTTTTATCATATGCAATACTTCAGTCACCAAAAACTAAAGTTCAATCACCTCAGGCCAATCACAACTCTGAATCTAACATGGGGCAGGCTGTAGCGCTCAGCATGCAACACAAGTTGTAGGTTTACACACTCACATCACCACATTATTTTTAATAGAGTCATTTGTTTGGTTTAGCGTTTGTTTATTAGGACTTTGATGATACATGGTTTTTTATATGAATTTATTATGCTTTGGCTTTGTTTGTTGGTTTAATCAAGTTGTATAGTTGAATCAAGTACCTGGCTGCTTCCTGCTCTCCTTCCTGGTTTGGACAAAAGATGAGGCTGAGGGCGGAGCCTGGCTTTCTGATGAAGGATTGTACCAAGTGCTCAGACAGGACGGGGGGGATCAGGGTAACTTAATGTTAAATGGTAGTTATTTTGTAGGTATTCCTCCCTGTGTGCTATTCTTGGTTTGGTCGGTTGATTTAAATGTCCCTCTCAGTACTCACTCTGTAAAGTCTGTTAGCTTGGGTTACATCTGATTCTGTTGGCTTATTTTTTTATTTTTTTAGATGAATGTTGACCTCTTTTACTCTATTACTCATATCATTTGACTGATTTAGTTGTTTGCTTTTGTCAAACTCTTTTTTTTTTTTTTTAATGGTAAATGGATTTGAGCTTGTGTAGTGCTTTTTTAGTCTTCTGACTACTCAAAGCGTTTTTACACCGCAGGTCCCACCTACCCATTCACGCACTGATGGCAGAGGCTGCGATGTAAAGTGTCCAACAGTGTTAACTAATACCTTCACATATTCATACGCCTCCAACGGTAACAGAAGGAGAAACTTGGGGTTAGGTTACTTGCCTAAGGACATATCAGACATTTGTCTGCAGGAGCTGGGGATTGAACCCCCAACCTTCTGGTTGAGAGAAGACTGACTCAACCACTGAGCCCACAGCCGCCCCAATCAGACCCTTTTTTAGCCTATGTTCTTTTTCCTTGACTGTTTGGTCCACAACCGCGCTGTTAAAGCAATTTTGTAAACAACAAAGATGGCTGCTGCTAATGTGGAATCTTCTGAACTCGCTATAAGGTGAGTTTAATGAACAATAGCAGCACTTCACATCACATATAAGTGTTAAGAGTTGGCAACTCATTCACGTAATTCCAAACATATGTTTGCTGGGAGCTTCGAGGACAGACAGCTGTTTTCACGGTTACCACTACTTCTACTTTCTTACACGACATTCTTAATTTTTGAAAACTCCGCTTTATTCTTCTTTGTCTTTTTAGTTTTTCTTACATTCCTTCCCTCTCTTCTTTCTTCTGAGCTCATCACGTTCTGAAAGGAGTTCAGCTAAGGACATAGTGTGAAGGATTCGTCATTGTCTCAGAAATAATACCACCACACACATGCAGTCTCACTACAGTGTCTGTTCAGTGGTTGTTCTGCTTTCATCACATGATCTCCCTCTGCAGGCCAAGTTTCCAAGTTGTCATTAAATTTTATATGTTATAATCAAAAGCACAAGAACTGTTTTTAGATTGCTTTTCTGGAATTTCCTTTTGGAAATAAAAAAGGCATAGGTCAGACCATCAAAATACAATCAGGCTGAAAGCACGGGAAAGTAGCCTACTGTGTGTAAGTGTGGGACAAAATCTGAATATATGCAATATGTTGTCACCCTGACTTGTTTGATACAATTATTGAATTGCTGATGACATATATTGTTTTTTTTTGTTTAATTTAAAAATAACACACAACTCCAACAAAAATACTCTGAAAATTTGAGTCACCGCATTGCTACTTCGTGACTTATCACGTTGGTGTGTATGGCATGGATGATGGTAACGTGAATGGATGTTATTTGCCTAAAGAAGCACAAGACAGCGGGTTAGAAGAAGAAGAAGAAGAAGAAGAAGAAGAAGAAGAAGAAAGGGGGGAAATGTCAGCGGTGGAGAAAAGAAGTTAAAGGAAGAATGTGCGACATTCTGCACATAAATACAGCAGAAATCAATGATCTCCTCTGTAAATGTCTCTGAGTCATGACTGTCTACAATGAGTCAGAAGCGTGAGTCCCGCCAGCTGTGCTGTTGTCAGAGCCGTGTTTACATCCTGTTTATAGGGACAGGACGGCCTTGTGTATGTTTTAGTCAAGAACTAGAGAAAAGAAGAATAACATACTCACTGCTTATTAGGATGTCACGTAAGTGTCTTTAGATCTCGGTCAGTCCGTGTCAATTTATGTGCAATATGAAGCTACAAGCTAACGAAAGTGTGCTAACATTAGCCTGCTAACACAGCAATGCAGGCCACGGGCAATTGCAGCTCGAGCAAAGGACAATTCTGTCCGTCGCTTGCGCTTAATGGTGCTTTTATGGCGAGTTCTAGATGATAACTCCCTCGTGCAAACGAGAGTGGAGGGGGGTCAGAGGTGTGCCGCTGTAGGAGAGCGGAGGCTTCAGAATAGCGGAGGTGTCGCCAAACAGCAGTTTGTTTTGGTTTAATGCTGGCGCTGAAGGGTGACATCTACTGGATCAAGAAGTCGCACTTTCTTCCTTTAAGGCATGAAGCGTTAAAAGAGGTGAAAATGACCACAAAGTGCAGTGACATACATCAATCCTGCACTTTACCTTTAAGGGGCATTTTATATTCGCCCATATCGTGATGTATCATTGAACAACTGTCTTTTAATATATTATTTATTGGCCCTATGTTTTAAACATCTAAAATATGAACTCCAAGAAAAGGTCATATATTTTATGTTTTCATCTTCACACTTTTTATGTCCGAAACAGCACCGTCAATGTAAACAATCAGCGTCTTGCTCGTTCCTAGTTAGCTCTTTTGTTCTCCATTTTATGATTTAATTGATCCATTTCAGCTGAGGGGAAAACATTTCAACAGTCAAAAGCTGGCCTGACTGTTTGAAGGGGCTAAAACGCTGTGAATGACAGTATGACTGTCTGCTGTGGGTCAGTGTGGCTCGGTGACAGTGACACCGGTGTCATGCAAGCTGAACAAAGAGCTGATACTGTCCCCGAGGATAATAGCCTGTCTCTCACTCTGCCTCCCTCCCACTCCAGCAAATATAAAGCCGAGAAGTATATTTATATATATCCCTGTGACGGAGAGAGAAAGTCTGGAGCTGTTCTTTCAAAAACTGTGCTCTCTGTTTCCGTCTCCTTTGGCTGCACTTCCTCTCTCTCTCTCTCTCTCTCTTCCATTCACTTCATTCCTGATCTCTCTCTGTCATTCACTCTCTTCCACTGACCTCTATTTTCCATTCTCATTCACTCTCTCCACTTCTTCCCCCATTCATCTCTGTCTAATTTTTCTCTGTTTCGAAAAAACTTCACTTCAAATACATGTGTTCTCTCTCTCTCTCACTCACATTCACACACACACACACACACACACACGCACGCACACACACACACACACACACACACACACTCACATGCAGTGGTTTCCCTGTAACTGGGTTATGTGTAACTTCAAATAGCCTTAGTCGACAATAGGGAGAGCCCAGAGTTCATCCTCCCCTCTGAGCTTCTACTTCTCCTTCTTTTTCCCACTTTGAGTCCGGGGAGAAGGTATACATGTGTAAATGGTAAATGGGCTTGAGCTTATATAGCGCTTTTCTAGTCCTCTGACTACTCAAAGCGCTTTTACACCGCATGTCACACCTACCCATTCACACCCTTGCTTGCACACACTGATGGCAGAGGCTGCTATGTAGTGAGACCATCAAAAGTAACTAATCCCATTCATACGCATTCATACGCCGCCGACGAAGCAGCGGGAGCAATTCGGGAATAAGTGTCTTGCCCAAGGACACATCGGACATGTTGCTGCAAGAGCGCGGGATCGAACCCTCGATCCCTCCGGTTGAGAGATGACGACTCTTCCAACTGAGCCACAGCCGCCCCGATTGAGTGTGTGTATGTGTGTTTGTTAACATATAGTGGGCACACGTGCAGCTGCATGTGTGAGCATATTGGCAAGACTGAGGTTCTTTTTTTGTGTGAGCTTCAAGGTCATTTTCCCGTTCAGGCTCTGTAACATTAAAGTATACATGGGAAAACACACTAACAGACATGTAATCGCATGGATGCACATGAAACACACACGTACACACATGCACATGCACGTGCAAACCATAACCTAGATGCAACCCATTATCAGCATGGCACATGTGCACAGCCAATCCTATTAGTGAGAAATATAAAGAGGGGTGAATATTTGCTTAATATTTAGGCTATTACATAACCAGCCTTATTTACAACGCATGCTGGGAATAATGTGAGGTTTTTACAGTTTGAGTCAGAGAGGAGATGAGATGAGATGAGATCGGGGAGGGAAGAGGAGAGGAGACGACAGGAGAGAATGGGGGAAATTAGAATAAAGACACAAGAAGAAAGGAAAGGAAAGGGGAAAAGAGGGGAAAGAGTTGAAGGGGTAAAGAAAAGACTGGAGAGGAGGAGAGGAGGGTAGGAAAGGAAAAGATGGGGAAAGGAGGAGGAGATAGGAAAGAGACGGAACAAAGAGTGTGAGGTAGGGAAGAAAAAGAAATAAAAGAGAACAAAGGAAAGGAAGGGACAGTAAAGTTAAAGGGATGGTGGGAGAAAATAAAAGAGAGAGGAAAGAGAGGAAAAATGCAGGAAGGGAGAGGGGAAGAAGAGAGGGTATAGAGGAGGGGAGATGAGGAGGGAAGAAGACAAGAAGGAAACGGAAGTAACACGGGACAGGGGAGGAAAGGAGACAAGTCGAGATGAGAGGAGAGAAAGGTTGGAAAGGGGTTGGCAAGAAGAAATTGTCAGAGACAAAAAGAAAAAAGAAAGAAAGAAGAGAAGAGATAAAAAGGAAAGGATAGGAGTGGAAAAAATCTGAGAACAGAGGAGTTTGAAAGGAGGAAAGATGAAGACAGGAAGAAGACAGTGGGTATTATCTTGAATAAACAACCACATGTAAAAGAGAAACAGAGAAAGAGACGGTAAAGGTCAAAGGAGCAGTGCAGTGTGAGCGTGCCAATCTCTTCTTCTACTCCATCTTCATCCTTGATGTAATCTGCTCTTTCTTTATAACTCTGCCCTCTCATAATCCCGTACATGTGGACCGACCACGACCACTAAAGGCAGGAACTCTTTCAACTCAAACGTCAACGCCCTGGGAACCGCCCGAGACACAACGATTCTTCACGCATGACCACGTCTACAAAGAAACACTCTGAGGATTATAACCAATGAAGTGAATTTAAGTGGAGTTTAGCAGACGTATTATTTCACCACATGATGGTGTGTCTGCAAAATGTGTAATAGTCAGTGAGACCTGGAATTTGACATTTTTCTCAAACACATTTTCCCACGCATGCGAGATCATTCACTGGATTTTCAGCAAACAACTGAGAAATACAAGAAAAAAAGCCTTTTTTTTAATCCTGTTGATTCTAAGCAATCACATAATCACTGAGCGGAGAAAAAAAACCTAAAAGTTTTAGTACTGAGCATCCCCCGCTCTGAGGATGCTCTTTGTCAAATGTCAAGTTTCCTGATAGTCAACCAAGAATTTCAAGTAAACCTTCCTGATTGGTCAGCTTTAATGCTCTGGGAAGGAAGATCTTTTTTTCCCGTAAAGTAAGGCTTATTGAGGTTAACTTCAGACTTTCTTAGATAAAAGAAGTGAGTTTTCCTGCCAGGGGCTAAAAGCTTCTTAAACAAGGCTTCAGAACCAAAGCTACAGTGACGGCTCATAAAATATGGAAACAGCCATATATTAGGACATGTCATATTAAATAAAGTACACATTTGGCCATTTGAGCTGCTCTTTTTAATCTTATAAAAGGTCAGAGTGAGTGGGAGTTGCAGATAAGTACACAAATTGATGTCAACATTAACCAAAATGTAAAAAACAACAAAGAGAGAAGAAGAAAAGAAAAGAAAAAGCACAAACTTGCAGAGTGTTTCATCTCCCAAAAACTCAAATTGATGACAAATCCAGCTTAAATGTCAAGGCCACATTTCAGCTCAGTGTGTGTGCGTGTGTATGTATTCCTCGTGCTACTATAGCCTACAAGGCTCACATTTTATTTTAAGGGGGAGTCTATAGGTGTCATGTTTGGCAAGATTAAGGTTGAGGCATGTTTAGTCAAGATTTATGTTAGGATAAGCCTTCTGGAAAGACTTTTGATGCAATGTCCTCACAAGTATAGCGAAAACAAAAGTGTGCAGCTGCTTAACGAGGGGATGGCAAGTACCCTATTTTCCCTTTTTTTGTAAGTATTCACGTGTGAGCGCGCGCGTGAGGCAGGCAGGCAGGCAGGCAGCAGAGGGCTGTGTCACCCCCTCGCAGATGTGACGGCACTGTAGACTGGCGGTGATGCGGGCCCGGTAAGGGGCCAAAGTCATCAATCACGCGGATCGAAACCGCAACGTTAAATCAATAGTGGCCCCCGGGAGCGATGACAGCGGCGCGTGAATCCGCCTCGGTAAAAGGCTGCGGTCTCTCGGTCATCCATCAACAAGTCCACGCAGGGTACAGTTGACCAAGAACCGCGCGAGACCAAAAACACGCAGTAGCCTACAGGACAAGAGCCACGCGCACAGTAGTGGCATGTGAACCTGAACAATAACACCTGTAACTACAAACAACGAGCCCGGACTGTGAGGAAACAAGGAAGAACTTGAGGTGGGGGAAGGATGCTGATGTCTGTTAAAGCAGCAACCGGTGAAGAGCACGAGGGAGAGTTGCTGCGTAGTGGGACACGAGACCTCTGATAAAACACTGAAACTGACAAGAGCCAGAGCAACAGAGTGAAAAAGACCACGAACAAGGAACAAACGCTACACGTGCTGCTGATGAGAGTGATGGTGACAATGATGGAGACGATAGAGGAAGGTGACAGCTTTCTTCCGAGACTGTCACGAGAACACATCTGTTGAGGTTCACATCTGGCCGACATGCTGACTTGCCCCCACTTCCATAAACACACACACACGCGCAGACACACACACCTACTGATAGTGTACTCTCCTGTGCTATCACATGCGCGTGTTCCCGGCCTCTCTATAGTTATGATGGAGCCCCATGTCAGTGCGTAGTGTGTGCAGGTTTTTTACTCACCCCGGGTGCTGTCATCGCCAGTCTCCGTCCGCTCGCGTGTCCTACCGTGTGATTTAACGGGAGAGAGGGCGAGCCGTGGGTGCATCCAGCCCCCACCAGCGCCATCCAGCGCTGCGGTCGCGGCACGCCGTTCTCGCGATACCCGTGCCATCTTCCAGCTCTCCGATGGAGAGCGTGTGACGTAGCGCTTTAATCAAGAGGCTTGCTCAGCACGATGCCGCCGCCTTCTGGGCACGAGGCGAAGGGAGCGCGAGGATGTCGATGATGTCACCTCGTAGCTGGTTATGTGGCCCTTTACCTGTTCTCTCTTTGTCCCCGTCTCTTTGTGTCTCTGTTGCTCTCCACTGTCAGATGTCGCCCGCTGTCAGTAACATGTAAAGGACATCTGTTTAGCTGCTATCACTGGAGTCCTGCCAGCACCAGTTTACAGTCACAGCCGGAACACACAGCTATTCATAGAGCAGGTCACAGGGACATTGTTTAGTTTGGCAATGGTTTTTAACACCACAGCGGAGGTAAAGTGAGCATTAGAAGCTAAAAGGACAAAAAGAGTCATATAACAGAGCAGCAAAGGAGGCTTTTACAAAAACAAATTAAATAGGCTATCCCTTTGCCATCTCTACTCTGGAGAAGGATAACTCAATTGATATATCACAAGCACTGGGTAGCTACTTGTGAAGCTACAGCCACAGCTGGTTACTTTAGTTTAGCTAAACTCAGAGTGACACTGGGCTGGGCAAAGGAGAGTTTAAAAAAATCCTTTTGGGACAATGATTTTAAACTCTTTAAGCAGATTTTAAAAAGACAAAAAAAAGTTAATATAACCAGCTTCACCTAGCAGTGTCATAGTAACTTTGGTGCAGGAAGGGTTCATATTATCGGATTCATTTTACATAGCAAAAAACATTCCAAGCTAGCTGCTGCCTGTAAGATTAAGCTAACTTTAGCCTGACCCGCACAGCCCATTAAAGTAGTAGCTTAATCATGGCTTCAGTGGTGAAGTGGTGCCTAAAAAAGTGGGAATAGTGCCGGTGATTGCTGTATAACTCTAAGTAGAACATAACATGTATTGTCCCTTTTTAAACTAGCTCTGCTTGACAAACACATGCAGTGTTAACACAGGAAGCACATAGACGGTCTGTAAAGGGGAAATTTATTGAATAAATACATAGTTTCAAGAGTGCAGAGTGCGTATCTATATTTTTCACACAGGTCTCATAAGCTCAGAATTTGTAAAATCATAGTAAGACTCAATCATGGTTAGGGAGAAAAAGATGAAAAGCACAGAGGAGACCAGGGGAGATACTTATTAAATAATTTCAATTCATATTGAAATAATTTTCATACATTTCTTTCAGAGGTAATTCAAGTACATTTCCATATATGCTCATGGGACTCTCAGCAGTCCTGACAGTGTCTGAGTTTTCGGTGTCTGTCAGTAAGTACCTATTGCTCTCATGTATTGGTTCAGTTGAGGTAATAAGTGTGTTTTATGAGTTTCAGAGTGTGTGTTCTTCAGGCTACATGTAGTGTAAATACACTTGTGTGTTTATGCGTGTTCACAGGTCATCTGTTTCTCCGTCGAAGGGCATGGTATCCAGGTCCATGTGGATGTTTGAGTTGTCCTCGCTGCAGATCCAACCGATGGGCGTGCGGTTGAATGAGGGGCGTGAGCGGATGTCGGCCTGCAGACTGGGCAAAGGCTCGGCCTCCTCAGTGGCAATGTTGATCTCTGGGAGTTCAAAGGTCAGTGTCTTGGCCACCTTTTCAATTCCACCGAATGGCAATGCCGTCCTGGAAGAAAAAAGGAAGAAAAAGGCAGCTGAGGAGAGACGAGGAACAAGTGTCCACAAAGTTACAAAGAGCAGTAAACAGTAGCTCAGTCTGCTGGGACTAGGGTTGGGAACTGGAGGGTCGCTGGTTCAAGTCCCAGTGCGGACCAAAAATATGGAAGTTGGTCTGGTAGCTTGAGAGGTGCAAGGCCACTTCCTGAGCACAGCCCAGGTGCCCTTTAGAAAGGCACCGAACCCCCAATAGCTCTGATGTGCTCCCATGTGTAGCAGTGTGTAGCAGCCCCACTCTGACATCTCTCCATTAATGCATGTCCTCAGGTCCTGTTTGTGCATGTGTGTATTTCTGGCTTATGTGTCTGAGAAGCATGCCTCTCAGAGTGTAAACAAGAATTTCACTCAGGGATTAACAAAGTATGTGAAATTAAATTTAAATAAAGATTTAATTAAATTAAACAGCCCACAAAGAGTCTGCAACTACAAGGACGACAAACTACAAAGACATGCAAAACATCAACAAAACAATGGTACACAACGTGTCAACTTAGAGATGCGGAAGACAAAAAAGGTACCCCAAGCGACAAAAAAATACATTAAGCAAAAACAAATGATACACAAACGACCATAAAGAAATACAAGATGACCACAAAGAGAGAGGGAAAAACAGGATACACACAATTACCACAAAAAGATGCAAATCAACTTCAAAGATAGACAAAAGAACTACAGGGAAATAGAAAACTATCAAAGGAGACAGAAAACATCTTGAATCCATCACTGGATTTCTTTGGAGACTTTTTTCATATTTGTACGTGGGGGCTTGTTGACATATAATCCATTCATTTATGGCTTTTTATTGCTGGTTCAGAACCATTAGTAATTACCTAACATACAGCTGCTCTTACCAGGGTACTCAGCTACCATTAGGAGTATTACAACAGACAGAGATCAAGGGTTGAAATAAGATTAATATAATTATATTTGTGGCAGATGCTGTCTCAGTGGTCAGTGTAATGGTACAACATTCCCAAATGTCAGACATGTGGTGCACTTTTTGAAATGTGTGCAGCTGCTTAGGGAAGCTGTGGAAAACCCAGGTAGGAAAGAGTGACACTTTTTTTTTTTAAAGATTTATTTTGGGGCTTTTTGTGACCCCACCTTAGAGATAGGACAGTGGACAGAGTCAGAAATCAGGGAGAGAGAGAGTGGGAAATGATATGCGGGTAAGGAGCCACAGGTCGGACCCAAACCCTGGCCACCCGCCCAGAGGACCACAGCCTCTGTACTGTACATGGGGAGCGGGCACCCACCACTGAGTTTTGTGATTGCATTATGACGATTTGAGCTTCTTCTGTTTTGCTCTCCAGACAAACTTGTGTCATGCATACAGCCAATCCGGCCCGCCCACAAAGATGGCTGGGCCGCTGAAAGACTCAGTAAATGGGCCCTCCCCAGATGTCACTTAATTGGGATTATTACGGTTAGCACTAGCCTCCTGAATAATATTTACCTGCTGGGCTTGGCTTAGATCAGCTTTTAGAGCTGACTGAAAAAGGTTTGTTGCAGGCACTGGCATGGTTATAAACAGTCAGAAATAGCCTCAAAGTTCAATTCAATAGTCCCACCCACAACGTTCAGATTACATTTTTAAAAAAGCAAAAAAAACGCTCATACCATTATAAGAAGAGAGGCTTAGAAACTAGCAACAACAAAAACTATTTTTTTCTAAAAAAAACTATTTCCTGTCACTCCAGCTGTCAAAAATGGCAAAATCCCCCCACCCCCCCGAAACAAATTTGAAATGTTTAGACACTTCATAGATTTCATTAATTGACATAAAAAGTCCTGGTAAATCAATAAATGTATTTCATCATCTCAATGTTATGGCCTTTTTACATTATTGTCATTACACTTGCATATCAATAACTAACTGAGGTCTTACCTGTTGAAGCTCTTGTACAGAGGCAGTTCTGGGTGCATCTGGATGGGTCCCGGCATGCTTGCCCTCATGGTGGCTGTCAGCTCCTCGTTGCCCTTCATGGCCCGTTCCCAGGGCGATACATAGGTGCGTACATATTCCTCATTCCTCTTCTTCTCTTCCACTGGCTCCTCCACCACTGAGGCACACAGGGCATTATAGGTGACGAGGAACAAGAGGATTTAATACAACATCCTAACAGAGAGAAAGCAATTGAACTAAGTGCAACCATGACCGTACCTTCCACCTTTGGCATCTCAGGCTTTGGTGGGACGGGGGGAGGGGACATCAGCAGGTTCTCAAGGTTCTGCTGATAGTAAAAGAAAAGGAAAATCAGTACACACATAGAAACAGAACATGCACAAAACTGCTTAATTTTTCCATTTCACGAATACCGTGTTCTCGTTGGTCACGATGAACTTCTCCACTCTCTGCTGCCTCATCCTGAACATCTTGGAGCCTTTGTTCTTGAGCAGGGAGAGCTCCTCCAGCATGGTGTCCTTAGGAGTCTTGATTTTGGTGCCCAGGTCAAACTCGGAGGCTTCTGGGTCTGACTCATCATCTGACGGGGGGAGGAAGAAGAGGAAGATATAATGACATGAAACTGAAGGTGGTCGTAGGCAGAAATAAAGGGAGTGAGGAACAGTCATGGATTACACATGTGATGAGAAAATAACCATGATGTAGTACAAAAGCTGAAGCAGAACATCTTTTATTTGGCGAGGATAAATGCTGTCTGCATTGAATGTAGCAGAGCATCACAGCAACAGTCGTTCACACCAGAATTTATAAAAATGTTACATATTTGTTTAATTAAGTTATCTCTCTGAGAAAGCAGCAGTCTGGGTACTTTTGGCATTGACTATCTGAACAAAATGAAGGCCATATCCACTTATGGAACTTTTTTTCAGCTGATACAATCAATATATTGGATGCATTTGACACTTTTGAAATTTGTCTTACTCTCCCAAAGTTCCTAACATTGATCAAACTTTAGTACAATGTACACCACATACAGGTTTATAAACATTTTTTCATTTTTCTCTTTCACCAGAGCAGTAACTAGGCATATATCTGTGCTCCCCTTAGCTTTACCCATTTAGCAGATTAAAATGTGATATATGTGGGATGTGTAAGACTTTTAAAGGTGTATTTTTATCCTCTAGCTTCCATAGAACGCTTGTTTCGATGAGTTATAGTTAAACCCAGTTGTGCAGTGTTGAAGGATGTGTGTGAGAGAGACCAGGGGAGTTGTAGGGGTTACTGGGCCAAAGTAATATGAAAGAAAAGGGCGCTGGGGAATGTCAGAGCGGGTTTTCTGCTCGAACTGTTTATGGAGGGAAATCCGTCTAACACGCTGGCCCTCTCCCCTCTCTCAGTGATGGAGAGATCTGATGGATTTTACTGCTCCACAGAGCTCCCCATAAAACACTCCCCTCATCCACCAAATACACTCTGATATCACTCATAACACCTGGAGTCCAGCCATAACCCACACTCACACGTAGACACACACACATATGCACAAACACATCTATAAAGCTGGGAGTTGGCATTGCAATGCTGCAGAGAGCTGGTAGCAGTGCGTCGTAAATCAGACTTGGAAAAAGTGGGCGTGTGTTAAGCGTGTGTGTGTGTGTGTGTGTGTGTGTGTGTGTGTGTGTGTGTGTGTGTGTGTGTGTGTGTGTGTGTGTGTGTGTGTGTATGAGAGAGAGAGAGAGATAGAGAGAGAGAGAGAGAGAGAGAGGGAGAGAGGGAGTACTTGAGGCTGCTGAGAAGACCAAAGCCTCCCATGGGGATATTGATTAGAGTGTTAATTCAGAAGAATGTGAAACTGGAGCTGGCTGCTGACTGGGGAGAAATTGGACAGACTGACAGAGACAGAAGGTGGACAGAAGGACAACATGGAGATGGACAGAGCGAGGGACAAAAATCAGAGCGACATAGAGGAAGGGATGATGGAGAGATGAGTGGGCATTAACTGGAGCAAAAAAAAAAGGGATAAGCAGGATAAGCTCCTGAATGACTGACTGAAAACAAACTGGTGGAAAGACAGAGATGTGAATTCTGAGGGAGTGGTAGCAAAAAAAAAAAAACACAAATGGGAAAGCCATCAACAGA
Organism: Tautogolabrus adspersus; assembly: GCA_020745685.1. NCBI lineage: Eukaryota > Metazoa > Chordata > Actinopteri > Labriformes > Labridae > Tautogolabrus > Tautogolabrus adspersus. Next base: position 17,970,386 of record CM036554.1, read on the forward strand.
TTAACGACAAATATGAGGGTTTGCACAGAGACACACTTTCAAAGAGCATGCTCATAGTTTGGTGGAGGATCTATTGTGGTCTGTCAGAGTGATATATTGTGCAAGTAAAGGACAATTTTGCTATTTATACGGAACATGAAAAATGACAAGAGTTTGCAGCCATGCTTGTAGCTCTGCAATGGTTTTCTAGTTGCTAACATCACTATGTAGCGCTTTAACGCTACATGTTCCATTCAACCATTCACACCACAATCACACACTGATTTTTAGAGGCTGAGTAAAGTGCCTAACTGCTGAACACTCCATTCACACATCCCCAGCAAAGCGGGAGGAGCAGATCAGTGTCTTGCCCAAGGACAATTTGATATGTGACTGCAGGGGCTGGAGATCAAACTCTCAACTTTTCAGTTGAGAGACGCCCGACTACCACTGAGCCTGTTGTAAATTGTAGTGTTTAGTAAGTATACAACTTACTATCAGTGCTTTCACACTTGCACAAAACTCCTGAAAAACTCCTGATAATTGCAGGGGGAGCTGTATGTGTGAACGCAAACAGCCACATTTTTCACTCAGAGTTTATCCAGTGTTTCTCCCGCCAGCCCCCTAATACTATTTCCGCAGAAAGTCCGAGTGAGCTGATGTGAGAACGCAGAAGGATATAACCAGAAGAATTCACCTCGAGCGAGTGTGCACAGACCGGTACGATATTCATGCACGTAATTACACTGCTGCATTTTGTTTTTATGTTCGCTAGTACTGTATGTTCTTCTCTAATCTTTAGTTGATATTCTAATTCTGTTGAACTACACATAGCACTGATTTAAAGGCATATATTGTCATTATAACGGACTCTGTTACTTTGTCCACCACTTCAATTGGTCTTAAAACGTCATGTCTTACCGCAGGAGACAGTACAGAGTTTTAAAGGAATGCCTTTAGTTTTACAGGTTTTCAGACATTAACATTAACTCAAATTGTAGTGGATGAATGATAACTGTGACATATTGGCACTGGAAAAGTCAGAGGATCACAGAAGGCTTTGATCCACTTGTCATTCAAAAGCTCATATGAATATGTGAACCAAATTTATTGTAATCCATTCAGCAGGCTAGCTAACGGGGCCATACTTAGAGATTTAGTATTTCTTGTTTTGACACCTAACATTATGTACAGTGTGTTTTTGATACAGATTGTATTGAAATTTCCTGCACTATGCAAAAAAAAAGACTATTTACTTCATCTTATGCAAACTTACTTACTGATAACGTCTCCCTAAATCTCTCTTAGGGTTAGGGTTCGTACCTTAACATTTACGGTGTAGTACATTACATTACACTTTCTCTTGGCCACTAACTTCAATGTGTCTTCTGGCTTTATAAAGAGTCTGCCAACGTTTTGCCTGACATGTAAGGGTTAATTTGGGGTTGGTCCATTTGCAGTCCACTAAAGTTCTGAAAGTTTGTAAAATATTCAGCTGCACAGCAAGATGAACAGATGGTATGTTTTAAACACTCCCCCTTCATTGAATAAAATCTGTGGTTCACATCAAGCTGGTTTTGGGGAAAATAAAGAGGGGCTTTGGGGCTCAGTATGTTCAGTAAGCTTCATAAAGCAAAGGGCATAAATTCACCTAGAGAGTAATGTTTAAATTATTCTAATAATCACAATTTGACTCCTTGGATTTAAGGAGTTATGTTGCAAAAATAAACAATAAACCAATTTTCCTTTGGTGGATTTAGTGTCATTTTTGACCATTTTACAAGTTGCATTGGTTCACTTTCAGTACACACAGCCTGAAACAAATATGGTGTGAGCTGAATAACCATCTGGTATCTTGTGTGGCTGCTAATGGTGCCTGATTTGTAGCTGCTCTGCCATCTGATAATGCTCCACACTCTTCCAAGAGATGCCACATGCATGTAAGATATTGTGTTACTACTTGGAAGAAGCGTGCGTGTGTGCGTGTGAGTGTGTGTGTGTGTTCTCTTATTAAATTGTAGGATAAGGCCACACACAGCGATTTACACCCAGGCAGTTTAATTTGCTCACACATGCTGTGCAGATAACAGACACCACAGAGAGAAACTTCTAACCTGATTAAATTACTAACGGCGATAGAGGAAGGTCGTCGAGGAGTGTGGATGAAGACATTGAATGCTTACAGGTGTTGTGTTAGCATGTGATCGGAGGGCTGTTTGTATCTTTTACCGTTCTGGCTGATGTTGGACAGGTCAGTGATGATCTTGTTGGCCTTCCTCTTGTTAGAAGGGGCTGAAGTTGTGAGAGACATGGCTGGAGGAAAGAACAGACAAATTATAACTTTAAATAATCATTATCGTAAACATTTGGCACATTTCAGACAGAGAATTGCTGCAACTTTATGAAGTACGTCATCTCCATGATCATGCAGGTGACCAGATTTTTGTGGTAGGGAGCAACCTTGACTCTGTTCGTTGTCAGAGGAGTATCACTGACTAGGGAGCAAAAATGACGGAGCGTAGTCCTGCATAGTTCAATCTCTGAATCCATCGTCCTTCACTCAGTGATGATTATCCTAAAACTAACCTCTATGTGGTTCTCAACTGGTCTAGCCTCAGGATCCACCAACAACTCCGTAATGATAAACTGCGACCAAAATTTCTGATATTTTTCAACCAATTAGATTTATTTAATTTTTAAAAAAGTGGAGGTTTGGACCAAGACGGTACAAAACATGATAGAACAAAAATACAAAATGAAACAAGCAAGTTTTAAAATCTCTTTATAAACTTTTTGACTTCTGAATTATTTTCCGAGCACACATTTGCGATCCACTGAAAATGGTTCCGCAACCCAACTTTTGGGTCCCGACCCACCAGTTGAATAGCACTGCTCTATACTGTAAATCTTAACGCACATGCAACCAACAACCCATTTGTCGCCTCTTTACTCCAACTCCATCTTCACTTGAGAGACTGTAGGCTATAGCAAAGCTTAAATCCGTTATAGCTAACAGCTATTAAGTTTTGCCATTGCTCCTAGATGAGTGATGGCAATGATAGCCAATGGGGTCCCAGATTGCACAGAGAGAAAATATACCAATACACAACTTATAAAGCTCATTCTTTAACATCTCCTATGGTCTTCACGAACTCTGTGAGTATTGGATCAAATAGCTTTGTATAACGTCAACGGTTTCTGCTTGGAGAGGAAAACAAACAAGACTGTTATCAGTCAACTTTGCTGTAGCCCTCAGCCCAACTGGTCATTTCTCCAAACTCGTTGTTTGTTCTGCCTGTAATATTTATGTTTTACTAATCAACCAGCCACAGCAGGCAGCTCATTTTTCTTAGCAGAAAGCACATTATTGAACTAGTTCAAACAGATGAAAAAGTTAGCAACTAGCATGGGCCAACATTTTGTATTTAGAAGCTAAGGAACATTGTATCTCCTGAAAAAAGTTTGGAAACTGAAAAACAGCAGAGAACAACGAAGAGTGATGTTGGATTAACCGGTCAGCAAGTGCCCAAACTCACTATTTCTGTTTGATGAACAACTTTGTGACTGTGAGAGTTTTTGTCTCTCACAAAGCATGAACAAGCTTCTAATCTAGTTATTGGCTTATCACAGACAACCGTTCGTTTTCCATATACGTATCGCTGGGATTTTGAAGCCTTGTCCATGATTGTCCCTAACTGTAAACACTTGCTATCATTGCCCAAGATGCAGCAACCATACCCTTGAAAATTCAGTTATTAGGGAACTTGTTCAATTGAACCATTTTCATGTGAGAAGCAAGTCCTGGCATCAAAAAGGGCTAACTCCAAGCAAAAGCAAATTCCTTATGAAGCATTAATGCTGAAGCAACTTAAAGTTTAAAGCCCTCACACCTGACCAATCTTATCATCAAATGTTTTTTAATGCAAGTTTCTGTGTAGTTTGTTAGCTTACATGTTGTTGTTTTATTTAGTTACCGAGGTTTTGAAACATTTTACAAGCAGATGGCCAAACTGGAGAACAGCCTACTTATGACGCAGATTTGGATCAGTCCAAAACAAATGCATCAGATCAGAAAGTTAAAGTATTTCTCGGCTTAATTTTGACAACTTTTTGGTATACATTTTGAAGCACTGCCCCCAAGTGGAGAAAAGAAACTCTTATACTTACAGAATCTTGGTAGTAGAACTGTGTCTTTTGTTAATCCATGCAGGATTGAGACTTTTAAAGTTTGACTTCAAACACTGCAAAATAAACATCTTCACTGAAGGCCTTTTTTGTTTTGTCCATAGTTCACTGATACAAGAAATATACCAGCCTACCAGAGTGTTTAACAGCAAATGGGTAGATAGAACTTGAGATATAAAGTGTTATGTTGTACTTTCATGACGACAACAATATCATTTGTGGAGTCCACTTTTTTAAATGGATTTTTACTTTTGATAATGCACTTTGTTTTAAATGTGTTAGGCTATATCAGTCCCAAAATGTTTCAGTGTATTTGCTCTCTCAGGGGTCTGGCAGAGAGCATGACAGAATTAGCAACAAGACACTGACAGGCAGTGAAATGTGATACAACAAAAGTGCTGTAAAATATTTCACGAGGAAGTCTAAACTGATTTCCGAGATATATTTGTGTCTGATGAACTTTCAGATCACGTCCCAAATCTACGAGCTGCAGCAGAACCAGGTCCCCTAATTAAGTTAAGCACACTTAAAACACTGTGTATAGCCCCAGCATTCCTCTGAGGACTCTAATTCCCGGTGGCAGCTCTCGTCTCTCTTGACTAACCACTCAGATGGGGGCCGGCTGTATGTTGCTGTCTGTCGCACGGGTCGAAAGCAATTATGTAAGGCTGTAGGTGAGTCCCAGTACAAGAAGAAAAAGCTGGAGGGCCAGTCCATTGGGAGACAGTTAATGTAATTGCTTCTCATCCGCTGTAATTGAAGCTCATTTCCTAGCCTGGGATTCAGTCCTGTATGAGCTATTTTTATGAACACATGTTCTATAGCGCTGTAGTGAGTGGGACTGTCATCAGCACAAGACACACACACACACACACATAGATTTGCAGTTAAATTGCTTTCCCCTTGTGATTAATGTGAGTCAGCGGCTGTGGATTAAAAACTGGAGATTACAGGTGTTTTTGAATGTTCTGGGAAATGCAAGATGGAGGCTGAGCTGATGGCGACTAGGAGCAGCGTAAGGGCCTGGCTCCTGTTACCGGCCCTCAGAGTGAAGAGGCGCTCCTGTCCCCCATGACCAGCCTGTTTTAGCTCCAGATAAATCTCCAGGGGACAGCTGGGGAGGAAGGGCATCAGTAAGCACATTCCCCAATGCACACATACAGTACATCCATACCCACAGACTAAAAACTCCACCGTACAGGGCCACATTCCTCACCTACCACAGTGTTAGGTAAGCAGCTGGAAGAGAGTCTTCAACTAACTGGCTTATATGATTTAAAGTGGTTCAATTGATATTTAAATTGATCCTTTTCTCACAAAATTGTCTTTTTTTCAATGTCACGGTCAAACTATAAGTAATTTATGTTTTTTTTAATCATGTTTTAGAGTTTTAAAAGTTTACAAACTAAAATTTCTCTAATAAAGTTTGGAAAACCATTCATTAATTCATCTCCATACAGAGGCCTCCCAAGACAGGATCCAGAATTACTTTGCAACTACCGGTAAGTCATCAACCTTTAATTCATTGACACTTAAATGTGTAGTAGGGATTTCCTTTTGACTTCTCTAATGTCTTACCTAAGACCCAGGTATCCACAGGAAGACACAGTTCCCAGAAGGTCCCAGAACAGGGAGATGAGTATGGATCCCTAGGTAGATTTGAGTCCCAAAGCTTGTATTGTACTGCCTGCCCTCCTCTTCGCCCCGGAGAGAGTGAAACCCTATCAGCAGGGCTGTCCCACTGCTATGGACTGGGCCCTGGTGGGTGGGTGAAGGAGGGGGAGGTGGATGAGTTGAGTAGGTTTGGGGGGTAAAGAAGGAGGTGGGTGTGGTGTGTAAAGTTCAGATGAGTGATAGAAGGAGGTTGATAATGTTCTTTTTGTTTTCCATCACATTTATTAGTAAGAAAAATCCTAGAAAGGGTCTATGGGAATGCTCATTTTTTGAAGTATTGTGCCGTCCTTCCCTGAATCATCTCTCGCTTTGTCACTGGAATCTCTTCTCTTTTTTTTTTTTTACATATTTCTTTATTCTACACCAAGAAAGGCAGAAGTACGGAACCTCCAAAAGCTCAGGTAAGAAATGTGTTTGTAAATCTGTTCCCACAGTTTACAAATCTGTGCGCACGGTTAATAATCTGTGCCCACCATTTCAAACAGTGGGAACGGTTTCGTAAACTGTGCGTATGGAATCTGTGCTCACTGATATACTTTATCCAGTTACATTATATAAATTAAAACAATTGGATATTATATGTTCTAAATTCTACTCAATAAAAGTTGAATATGCACAAAACAAGGCCGGATACTGTCGTACGCCACTTCCCACGCAATGTTTGTGATCTATAACAACAAACCTGACTGCAAAATGTGAATACCAGCAAGCAAACTCTGTCTGACCCATGTGTACATGTGGGCAGGGGAATTGGCAACACAGACGGTGAGGTGGTGAATTGAAGCCAGATTGTATATTGAAACCTTAACTTTAAAAAAATATCAACCTTAATTGACCGATCCATGTGATCAAATACTTAAACTGGCAGTTTCATTTTAGTGTCTGTACTGAGCTGTTTTCTCTAAGTGCCTTTCAATATGAAAAGATAAACATTTCTTCAAAAAAGTCTGACATACAGGATTTAAGAGTTCATCAACATTGTCTCATCTTCATTCACCCAGAGCACAGGACTGTTGATAACGTGAAAGAAATCCAAAGTAATACCAGAAAAGCATGAATAAACTGTGGACCATAGTTCAAGTAGTTTTTATTCATATCTTTTAATATTGAAACCTCTTGGTATATTTCAATCCTTCATACTGGCAGCTGTTACACTGGAATCAGCATATCAGTCATGCAAACGGCAAATAATAATGCCAGTGGCATTTTTTAAAATCTCTATATTTAATTTATTGTGTCTTAATCAATGTCTGCTGTAAAGCACTTTGGTTCAAATCGTGTTGTTTTTGAATGTGCTATATAATAAAAGTGACTTGACTTCTCCGATGTGTTACTTGGAGTTGTGGTGCAGCAGTAAACAAACCCTTGTTCAGCCAACTGGGAGCAACAACGGATCTTCTGGAGAGAATTTCACCTGAAGATGCAAGGAGCCACGCCAGCAGCTCTGTAAGGGCAGTACTTCGGAAAAGCTAGCATGCTTATCAACTAACATTAATGATGCTTATATTCCGTTTTGAAATGTTCAAATGGTTTATAGTGTTTCATTGTCTTCATCTAAGCACAGGCTGTTAGCATGTTCATTTAATGAACAATACTGCTAATGCAACTGAAAAATGTAATGCAATACGGTAATGGGATAATTCTATTTCATCACACAAGAACCATGAATGTCTGTGCACATTTCTATGTAAGTTGTTTAAATAGATTTTTGGATACGCTACTGCAAGCAATAAGTGAAAATTAAGCTGCTGGAGGTACGAGATGTCAAAGTCATGTACGGAGGATCTAGGATTCATCTTTTGAGACCATGGATGCTTTTAGAAAAATGTATACAAATCAATCTTGTAAATGTCAAGATATTTCAGTCAGGACAAAATTGACAAAGGATCAACTGAGCTATAAAGCTATGCGAGCAGCACAGATAACAATCACTCGTGCAGTGCGGTAGTCTTGAAATTGGATGAGCCGGATGGCCTTGACACAGATGTGTGTTGAAGCTAGGCCATAAATCCATCAGGGCAGGAAACTCCCAGTTTGAAGGTTTATTACACGCTGGTTTGTCATTACAAATCACCTTCCAGTACTTTTTTCCAATCAAGCTGCACAGATAAATTACTGTAATTTAAACAATTACAATAAAGAATCAAATGATCTCCAAACAAAAAATCCCTAAATGATAAATCCACAAGAATGTGAGATTGACCGTTTCTGTTCCGACCTGCCCCTAAACTCAGACCTTTGACTCCGAACACTCGACTCCCTTAACCCAGAGACTCGCTGAGATCAAAGAGCCTCTTTGGCAAATCAGCAGGATGAGCAGGATGTACCAGGTAGCTTTTTTTCCCTCCCACTCCCAATAACATTGTAAAAAGCCATCAGAATCAAGAGTTTAGCACAGATTAACTGCTCCAAAAATAGGTAAAATGGGATATGTGTGTGTTTTCGTATGTGCATGTGGACGACAGAGGAATAAACAGAAAAGAAGGGAGAGACTAAAACGAGGCGAATTGCAGAACTAATTTTGTAATTTGGCCAGGAGTGAAAAGCAGCCACTCCAGTCATTACTAAAAGTGCAGTCAAAGCTTTTATATGTTTCTAAAATCCTATGACCTACTTTGTTGAAAAGTGAATTTTCTGCGCACTGGAGAGATGGATTTTTTGGGTGTGTTTTACCTTCCACCAGCACAGCAGCTTAACTTACCAGTAGATCTGAACTGAACTAAAGTTAGCAGCTAAAGTTAGCGCCCGTCTGTCACCTGATGCCAGTCAAGGGTCATAGGTTAGATCCCTCTCTGAAGACGTGGTTGGGTTTCACGGCTCTGAGGACATCGGGTGGCTGTCGTTAAACGTCTTTCAAATGTAAGCCAACAATCATACAACTGGAATTATCACATATTAAATATCAAGCAGAAGAAAAGAAATGCCTGTATTTTTACTCATCTTGATAACTTCATATCCTGTCTTAAGATTTATAGGAAATATATTTTATGATGTTAAAAGAAAGGGGTATATAATGGAAAATGGGCATATTGCAAATGTCTAAATTATAGCTATGTTAACTCCATCGAGTGAATTAAGGAGACCATAAACTGTACTGTAAAAGTGCAACATGTCTCGATGGCAAATCCTGCAGTGCCTCCATGTGGTGAAAGTAAAAAACATTATCATGCTGCTTTAACTATTACCTTTGAAGGCCGGCTATTAGATCCTAAAACTGTGTAAATCCTGAGGGAACAATTAAGCTGTTAAGACTATTCAGCAACTACCTGAAAGAGAGAAAAGAATAAAAAGTGATGGGAGGAGATGATACAGGGACCTGGTGTGGGAGCAAGTGATGACGTGGGTGACACCGGAAGAAACAGAGTGACAGCTGATGTGAGTCATGTCTATTTTTATTCAGTCTCTCAGTCTCCGTGGAAAAGATTCACAGCTAAACAGACATGTTATCGCACTCCTGTATCATATCAACGGATCAAAAAATAAATGCTACTGTAAAAGATTTCCCTTCTTTACAACAGTTGTTCTTCTCGACAAATGAGAAACTACAGAAAACAAAGCACAAACCGCTGCATATGCATACTAAATAAAAAAACAGAAATATGAATACAATTCTTTTAACTTGTATATTTCTGAGGGGGGAATTGACCACATTCAAATGGCAGGATTTTTTTTCTCTGATATCACACTCAGGGTGGGACGCATATACATCTGAAATGTTGTACTGTGTTGTATTAACCTCAGGAATTTGAAAAATATCCAACTAAAAAGACAATTTACAGTGAAGATCAAGAATAACATCAGGCCAGATTAAATTTTAACACATTTTAAATCCATTAGCTATTGCCTGACAACAGCTAATGCTAGCATTCAGCCTCTTCCTAGCTAATAAATGGAATGCTATGAAGTGGCCGATGCTAACATAAAACAAAAATAATAAAATCAAACATTTCTGATAAATTGGGAAGTAGTACAATGATAGTGATTGTCAGATTTTTTTGTGTTTATACAACTTTATGACATGTAAAGGAGCCACAGGCCGGACTCGAACCCGGGCCGCCCATTTGGAGGACCATGGCCTCCGTACATGGGGAAACATTACATCTAAGTGAATGTTGTGAATTAAAGCAATAGCAGGACATTAAATTTGTTAGTAGGCAACCTTTCTAATATGATATTTCTGGATGGCAACAGGTACTATAGGATGTTTACACATTGTGAGGCTACAAGTCCAACTTGCGTTTCTACAGCTCATAAGCTATTGTCTAATAAAAATTGTCACTTCATCAGTGCTTTTCTTTTCATTGGTGACCACACCTCTTTCAACAGTCTTGTCTTCACATCCTCTATTCTTCTTTTTTATGTTCGTCATCAATCAGTGCATTTTTATTAATTTCCCTCAGCCGGTCCTTTCAATCTGCCATTGTGCACAATTCTTTCAACTTTTCTCAGGTGACCTCGCCGCATTTCCAAAAACACAGTTCTCACTAAAATTATTACAAAATTCACAAGATAGATGGGTCAAAAAGATTAAATGTAATTGTTAAATATGCTACTTGGGTGGCCATTCCAAAAGGTTCATGTGATAAAACATGGCTGATAAAAAAGATAGCTGCAGCCCTGATTAACAATAACACAATACTAAAAACACATAGAAAACATTCCTTTGCATTTCCACAAAGCCATGGTTTGAAATGTCCAGAACAGAGTTTAGTGTGCAGTAGATCCAGGGCGCCAGACACAAGGCTGCAGACCCAGGTTGGAAGTGCTGAACCTGGGCCTGGGGACCCTGGTCAGTTGAGTGCTGCTATACACTGGCAGAGAGGAACCAGTGGGGCTCAGAGGACTCAGATCTGGGGCACTCTTAAACTGCCTGTTGGCCTGAGCAGTGTTGGAGGGCTGAAGGTGTGAGAAAGTAGGACACTGGACAAGATTTTGAGCAGGAGCTGAGGAGAAGGAGGGAAGCTGTGGGAGTGGGGCAGTGGGGGCAGGGGGAGGTGGAGGAGACATAGGGGAGGGTGCCCACTGATGTTGGAAAGGTTGGGGTTGAGGTTGATAAGGGTGGGGTTGAGATTGGAAAGGTTGAGGTTGGTAGGCCTGGTAGGGGGTTTGACCGGCTGAAGTTGGAGGAGATGTCATATCAGAGCGCCACAGAGGTTCTCCGAGTGTTGTGGCTGACCGAGGTACGATAACTTTGAGGGCTGGCCCTGTGGATGTTGGGGGAGGTGTCGAGAATCGCTTTACCTCATATACTCGTGCTGTCTTCTGAGGACCATTTGTACTTCCTTGCTGCTGCTGATAGGTGGAGGTATCCTGGGGAACCCCGCCCCCATAGCTGAACAGAGAAGAGTTGAGCTGGTAGGGCTGGTGGTTCATGATGTCTACGGATTTCGCCGTAGCTTTCTTTCCTTTAGATATAGCTGACCCCAACTTTGCCACCTCGGCCTTCTTCTGGGCTTTGAGAGGGCAGGAGGGAGAGAGTAAGGGGTTGTAACTGATAGGAGGGGGAGCACGGATGTTTGATGAGTATTTCCAGGTGGCTGGGAGAGAAGGTGTGGGTGAGGGTTCCCTTGTCTGGGCAGGGGAGAAAGGTGCGGCAGCGACAGAAGGGGCTCGCTCCACAACATACTGATCCATCCTGTTTTGCCTACGGGCAAACAGTTGACCTCCTTTCCCTCCCAGCTGTGGCACCTGAGGAGCCTGTGGTTTTGGAGCAACTGGAGGTGGTCTTGGTCCCTTCTGAGCTTGCAAAAAGTTGCAAGCCTCTGCACCAAGCCTCAGCCAATCCTCTTCAGGGCCTGACTCATGTCCAGTTTCCCCACTGGGTGCAGCTCCAGTTTCTGCACCTGGGGTTCTCTCAAAATGATCATCCATGTTCTGGACCATTGACATCAGGTCAGGGTTTGGATTAATATCTTTGTTCTGAACTGCACAAAACATTGGCTTCTTGTTGGCTCGACGACGGGCATCATGCAGGATGCCAGTGCGAGTGGCAGGGACAGAGATGCGCTGCTCTCGTGTCTCTATTGAATCAGCTGCAGGAGCTTGCGGAGGTGAAGCAGTTTCCATGACAGCATGGGAACTAGGAGTCATTACACCTGTTGTATTGACGTAGGGGTGGACAGATGGTGATAAACCAAGTTGGGCGATAGGAGGAGGAAGGGTTGGGGGGGTATGGAAAGAAGCATGAGTCAGATCAGGTGCATGTGGTGGAGAGATGGGAGAAGCAGCTGTGTGGGTGGAAGGAGATGGATAGGAAGGAGATGGGTGAGAGGAATATGACATAGGAGGTTGAGGGGAGAAAGGTTGAGCAGGTGCTGCATAGACTAGGGTGCTTTGAGGTGCTGAAGGAGAGAATGGAGTGGATTGGGAAGCATACACTGCAGGCTGAGGGGAAAACGTTGGTGGATTTGTTGTAGGCTGGGAGAATGGCACAGAAGAAAAACAGGGGGGAGGAGAGTTCCCAGAGGGGGGAGTGTTGCCATTCGTGTTTCTTGGGGAGATGTACAGAGAGGTGCTAGATACAGCTCTCCTTGGATCTGGCCCTGATGACTGGCGAGAAGGTTGAATGGTCATCATGGAGACTGCAGCTACTGGTTTACTTGCCGGTTTAGGTTGGGGAGGGCGAAACATCACAGAGGTTACAGTTGCACGGGAAGGTGTAGGACCTGGGGTGAAGGGGCGTGCAGTACGGTTCAGAACACCTAGAGTATTGGCGTTCAGGTTCGGATCGGAGTCAGTGATGAGGCTATGATTAAGATTAGGAGTAAGATTAGGGTTGACAGGTTGCCCATTTTGACTTGGAAGGTGCGTTTGACTTGGGGGACTCAGAACAACACTTGCACGACTAACAGCTACTGACCCCCCATTGGTCAGAGCAACAGCAGGAGGAGACATTGTTGAAGGATTGATACTGATAGGCTGCTTTGTGATGCTGCTCTCCAGTCTTGAGCCCTGATAGGCTAAGCTCTCCAGCCCTGATATCTCCAACCCTGGATTTTGATTGACCGGGGTAACAACTCCTGGAGTATGATAGTTTGAGATGTCTAGCCCAAAGCAGTGACTGGTTGTTGGCGTTGTAGGAGTAGTTGGTGTTGTTGATGGGCAAGCAGAGCTTCTCTTGTCAAGCAGATCTAGATAACCTGTATCCCACGTTGGGTCAAATGATGCTGAGAATCCTTCTTCATCAACTTCTGAACCACTTAGAATTGAACTTCCTCCTTCTTCCTCTGTCTCCCCTTCTGTATCACCTCCTCTGTCTCCCTCAGCTTTGCCGAAGCAGGTCAATGTGTATTTCTTGGCCCTCTGTCGGCGTTTCTTGAACATAAGCACCCCTTTCGAGTTGGGGTTGGGGGCATCAGTCAGCAAAGAGGCAATAGAGCGACATTTAGTACGCGCTTCTTTCACCTGTTTCTCCACCAGACTCTCCCCACGATGCAACTCTGCAAGACAGAAAGAAGATAGAGAGAGATACTGAAATGAATGAGCTAATAGAGAGAGGAAACAAAGGATGGAACTAGTAATGGAATTTGGATGAATAAATAACAAGGCAAATGCTACATACAACGGAAACAACAGTGGGATAGCTGGGATGAGGATTACCACTGACAGACAGGAGGAGTATGTGATGTGGATTTACAACAAAGAATTCCTGCTGCTCTTCCAAGTTGACTCACACTCTCCAGGAAGGTTAGATCAGGGTTTATCTCCTGCACATATGCTTGTCTTTGCCTTTGTGTGTGCACTTGTGCTCACCAGCATGTGCACACAAGTGTATCTCTGCTAAGTCTAAGGCTATTTAAGACTTTTTAGTACCCTGGCTTACCTCACATGAATATCTTCACTACATAACTATTGAGTGATGCACCCTCAACTCTTGCACATCTATATCCTTTACTTGATATAGTGTCATAATATTCTAAAGTTTTCCCAGACAAAACAATCGCACAAACACATGAAGTATCAAACTTGGGGTTCCAGTTGCAAAGTTTTGTAATTGGAAAAAAAGAACTCCACAAGAATTGACATAAAGTGAAGAAGAATATACAGCTGTAGTCTCAGCTCTTTAAAAAAGTACTTTGGCAGAGTGGTGCAGGAAACTACATGCTAACACTTTCTAGTTTATATGTTAGCATGCTAATGTTTGCTAATGAGCACTACACACAAAAAACAACTGAGATTTGAGAGAACATCAGTGAAAAGTCGAATGTTGACACAATGATGGGACTAAAGGATATATTAAGATATAAGTACAACTCATTAAATTCTTGCTAGCTTTGGAGACATTTCACTTTAAAGGACTATTATGAGCATACTTTTTTTATCAAAATAGCAAAAGTCAGGGATCACCAAAGACATGAATATGTGTTTCGCATGTCATCCCTTTTTATTCAATATTCATTGAGATAATTTAGTCAAGGCAAAATTTGATAAGTGACAGTTTTTTAGAATTATTCATTATGTACTGGTTACATAGCAAACAACAAAGCTTAAACAAGCTGAAAGTCTGATGAGAAAGTCAAAATAAATCCATATCATAATTAAGTAATACATTGAAAAGGAAGGACAACATGTCATTATAAAACAGATAAGCGTAGCTCGCTTTAAAAATTAATTACATGTACATAGAATAGTTTGAATGTGTCTTACCTGCGTACACAGTGTTTGGGATTGTATGTCCACTTACATCTGAACCTGAAGTAGTTGTGAGGTCCCTCATCTCATAAGTATGAGTGTGTTTGTGTCCTTAAAGTCCCTCAGACCCTCCCACACACACCCAGTCCAGTTCTGCTCTGAATGGTAAGTGTTTTGTCTGTTTTCCAGCTCTTCTCTCAGAGCACAGCCCATGTAAAGACCTTTGTCTGCGCTCAAAGCTACACATGATGTCAACCCACTATTCCTGTCTATGTGACAGGCATCAAACACCTGTCCACGCTGTGTCTCAGGCACAAACACACACACACACACACACACACACATACAAAGACAAGGACGGAAGACCCCTCATATGAGGATATTTAGACAGCAATGTCATTTGAGGTGTGTTAAATGTTTCTGTGTGCATGAGTTCATAAAGCCATTTATAGTTTAGAGGAAAGCCTGGTCATAACTCTTCACTGATGTGCTGTTCTTTGCCGATGACACTTCACACCATACAACCACTACACACACACACACACACACACACACACACACACACACACACACACACACACACACACACACACACACACACACACACACACAGCTCTCTACAGTAACAACTCCAAATCCAAAGGCCATGCATGCATGCTTGTGTGTGTGTGTGTGTGTGTGTGTGTGTGTGTGTGTGTGTGTGTGTGTGTGTGCGTGTGCGTGTGCGTGTGTGTGTGTTAGTAACGTGAGAAAGGGCAGGTCCCTGAACACCTCAGTCATCATTTGGTCCTATAGTAAAGCTCACCCTAAGTCATTCAGGCCTTCAGGCTCTTGTACCTGAGGACAGATCTCTCATTAGAGCAACATTCACAGCTCACTCAGTGCATAACTATGTAGTTGTATCAGATGTGATCATTGTTTCTTTGAAAGAACTGACCCGCTCCATCGTTGCATGGCAAACACCTGTTGGTTTGTCATTTGTCTGGCAAACTGAGCGGCGTCATAAATGGCCGTGTGGGGGTCTACCTTCTCTGGTCAAAACAATAACAAACCATTCCACACCAGACTCAAAACTTAGAATGAGGACATACTGGCTGCGGCATTGTTGTGACAGAAGCCAGCATTTCAACATAGCATGTTTCCTTAACGTCTGATGACATTGTCTGGTCATTTTATGATTTAATTCATTAGATATCTTACATGTTGGTCCTTTAACATGATTTTGACAGCAGAATTAGCATGTTTACAGCCTGGTACAAAAAACTATTTTGATCTGATTAGTTATTGTATTCATTGGCACACACTGTACAAGGGGTAATTTTTTTTATAACTAATCCCTAGCAGTAACAGTTCGGTGATGTCACTCAGGCTTCTTCTATTAATATTTACAGTCTATGGTTGGATACTTTCTACAAACTAGCTATTATCTGCTTGTTGTCTCTAAAGCTCACTATGCACACTTTCACTTGTGTTAGATGGCAGATTATGCCGCCTTTAGACAGAGCCAGGCTAGCTGTTTTCCCCTTTTCCTGTCTTAACGCTAAGCTATGCTAACTCCTCCCCAAAACTTTGTATAAATCCTTTCTTCTTGCTCCCAGCTTGAAGCAGTTTACATTCTCATTTTTTTGTCTCAGAATGTTTATCTTATAAAATTGTCCACAAAAGCTGTTTTTCACTACTTTTCAGTTTCGGTAAATTAATTAGCAAATCACATGCATTCCATTAACTTGCACATAAACACATTCAGCCAAATTTACACAACCACACTCTCATTCACCGCATATTCAGCTGTGAGGCCTATGAGTTATATTCCAGTGTGTCAATCAGAAGCGTTGATGCCTATAAATACAGCGAGTG
This sequence comes from Tautogolabrus adspersus, assembly GCA_020745685.1. Classification (NCBI taxonomy): domain Eukaryota; kingdom Metazoa; phylum Chordata; class Actinopteri; order Labriformes; family Labridae; genus Tautogolabrus; species Tautogolabrus adspersus. The sequence continues at coordinate 17,986,712 of CM036554.1, forward strand.
AGGCAAATTCTCAGAATACTGACAGACTGCTGTTTCAGGGGACAGAAAGGGGAGGAAGGGGGGAGGTGGAATATCTCTGTGCGGATCTGGTATATCTCACCCCATCACCACCAGCCTGTAAATGTAACTTGATGCTCCAGTTTTAGGAGATCACCACTAGAGGGCGGTCTAGCCGTGGTTTCAGGCTCAAACACTACACCACAAACTGCAGCCGATGCCTTTGGGGACATTGAGGGAGTCTTTGGAATTTAAATTAAAAAGTAAAAACACTGCGGATAAGTCTGAAATAGTTGCATCACCATCAGAAACAAGAGAGGTTCCTGCTTATTCATTGGGTGCTGGTCTATTATCCCTCTTACTTGATAAGCTAATGTTCAGAATCAACTGAGTAGTGTTGCATCAGAAATCTAAATCATAATTAGAAACTTTTCTTTTCAGTTTTTGGCAACAAGTAAGCCTCAAGAGAGCCTCTGTATTGCATGGTAAGTATCTTTCCAGAGGTATTCAAAACTATTAGTTTGGTTCTGTTAGAACATGTTTGGGCTGGCATTGTCTGTGGTGGTGCGGTCCAAAACTATCTTCATAAGAGACCCTAGAAATAACTGTGGCAAAAGTTATTTGTCAGACATTGTATTTCTGGAAATTATATATACTTCCATGTCATGCTGTAAGGGTATGGAAGACTATAACTAGTGCTGTGACATCATGTACACTATATTTCTTAACAACTGTGACATACAGATTCAATCTCCTGCCCAAAACAGATCCTGTTAGCTTGATAATACATATCTGAAAGGTTTAGTTGTCCAACATTAGGACTATATTCATTTAAAGAAACTGTTACTTTGTTTCACTAACAGGAGTTGTTCATTTCATGACATCTTTTCTCTACTGATAGGAAACGAAAGGGATCTTCTCAACATCCTTAAACTCATATGACATTTTAAAGCATTCAAGCAGTTCAGAATTTCACAAAACTAAAATGGAAATACACAATGATGTTGTGTGTCTTTTTTTCTGTTTACTTGTAAAATACCCTGAGATCTCTAGTTGTTTTTTAAATGTTTATTTTAGGGGTTTTATGCCTTTATTTTAGCGAGAGGAAAGTGGGTAGAGTCAGACATTGTGTAGAAAAAGAGAGTGGGGAACAACAGCGGGAATGGAGCCACAGGTCGGACTCGAGCCCAGGCTGCTCGCTTGAAGGTCTACGGCCTCCGTACGTGGGGCAAGCACACTAATAGGCTACTGGCGCCCCCCGTAGTTTTTTGTATTTCAAACTGTATTTTGTTATTTCTTTAATATAATTAGTTAATTTAATCTATATTTCTTCGTATTGTATGTGTACTGTAGGTGTACTGTAGTTTGTAAGGAGATATATACTCACTGGCTTGCCGGGCTTTATCCATGTAAGTGGTTGAGAGCTCATCACTGAGAGGGGTCATCTGTGGTCCCACCATTGGCACCAGATGTTTACCTGAGCCTGACATCAGAGCCTCTTTAGCCCGCTCAGGAGACACGAGAGGCGGGCAGGTCAGCCCGATGACGCCCCCCGCCTCCTGGAAGCCGCTGTCCCCCTCTCCCTCTCCCTCAGCTAACCCCTGATCAGGGGTGGGTGTGAGCGAGTGAGGGGTCAGAGTGTGTGGAGTGTGTGCTGGAGTGGTCCAGTCAGTCTGGAGGGGCTGGTAGATGAGCTCTCTGCGAGGCACGCCAAGAAGAGACTGACCATCCCACTGCCCCTGCATGGAAACCCCGGCATCTGTGGCGCTTTCATACCTTAGAGGGGATTACAGAACAATTTAGGTTGATGCATTTAATAATTCAAACATTCTGAGATTGAAAGGTTGTCAGTCACAGTGACTTAGTTGGCCTTATATTGTGTAGTGTTGACATCTTGGGAGGGAAACATTTCTGTCTCATAGTTACTTTTACAAACAGTGGGAATTGTGGTTGTTCAAGGCTATACTATGTTTTTTGTTGGGCATAGACCAGGCACTATGTCTCTTACCCGCTCATCTCTGAGGTCTCCTCCTCTTCCTGGTTGTCATAGCGAGCAGGTGAGCGAGCATGTGGGGGTGTGCGACGTTGGCGTCGATGTGTGTGTGAATGCGTGTCTGCATCACTGTCTGTTTCTCCGTAGTAAGCCTCGCTGTCAGGAGGGGAAGTAATGCCGCTGGGTACCCCTGTGGGGGAGAGGATGGAGGAACGGTTGGAGGTGGGAGACAGGACTCTAGTGGAGGAGCGGGTTGATGCTGCGTGGAAACCAGGAGGAGCCCTAGGAACATACAGGTGATGACATGTTGTGAAAATGTCAAACATACAACATTACCTCATGTAACAAGATCAAAGAGTGTCTGATGTACGTATGTGTGTGTGTGCTTGGGTGTGTGAGAGTCTATATTCTGACCTTTTGACCCTGAGGTTGAGTGTAGCGCTCTGTGTATCTATGAGGCTCATGGCTTGAGCATGACTGAGATCAGCACACATCTGGTCACCAATGGCCACCAGCTCGTCATGCTCTTTCAATCCTGCTCTACATGCCTTGCTGCGCCTGCGTACCTGCAGAGAGGAAAGGGTTAATAAATCATTGATTCTTATAGCTGGAGCACAGTAAACACTTACTTACCGTTAATTAAAATGCTTTGGCCCTCATCCTTTTTTTAAAGTAGTTAGTTAACTGTTTAGAACAGAGGTTCTCTCCTTTCTCGAAATGAAAATACTTGAAAGGATGCTTGATATTTTGCCCCGTTACCTGTGCCTATAAGGAGGTGCCAGAAGGGTTATATCTCTTCGGAGAAAATCAATCATCACAAAAAAAGATAAACTTCATGGAGATATTGAAGGAGTAATTCTTATTCTATGCAATATACTGTATAAATTTCTCATTCTTTATGTCCAAGCCTGGGAGAAATACAAATTCATGAGCTCATGTTCTATTTGCTCGATGCATTTTGTCCCTCCATACTTTTACACAGATCCGATTTCTTTATTCGTTATAACTGTACAGGAAGACATTTTTTACGACTCACCCTTTTTGCCAATATGCCTCATTGTGTGGCTAGATTTGACTGACAGGTGGGCTTGTTGTAGATGTTTGCCAGGATGCTAGGCTTCACTTTAGCTGAATCCTGTTACTGACCTTCAACTGTGCTTTGTTTGTGTTGTTTACATCGTTGTAGATTGATCAAAAGTTGGGCTGAGATAGCTTTTTAAATATGGCGACCCCCATCGTTGGGCTTCTTACCTCTTCAGAAACAACCAATGGGTGAGGTCACTGAGACTACATCCACGTTTTATACAGTCTATGGTCAAAACTTGCTAACTAGCCTAGCAAACTGCAGCCAGGTCACACATTTCATCGCTCTTATTAGTTGTACAGTCCAGAGACATTTTGGTCTGTGGCTATAGATAACTCCCCTTGGTATTAAAGATGAACTGAAAGGTTATTCCAGCTCATTATTTGGCTTGCGACTCTTTACATTTTCCCCAGGGCTGTTCTCCACTCTGATATTCGCAAGTAAGAACTTAAATGCAGTACTTTTACTAGTAACAAAGTTTTTTTTGTTGCTATTGTAGGCAGTGATTTACAGTAGGTAAATACTTCAATGTATTCCCTGTAAAAGTACAACAAGTCATGGGCGTTATAGTGGAGGGAAAGAAGGACTGCCTAGTAACTAGCTATAGTAAATATTTGCATTTTCTCTCTCTAAGTTCAGGCATGAGTGAAAAAAAGTGGAGCCTTTCTCTTAGATGCCCTTCACCCTTACTAAATGTGCAGAATGGTTTACTCCAACTAGGATTCATCTGACCCCAGCTGAAAGTGACTGACGCTGGAGATCAATGTCGTTCCCAAAGAAAGCACTGTCGGTTTAAATGCAGGACAGGTGCATTTATAACATAATTTTATTTTCACATATTCATTGTTTAATCAAGCTGCATCAAGGTTTATATACTGTATTTAAGTTTTGCAGAGTGTGTAAAGCAATCTGTTTATTTTAATGCAACTGAAACAGACTGCATACTTATTGATATCTTCCTGTACATATTTTGATGTGTACAAATGTAAGTGTTTTAAAAAATAAGAACTGCAGATGTTACCGAAGAAGTGTCACACTTTCCCAAGTTGTCAGAATTTATACCAAAGTCTTCATAATTTAAAGTTTAATTGGGTCATTTGCACGACGTGTGTGCTCATAGCAGGTTTGGATGATTTGTTTGGCTCATGGTGGTGCGGGCCCAATGCGATATCTTCTGAGACCCAGAATCCCTGACGCTGTCCCTGCTACAGATTGAATGTGGTGAGTCAACTCAAGTTCCCTTTGATAAAATGTTCTGTAACTCTGCCAACATTTAGAGGACCTGATGAACAGTGTTCAGCAACAGGCCACCCTCTAATGTTAGACATCCTGGTCCCTGTTTGAGAATAACTCATGAGGTCATGCAGCTGCTCCTGGAGGTCGCTGAGATATGATGTCATAGGATCCTTCAGGAAGTATGTCGGGGGAGGGGCTGATATATGGGATAGATGGGAAAGTATTCTTGTAAACTAGATTACTGTTTCCTCTCAAAGAAGAATATTGGGCCTCACACAGATGCACAAACACACACATCTTATCACTGTAAAAATGTTAAGAGGGGGAAAGTGTTCCTGCACTTACTTGGACTCTAGAGGATGCAGTTTTTGTTTTTTATCAGTAACTCTTGACCTTATAATCAAAATGTGCCAGCACACAAACGAATGCAGGACCAAGCTGTCTACTCACACAAATGTACACACACACATGCACACACACACACGCTGCACAAGTGAGCATCATGAAAGAGGGGGTCTGAACAGCTGCATCACCAGTCTGGACGATGGGGGATTCCTGTCATTCGCCATATGTTCCTCACAAACCCAAAATAAAACCTAACCGAAAAAAATCAACCACATTCCTAGACAGCTAGAAAGACTGGCGCTACTTTGACGGGAAACAGAATTAAAAAAAGTGCAATACTATTAAACACCTAATTATGAGACAAGAACGTGTGCAAGTGTCCGTGTGTGTTTGTGTGTGTGTATCTTTGTGTGTGAACAAGAGGCCTTCTTTTTCCATGCTCCACTTGCAGCTCCTCTTAAATGAGCTATTCCGATCCTGCAGTTTGTGCTCCCGTCCCAACAGGGCTTATCTGAGGTATGCCCAACAACACACACAGGAACACACACACACACACACACACACACACACACACACACACACACACACAGACGACAGGCCAAAAACACCTACACCAACAAGAGGAAGCACACACCGATCAAACTCTGATTAAAGGTGACCTTATCAGAAAATCCCGGATAAAGAGAGGTCTTACAGCGGCCAAAATCACACCACCTCTATGTCACATCAGAGGTTATGACAGCTTCTGAGTGACCGGCCAACTCTGTAAACGTCAGTGTGAGCGAGGTCGCGTTCCTCCCCTCAAGAATAGATTTTCTTATTAGAGAGAACATTCTGGACTGTCAACAAATATAAACACGGGCACAAAAAGCTTGCAGAGAAACCAAACAGAAGAAGTGGAATATTCCTGGGATTAAAGTCGGATTATTTTGTCTAAGAAAATATGGAATGATGACAGATCTGAAACAAGTTCATTATGTGTTAAAAGTCGACGCATTCATGTCGACAAATGTGTGTGTACTGTGTAGCTGTCCACATAAATTCTTATACAGTGATACAGACTGTATGTGCTTGCACACATCCACTTTACACTTATCTCTGCTACTGAACCATTTTTGGGATGCAGTCGTGAAACTTGAGCAAATACCATCCCCTAAACACAATCGCACAAACCGAAACCTTACAGTGAAGTTCACTGTTGCGTTTCAGTTTGGTTTGTGCTTTAAAACAACACAACACCTTGCAGTTTAATAACTGACACATTAAATAAATAAAAGATAAAATAGACACAGACACAATACACACAGAGGCATTCTAACATACAGGAATAGATATTTAGGAGTCTTTGTGGTTGTAGCAATCCCATTTTCATCCGCCCACTTCTCCTTTTGAAATCAACAGCAGTTTTGATAATTGATTCCTTTTTGAGTATTTTTCCAATGGTTAGGGTTGAGTCATTTTCGTAAAGTCCCCCCCTTTACGTCTATATGACAAAAAACTAAATAAACATCACCATTTTCTTTCAATTTATAGACAAACCAACTGTACATTAATTCAAGGAAATCATTGCTAGATGACTCGATAATGAAAATAATCATAAAAGCTCTAAGTGTAAGTATGCTAGGCCTACATGATACGAGAAACATATGCAATGGGATAACATTGTTCTGTGTTGCAATAACATTATAAATTGTGATAGATTAAAGAGTGCATAGAAGCTTTTACTGAGGTTCAATGTCTATCTGCTGTTCTTCATGTTTTCTACAAAACCTGTGTTTGCAACATGTCCCACCTGAATCCAAAATAGATTTTAAATGTGTAAAGTGTTTTTTTACTTATAAATCTGAGGGTATTTGATAGCTAGCTTGAGCTTCATCTCACTGCATCAAAATGGTAGGAAAGCATGGCCGTTATAGCCAGGCCTCCATCCAGTTGGTGCACTGTACACCTGCTGAGTCAGAGAGCTTTGCTTGATTACATTTCAAGGGTTTATTATTTATTGCGATAACTTTCGCGATGTGTTTATTACAAAGGCTCATATCCTGATAACGATCAAACTGTGATTATATGCCCATCCCTAAAGTATACCCCTCTATACTGATGATGCAGTGTACTTTTTTACAATGGCGCCTTAAGCACACCATTAAAGATACATTTTATTATGACGTTCCATTATACTTTCTCCATTAATTCTGCTTGTTGGATATCTCCTCTCTTACAATGAACTAATAAGAACATGCACTGTGTTGTGAAGGTCAAACACTTTTGTCGATAAAAACATCTTGAGGTATCTGTTTCTCTTTTTTTTTCTTGTACTGTATACTGTAAGTAATGTTGGATGTGGTAGAAAGAAGAATCTTTACTCCGGATCCAAAAGGAGGTTTTGTTTTTCAGATAAACAATCACTTATAAGCATAGATGCTAAAAGATAGTCTGATTGAGTTCCTGATTCAAAGTATTTTTACATGACTTCACTGTGAAACTAATCCGTCTTCAATTCAGTAATATTCACCTAAAGGTCAGTTTTGCCTTCTAAAACTAGTTAAAGTCAAAATACTAACCTAGAGTGGATACACACAAAAGCATAAGTGTGTGAAAGAGCTAAGAAATTGCAATGGCAAGACTACTTGCCAGTGCAATTGTTAAGTTATTTAGCAATTGCTAGCTAAGTTATTTAACTATTCAACAGGTACGTTCAAGCACCAGAGGTTTATGCTAATAAGGACACTGATTCAATGACTAATTTATTCAGATTTTGTCCTCGACTGTAGGGTTTCTAACCAAAGCTCGAATTACAAACACAGCAAACCACAAAACTGACCACCAAGGCCTCAGGCCGCAATTTACAGCTGCAGTCTCTATAAAACCTACTCATGTTACCACCTCGGCAGTAACTCTTCTCACACACACACACACACATACATCCACACATAAAAGGGATCCACTATACCTTGGCCACCTGTAGAGGTTTTTGTTGCTCTGCTCCTCCTTGCAGCCTGAAGCCCCACGGAGCTCCTCCTGAGAGGCAGACCACGATCTCCTCAGCTACCATCCCAGCTCACAGCCTGCTGTGTGTGTAAGATGGGGTTTATAAGTTTCTTCACCTTTCCTCAGCCCCTCACACTGCCAGAATTAGTGAGTGAGGTCTCCTGCTCCTCTCTGTGACCACTGAAAATCTCTCCACCCACAAGGAGACAGAGGGAGGCTGGCTTTCATCTGCTCACACTGGAATGCTGTGTCGGAGGGTGGGCACTCAGGAGGGTGAGAAGGGGCATGAGAGAGTGTGTGTGTGTATGTGTGTGTTCATCCTCCCAGTATTCAACACTTGCCATGTCACTCTCAAGCACTCTGTTCAGGAGGGGATGCTTGCTGATATACTCGCCCGAAATAACCACAACAGCCACTCCCTCTTCGACCCCCAGCTCAGTCGGCCTGGCCAGCAGCCACAGCCCACAGATTTGTCTTCACCCCCCTGCCCCCACCACCTGGGTGCACAGACGGGGGGTTAAGGATGACATATTTTAGGGATTTCAGCTGGTTGACTGTCTGCATAGTTTAGCAACTTCACAGCAAGTTCTAGATGGAGATGTTCTCCTGCAGATCTCCTAACAAATGTAATTTTCGCCCCTTTTCATGACTTTTTGACAAAATTTAAAACAAAAATCTTTAAAAATTAGTTTTGACCATTAGGGTCTGGTTCTTTGTTGGAAAGCCCCTCTGCAGTGCAGGCAAAAATCATAAATGCTTTCCTTCTTGGCTGCATCACATCAGCTTCAACATCTCTGATCCTGCAGAGGAAAAGCAAAAGGATAACCGTACCCAAAATGCTTAGCCAAACAGCAAGATATTTCTGTCCACCTTAAGACACTCCATGCCAGGTTTGTGATGAACTGCCCAGTTCCATATATGACCTGATTTTCAAGGGATCTGGGACAAAATTTGGCTCATTAACTCAATAACCTAAAAATAAACCATAGCCAATAACAGCAGCCACATACAGGCTAAGTCTGGTTCACACTAGGCCCAATTCAGAGGGCTACCCTTTGTCACATAATTATTATTATTTGAAATATTAACAATGCAGTATGCCCTTTAGCTAAAGCAATGGTTCTCAACAAATCAAGCCTCAGGATCAACCACCAACTTGTTCATGAAAAATAATTACCCATATAATAAAGGCTATTTTTCAACCAATCAGATTTATTAACTGAAAAAAAAAAGTGCAGTTTGGACCTCAGACGGTACAAAACATTTGACAGAACAAAAAAAAGGGTCAAACAAAATTGTTTAAAAAGTGCGTCGTATGACTTTTTGAGAGATGTTTTCCAGGCACACATCCACGACCCACTAGGAGGCTTTAAAGAGCCAAGACAGAAATGAATGTGTCTGCATACATTTTAATATGATATGATGCCAAAAAACTCATAGTAACAGACTCTTGCATGATCCACCGTCTTGGATTTCCGCAGCGCCAAAATGGTGTGTTCCATTTGATCTCAGAAGTCGGAAAATTCCGATCTGCCAGTCGGATACATCATCATGAATGCCCCCTGAAGTTGGAACTCCGACTTGTAAACTCTGAGGAACTTCAGCAACCCGAGCTCAAATTCCAACAAAGCTGCTTGGTGCATTAACAGTAAAATATACGCTGTACATTATAGTGTTTATTAACAACCTAGTCTTGTTTTTTGTGTAATCAAATCAATCACACCGATAGTATCGTGCAAGCTCTATCTGTGGATATGTTGTCATGTTTCTTTCGCGCGCAAACTTGAATGTGTTGTAAACGCCTGGTATTAGCTCACAAAACAAAGGCACACCTAAAGGCGTCCATGTTGCTTTTCCGACTTGTTGTCAACTCGGTACAGGGGCATGGTCAACTCGGGTGTGATGTCATTCCAGGCTCCAACTTCAGAGGTAAATGGAACACACCATGCCATGTCATTTCTCCTGAGAGCCCCCACAACCACCACCAACTTCTGTCCCACAGGGAAAACTTCACATTGTGAAGAATGTATGTTAATAAAAAACGAATGAACATTTCAGGGGTAGACTGTCCTCTATAGAAATGTTTAGGGGTACATGTGTGAAAACAGCTAATGACTCTGACTCAGAAGGTGCTCTGCCTGCCAAACTACTTGATACAAATTCATCACCAACATCACCCCAAAAATTACATTAAATCTTCTGTGAAAATTAATAATATGGTTTAATAACTTTGGATGTATTGGTGACAGGCAGGCCTATATCACATTGGCTGATATCAGTTGACCAATACATCTGTCAGAACTATTTATAATACATGAATGTTGAAATACTGCATGTGGACTGGATGCTTTCTTTCCCTTTTTATAGTAAGCTCAAAAGTTACCTCCTTAAATGCTAGTTGCAGCCTGTTTTTATTACAAAATGGTGAACTAATAAAAGAAATGACTTACAATACACCTCACACACTGTACGGTGCTGTTGTGCTCTCCCGTACAGTAGAGGAGGTGAATCGGGGGGGAAGTCGCTCTGCGGAGACCGGATGTGGACGTGGCACAGCGCTGCAGCAGTTCCGCTGAATGTCCGCTTCTGATACCGAAGAGGGATTAGTGAGAAACACCCCGGGACGACATCGGCTCTACAGTTTGTCGGCCACCGGGTTTCACAGTTTTTCCCATACAGAGGACAGCCTTACTGTTTAACACATTTCGGAGGTAGGTTTCGATTTTAAATAGATTAGTGTATGTTAAACTAGCCGGCTTGACATAGGAGCTTGGCTTTTGCTACGTTTGCTAATGCTAGCTAATGCTACGCTACTGCTAGCATCGTACTGCGAAGTAGCTGGCCGTTAGCTTGGTAACCGGGCTAACCTCTGCTATCCCCGGTGGTAGCCGTTTGGTCACAGCTGATTCAGCCACTGCTGCTGTCATCATGATTCAAGTTACAACGCTGCTTACGGAAGCAGGCTAAGTTTGCCAATATTACTTGAAGGTTTGTCAAATCAAGGATGTCGTGTTAACATTCGTGATCGGAAAACCGCCGGTTAGACTACTAACCGTTGGCCTTGTTATGTTATTACTTCAGGATCTGTGTTGAAGTTTTGGTTGCTAGCTAGCAGGTGAGCTATTGCGGCACTGAGGTTTCCCCGTTAGCATACTGCTACGCTTCCCAGCTTTCGCCGGGTTTGCTGTTCTTACAATAGGATTATTATGTTATACCTTTATGGCATATCTTAATTCTCATAATTACGTACTACAGTAAGTTTTGAGTACTGTTATTGTTGCGTTGAACATGCTAACGTAGCTCCTTAATAACCATAGCAGATGTGGGTCCCTCTGTAGGCCCGACATACTAAATAGCTCTACGGCTCCAGCGATTGTATTTCTCGTTGTTGCACCTGCACTGTTGAATTATTCAAAGGCCCCGCTCGTTTAGCCCGTGTTTGTCTGTTAGCTGATACTCATCACTGTCATATAGGTTAGCACACACTCCAGAAAAACAAGTGCATAAACAGCATGCACTGCTGTTAGCAAGGCTGAAGCTGACATCTGATATGAAGGAGTAATCATAATAATAAAGTTGACAGCTCAACGGAGGTAACTTCAGGTGGTAATCTTATGACAACACTGTTGTGACCTATTTACACTTAACTCAGATACCTGCAGGAATCCAGTAAACATTACACACTGTCTTCATAGTGTCAGGCATTTAATCTCATGAACATGACAGTGAAAGTGTCTATTACTAGTCCTGTGGTTTGTGCCTGATTTGCTCTAATTATATTGGTTACGTAAGATTGGGTACTACGTTCTCTTAGCAGTTTTCCTTATGAGAGCCATGACTTTGTCCTCGTTGTGTGTGAAGTTGGTGGTTGTGAGTAGTCTATAGGTGGGGCCAAGTAAACATAAAAAAGCCAATAAAGGTGTTGTCACTTAACCAGGAAATATTTACGTCACAAGAAAGTTGACTTGTGACTGATGGTAAGAACCTACACAGCTATCAGTGAAAATAGCTGTACAGTTATTGAGTTTTCGTGCAAAGTGTGTACAAACACAGTTTTGGTTAATGTCTTCTTGGGACTGCTTTCACTTCTCTCTGACTGTGTGTGTCGATGGAACTTAAAAAGGTTATCGTTTCTGTCCAAGAACAGTTGGTCTTGCAGATATGTCGTTTGTGGTTTTAGGATACCATCTGTAGTCTGATTTTCCCTTTTAAGCATGGCATGCTGTGAAGGCAGACTATCCTTTCACAAGGAGTGGAAGGCTGTCCTCCTCCAGGCCCTCGACCTAAAACAATCACAGTTCCCTTTATCCTTAATAACATCACATTCTGATAGGCTTTTACACACCAGGGGTCCTTGAAATACAATCTGCGTTTAGAGCCCAAAAACCTGCTAAACAGGATCAGGGTTTAACATTTGTGACTTTGTTTACGATGCCTTCTGACTCTGTGAAATTGTCACCCAGTTTTAGGTATGAACTGAGGATGAATGTAAACCAGCACACTCCAATGGCCTCACCATATGGCCAGCCTCAGCCAGGCTACGGCCAGCCCGGCTACGCACCCCTGGATGGGGGATACCCTGCACCCTACGCACCCTACAACGGCCCCGCTTCAGCTTACCAGCCCGGGGCTCCACCACAAGGTAAACTGCTTTTTCAAGTTTTCAAGTTTAATTGAGTGAATAAAAGGGATATTCCGTTATTTTAAATCTGGGCCCTATTTTTACATGTTTTTATTTATTTTTTAAATGTCAATGTAGTAGATGACCACATCTGGAAACATGTCACAGCTGTAATGACTGCAGTCATGTTTGAGGCTAAATGCAGCAGTACAAAGTTTGCCCACTAACAGTGCTAAGAGGATCACTGCAGCGACAAACCATTTTGAAAAGATAAGATGACACCAGAAAAATGACTATTTTCAAAGACACTAATAGGGCTTTAACACTTGCAGAAAACTCCTGATATTTGCAGGAGGAGCTGTATGTGTGAACGCAACCAGGCTAATTTTGCGCTCGGACTTCACCCAGAGTTTCTCCTGCCAGACCCCTAGTATTCTTTTTTTCTGAGATCGCAGCAGGATATTATCTGGAGAATTACTCTTCAAGCCAATGGGAGGGGGAGTGGCGTTTATAAACTGTGACTGCTGCGTGGTGCATAGAGTGCACAGACGCGACCGCTACGATCTCCGTGTACTTAATTAAACAGCTGCCTTTTGTTTTCTGTTCTCCAGTATGTTCTTCTCAACTCTTTTGTTGACATTTTGATTCTGTTGAACTACATGTAGTTTTGAAAGGCAAATATTCTCATTATAGCATCGTATAGCAGACTCAGTTGCTTTGTCCGCTACTTCGCCTCTTTTTTTTTACGTCACGTCTTACCTCAGTCGGACAGGGATAGTTCCCCCCTGTGAGGTGCATATGTGAACAGCCAGTTCAGGAGAATATCCGAAGCAGTCCTCCCGAACTTATCTAAATATTTTCAGGAGTGCATATCTGAATACGGCTTAAAGCACCATTGAAAAAAAGTTATTTGACCCTGGAGAACATGGGAGTTGCCGGTCTAACATATTTTTGTGTTACTGTGTGTCTCACAAATATAGTGGTGAATGCACATGAAGCATTTTAAACCCGGAAATCTCACAATAATACAACAAACAAACTCACTGATTGAGGCAGCAGTAGACCAGGAATTCCTGTGTCCTGCAAATTAAAATGACTTTTTTTTATCCTTGGAGCTGTGTGGCTATGCATAATGCAACCATTGGACCTTAGCTCAACAAGAAAGGTCTGTCTCTAAAGCTTTGTTGTCAGAGACCTTCATTGACGAATAAAAAACAACTTACAAAAACAGTGCTAAGGACAAACTCTGATTGGTTACATTTGCTCTGAAAGATAACCTTACAGCCACTTGAATCTCTCTTTTTGAATTGACTAGTTATTTGAAAAACAAAACATGCAAAACAAGGCCCAGGTTCAAAAATACCAGAAATCCCTTTCAGGACTCCAAGTCAGCTGTGATGCTCTTCAAGCGCTCATACAGCCATAACCTTGGGGTGTCCTTCTACCTGCTACCCGCCATGTGATTGGTCATGTATGTGTGAGAAAGAACAGCAAAGCGCCTGAGCATACTATTCTGAATCTCGACCGCCCTCTCATATCTTATCTATCTTATCTATATCACATTGCTTTTCACATTTCCCTTCATCTCTCTGTATTTGGCCTGTTTCCCCACTTTTTCTTGTATTTCAGGTTACTCTCCTTTCACAAGCTTTCCCTCTAAGGCTGTGGCTGCCAACCCAGTCTCTGACCTCTCCTCTCCTCTTGACTTAGGTAACTGCCTCCTTTCGTGTTCTCGATCATTTCACACTCCACATGCTCTGCAGTCATTAAATCCTCTCTTTACCTACAGGCTGCACTCTTGCTGCCATGTCCTTCTTTGAGTGTACAATAAAAAAAAAGTCTTAAAGACTCTTCAAAAATCAGTGACTTTTATATACACTTTTTATTACCAAACTTTATATCATTCCTTACAAGCTTTTTTTTAGTGTGAAAAAGAAGTTACAATTTCAGTCTCTGCATCTTCTGGTCATATTTGTTTCTATTTGTTAATTGGGCTCACACTGTCAGTGTCCAATAGGAAAGTTAGAATAGGAAATAACTTTTCCTTTTTTTAATTTTTTTAACACCCTACTTCACTGACAGTGAAACATGGTTATCAACCTCGGCAGAGTCGTGCCCAGATTAAACCTCCTCACCTGCAGCATCCTAAACCTGTCACAGTTTTCTGAGTGCCTTCTTGGGAGCAATAGTAACTGACTTAGTAATAACTGACACTCTTGGCACACAGTCTCTGCTAGCATGGTGTCAGTATGTAGTCAGTGCTCCAAACCCCGGAGGTTTAAACCAGGAAATGTGCTCAGTTGACTCAAATAATTTGTTCGGGCACCACACATGACTCAAATCTTGTTTTGCTTGTTGAAATATTTTTGTTCAATTGAAAGACTTATATTAAATTAACATCAAAATATTTAATCCTACACAACATTATCATTTTTTTTTCTCCTGTATTTCAGGTCCCGTCAGGGGTCCTCCTGTTTCTGGAGCCCCTCCAGTCTCTGCTCCTCAACCGTATAATCAGTACAGTCACAGTCATGGGGAAATGCAGAATGGACCCCCTCCTATGACACAAGCACCTCCCAGGTAAATCCATTTGCTGATTTATAACCGTATATGTAATAAGGCAAATGGGTTATAAAGCATTGGTTTTTGGAAGCACAGGTACTTTTATTCGCGGTGTCTTCACTCGTAGCAGGTTATTGAAATTTCTGCAGCTTTTCCCTCACAAGTTCAGCTCATTCCTGCAGGTTACAGAATCCATATTGACTTTTTAAACAACCACTGGGGAACCTACTGACACCAAAAAACTTGGTGCTACTCAAAGAAGACTGTCATGTGGGGGCGCCAGATGGGCTGGCGGTTGTGTCGCACGCGCCCCATGTGCCAATGCAGCTGCCCTCATTGCAGCGGCCTTGGGTTCAGGTCCGACCTCGGCCCTTTGCTGCATGTCGTCCCACACTCTCTCCTTCAGACATTTCTCGTCTCTCGTCAGCTGTCCTATCTATTGATGCAAAAGATCCCAAAAAATAACTTTAGAATAGAGACTGTCATGTGGTTAGTTTGGAGATAAAGAGGACTCAAAAACTAGCAAAGAGGAAATAATTCAAAGGCACACTTAGTGTGATGTGTGATACGAGATGGATTATTATTTGTAACAGACAGCAGTTGCTTGTGATTGAAATGCCTGGCATTGAAAATGAAGTGACAGAAAACTGGAGCTTGCTGCCACTTGCTGCTGGTAATACTTTTGAATTTTTCTTCATGTGCTGGTATTGAACTTGAGATAAGACTAGTCAGTGCAAAGACTGCACTGGGAAAAAGTCTTGGCGCTTGAACCACAAATGGATACAAGTCCATTTTTGCTAGTTAATTAAATAAACATTTAAAAGTCAGCAAGGCCAATCCAGCAATTGCAAGACGGTTCCCTTACAACATCTTTCTCTGATGTACGTCGCTTTGGATAAAAGCGTCTGCTAAGTGAATTGTAGAATCTTACAGTAAGCCGGCAACTTCACTCAATGTAAACTCACTGAGAGATTTGTGTGTTTTCAGGCCTGCTGTGTCTCAGTCATACAACCCGGCAGGGCTGAACATGACAGGCCCAACTCACCCCTCCTATCCTCAGCACTATGGGCCTCCTCCCACAATGCAGCAGGTCACTAACCAGATGACTGGGATGCAGATCAACTCTGGACCGCCGACCCCTGCAGGACCGGGATACGGTAAATAAGAATTGGGGTTATACTTCAGTGTTCATTCATTCTTTTATGTTTCATACATTTTAATCCCTCTTTTTTTTTTCTCTCCTCAGCTCCACCTAACAGCTCTCAGCCTCCTGTTAGCACCGCCTACACTGCTGCTCCTCCAACTTCCTACACCCAGGGCCCTCCCCCTGCATCCTCTGCCCCTACCCAGCCTCCACCTCCCAGTGGTCCTGCAGCTCCTCAGCAATACTATGGAGGCCCTTCACCTCCTTCTCAACAGCCATTCAACTCCTCTCTCCCCCCTACCTCTCAGCAGCAGTTCACCTCCTCTGCTCCAGCACCTTCTCCCTCCCAACAAACCTTCCCTCCCTCCTCCTACTCAGGTCCCATGCCTCCAGCCAGCCAAGCTCCTGCTCCACCTGTCTCCCAGCCGCAGCAGTCCTTCCCTCCTCCAGCCCAGCCCCCCTTCTCCGCACCTCCTCCTCCTGCCAGCCAGCCCCCGGCCTTCGCCCCTGGCCCGCCTCTTCAAAACCAGGGCTCCTTCCCACCCAGAGGACCACCTCCATCCTCTCAACCGGGGTCTTTCCCTCCTCCTGGTCCTCCCCCAACTTCCCTTTCATCCGGACCATACCCCGGCCAGATGCCACCCCAACAGCATCCCCCTCCATCCCAGCCATCTCCCTACCACTCAGGTCCACCTCCTCCCGGCGTTCAGATGCCTCCAACCTCCATGGCTCAGAGCAACCACCTGCCTCCTGGACCACCTGGGCCCCCTGGCCCCCTGCAGCAGCCTCCACCTCAGCCAGGCATGCCTGGAGGGTTCCCTCCTCAGCAGAATGGTGAGGAGAAGACCTCTTATTGGAAGATTAAACAAGTGTTTTCTCAATCGTTAAGCCCCTTTTTTTGTTCTGTTCAGGTGCATTTGGGCAGGTGAGAGGTCCCCAGCCCGGCTATGCAGGCCCGTATCCCGGGCAACCAAACTACGGAGCCCCTGCACCAGCACCCGCTCCTGCTGCCCCTGCACAGAAAAGACTTGATCCAGATGCCATCCCTAGCCCGGTGAGCAGACGAGCACACACAAACTTTTCTGAACCAAATTCCCAGTTTACAACACAGCATCCATTTTTATCATTGATCTAAGGCCTTCTCTGTTCTCCTCATCACTCTCAGTTATATTTTTAGCAAGGAGGGATGACATGATTATAAACTTCATAAAGGTGGAACTTAAAGTAGAGCTGTTGCATTAAATTGGTCAGTGGTACTTTATAAATCGGCCTCTGAGTTTACATGATGAATATGCATGCACCACTAAAGGATTGGCAGGAATTCCCTTTTATTATACACCAACCTTAAAGTAAACGAACATGATCATAATACATTGATGACCAGATCTGTTTGAAACCAATTATTAAGCATTCATTAGAGATTTCTGCGAACATAATCAATTGCAATTAACTTGATTATGCAGTGGATTCAGACTTTAAATATCTGGAACTGGATCGACTCTGTCTTTCTATGAGCTGTGATGTTGTTCATGTTTGTCTAATTGTATTTAACACACTAATACTGTTTTAATGCTGCATTATTTCAGGGTCAGATCTCTTTAAACGGGACTACTCTTATCCTGCCTTTTCAAATTCAGACAACCAGAAAGATTTTCTGACCATGAATTGAGGATGCAACAATCATAAGTGGTTAACACCGTTAAAAAATATTGACTTTTAGGACATTCCTCATATTACCTTACTGTTAAAAAAAAAAGCTAAACTCTATTTTTTCATTTTGTTCGTAACCATCATGTTTAAATTTGGAGCTGCTTAGCATGCGTGTCAAACACTCTACTGGTATATGACTCTATATCTGTCTGTGCTTGACTGTCATTGTCTACAGTACCACTAATCTATGATCAATACTAATGATTAGTTTCTGTCTGAATAACAACAATGCTGCCTGCTGCTCAGCACAGTCTTGCTGAGATTTTTCTTCTCACACAACTCTTTATTTTTTTTTTATATTTTCACTCTTTGTTTGTATTTTATTTTGTCCCGTTTTGGACAAAATGCTGGACAAACGTTTGAATGTAAAGCAAGCGTCTGACATGCCGGCTGTGCAGAAATCAAGACATAGAATAGATCCAGACGCTATCCCCAGCCCAGTAAGTGTCCTGTGTGCCTGCCTTCTCCACCTTGCCCTCTCCGTCTGCTTGCACTAACCCACATCTTCCACCACCTGTCCTCCCCCCCCCCCCCCCACAGTCACAGTGTGGTAGACAGACCGCTGTTGGAAATAAACTTAGACTCTTTGACTTATGTTTAACTTCAGCGTAAGGGTCAGTCTATGGGCAAAAAACACCTGACTACCTCTTTGTAAGGAACAGTATCTTTCTAAAGCCTCCATTAGTTTCCTATAGTATCATGATCATATATGTCAGCAGGAAAGCAAATAGTTCCAAAAATGTCAACTACATCCTCCAGAACAGTGTTAGTGAAGCAATCACACAAACCACAGTGAACGGGTTTGTTCGTTTTCTGCTTTATATGCAGTGTAATGGATAATTATCCCTACTACCTCACCTTCATCCCGCTGTTTTTCTTTGTGTTTGAAGAAGCAGCATACTCAGTCCTGACACCTTCCTTCGCCCCTTCTCTTTCTGTTTCCTGCATGCTACTGTGCACTGTTTGGACTTACTCACACTTCCTTGCATTAACAGCATGCTTTAATAATCCTGCCTTTTTTTCCTCAGGGATGTCGTTTAGTTTTGCCTTGAAAGTCAGTTTGTCATATTTGTACAACCAACATCTGCATACGCATGTACCATATCATGGCTCGACTCAGTTGTTCTTTATCCACAGACGTTGATGGGTTCCATTGTGTGTTTAGTAGCTCAAGATGTGTGTAGGGGTTGTTGTGAAAGCCGTCTCCTGCATGGGTTTAAATGTTCCTTTTTTTTTAGACTGTGTGAGACTCTGGGACAATGTGTCATCAAGTGCACTTACATGTCTGTATTTCTGCTGTAAACATGAAGTGTGACATTGTTGTCCCCTTCTCTCCATTTTAGATCCAGGTAATAGAGGATGACAGGGCGAAGAGCACTGAGCCATTCACAACAGGGGTCAGAGGTCAGGCCCCACCGCTGGTCACCACCAACTTCCAGGTCAAAGACCAAGGTAGGCCCTTCTTGAGGAAGTAGCATTAAATTACTCTTTCCAAAAGAGAGTTCAGGAAATAAGCGTTCTGAATTTCAGACAAAAATCTCACAGGTTTTACTCCGGGACTGTAAGAAAAGATCGACTAACTGCCAATTTCCACATAGTCCGCGGTTTTTCTCCGTCTAACGGTGCGTTTCTGGAGCGTGAGCACAGCGGAGCGCAGTCATTAGTAGCACAGGAGAACTACAAGATCACGCGAGAATAACGAGAAATACCTGGTCTTTCTGAGGTTGATTTGTTGTTCAATTGGTGTCTGTTTTGCTGTAATGTTGATAGAGTGATAGAAAATTAGTCCATATCTTGTGTTGTGACCAGGCACTCTGTGCATTTCTTTGTCTGACTTCCTGTCTGGGGTCGTTCTATTCTGTGCATCTTGACGCGTGTTTTGTCGAAAAAAAATAGACTCCCAGCGTATTTGAAACGGAGCACAGCGTAGTTGCGCTGCTGGCACGTGCCAGAGATGGGCCATGGCGCTTGCTGTGGAAACAGGAGCATTGACTAGAGTGGCAGTGAACAGCGGCGTCACAGACTGTGGCGCTGACGGAGTATGTGGAAATTGGCAGTTAAGAACAGCTCCTTAAAGTGAAGCCAAAATATTTAGAGCTCCCCCTTGTGACCGGTTGCAGTATAGGTCACAAGCTTGGCCTCCCCCATGTTAACAGAGTGGACATGGGGCAAACTTTGAAATTAAAATACACGTCGACTACATTTTGGAATGGCGAGAGGAAACCTAACAAACACTTGGGTGCAAGAATCTTTGAACTTTCCATAACCAGGAATGTCTGCCTCAAACCGACACAAGAATCAGTTCTGCTGTAGCGACCTGAATGATATTTGCTGTTTGATTGATAAGTTAAATGTGTGCTTTGGTAAGCAGAAGGGGAAGTCGTCAATTCTGAGCATGTCTTGGCTCCAAATGACGTCATCAGCACAATAAATCAGTACACGTCGAGGAGTTATTTTATCGTTTCAGGTTTTTACAATTAAAGGGGATGGAAATGCGTCGTTGTTAATTGTCTACAGTCAATGTTTACTTTCCATAGCGTTAGGCCTGCTGAATTTTCAGTCTGATGAAGGTTATTTTTGTAATATTAATAGAGAATCTGTGTTTGTGTTTAGGGAATGCCAGTCCCAGGTTTATCCGCTGTACGGCCTATAACATGCCTTGCACAGCCGACATGGCCAAGCAGTCTCAGGTGCCGCTGGCTGCTGTCATCAAGCCCCTCGCCACGCTGCCGCCAGACGAGGTGAGTGATGCCCCCTCCTCTTTCCCGTCCCTCCTGTCTCCCCTGTAAGCCCTATTTACACTGAGCTCTTTCCTTTTGTCTGATCGGACCTTTATGATACCAAATCCTTTGAGAGGTAACATTTTCATTGGAAAGCCAACAGGAGGACAAAGAAAGATTACGTTTTGACGTCATGCTAAATACTTACTGGTAATATATACAATATCCAATCGCCTCCACTTTCCCGAGCCAAAGCCTTTGGTTGGCAGATGGTGGAATAAGCTTCCAGTGAATCAAATATTTATAGCATGTTATCTTTGAAGATTCTGGCAAAAACGTTCCTATTAATGAAAAAGTACAATATCAGAACGTCAGTGTTAATGCCTTATTAGTGTTTTAATCATTTGTCAAGCTGTAAAAGTTCAATGCTTCATTTTTTTAGGTTTTCAAATGTGAGAACTTGATTCTGTTCTTCATCATGTTGAATAGTAAACTGAATGTTTGTGCTTATTGAAGTTTGTGATTCAAAACAGAACTGTACGAGGGCTTTATTATATTATCAATAGGGGTGGGGGAAAAAATCGATTCATGTAAAAATGAAGATTCTTATCTTCTGAGATTTTAAATTCATAACTTCCCAAAAAAAAAAAAGTGTATTTGGCTAATCAGTCACTCCCTGGTAAGTGCTAATGCTAGCTCTTTAACTCAGTAGAATGCCAAATGAAGCAGCAAGAAATTCAGCCAGTCTCACAGAGGACTGGAGTAGATCCTGAACTATGTACTAATTCATTAATAGACTTTGAATCCATGGATCCATGAATACAGAATCGTTTTGAATCAAAAGATAGATTCTGAATCGAATCGTGACCCCAAGAATCGAAATCCAATCGAATCATGGGACACCCAAAGATTCCCAGCCCTACTAATCAATCAATCAAACTGTATTTGTTTAGCACTTTTCATAGAGATGAAGCACAAAGTGCTTTACATCAAAATAAATCAAACAGCATCAACATGACTCCGACCCCCACCCCCACCCCACAACCCATAAACAAGGTGAGAAAGAACGAGACAAAAACAAGTCCTGACGCACTGAGGAAACGCTATCATGGATTCTTCATGAGGAAACACAGGAGGTTAAAGGGTTAAAAGTCAAGATGGGAAAATAACACAATAATAAAAATGGAGGAAATACATTTAAAAAACAACTTTATAGACCAAATAAAGGTTGTAAATAATAATAATTAACACTATCTGTTGTTTTCATGCACTTAAATAATCTGTAAAACTTCATAAAAATGAGAAATATATTGGTCACAGTTTTCAGAGCACGAGGTGATGTCTGCAAACGTCTGAAGAACCTCCACCTACTCGCAAAGATTACAAAGACAAGCAGAAACTTTCCGTGGCTTTAAACACTGAAAATGTCCTCTTGGTGGGATCAGTCAACGTTTATTTGACCTAATTTTACCTTTATCTAATCTCATCTCAGAAACAATGAATCATATCTCAGTCATCTCATGAATTAATCAGATCATAGTGACAGTTTAATACAAACTAATTCATCACAAACATTTGTCCGAGCACTGGAGGGTTGAAGCCCGATGATTGTGTCATTCTTCACCTGCATGTTTAAAAGTGCAGTCAGGAGTTTTCGGGTCTAAAGCCTGATATGTAGTCTTTATCAGCGGATGTCTGTTATATAATGTGGGATTATCCTCTCTCAGACTCACTGAGGTGGGAGTGGCTGCATGACCTTGTTTCACTCACACGCTATATGTGTAACACATATCCATCTGGACCAGCTCTACATGATGTCCCTTTGAACAACATGTGACGAAAGAGGGTGTAAATATTTACTGCAGTGCCACTCGCACCACATCCTGTTTCAGTAATTCCCTTCACGTTAGGATTTTCAGATGAAGCCACAGCCTTGAAGCTGAATTGTTGATCTCAACTGTGCCCGCCTCAGATCTCCAGATTATTGCATTACAATTCTCTTAATCCGTTCATTGCATATCTTGTCAGATCCCCCCGTACTTGGTGGACCACGGCGAGAGTGGTCCGATCCGCTGCAACAGGTGCAAGGCCTACATGTGTCCCTACATGCAGTTTATCGAGGGAGGTCGCCGCTTCCAGTGTGGCTTTTGCAGCTGCGTCACAGAGGGTGAGTAAGGGCCTTCTCTCCAACTCTCCACACTCCTCCACAGTGTTGTTGACTCTTTTCATGGTCACACACACTGTTTAAAGAAGCACCGTTTATTAAGGTGCACTGCAATAAAAGTATGCCAACCAGCATTGGGGCGATCATCCTTCACTCTGGTGAAGAAAGGTACGTTCTGTCAGCATGCTTTTATGTCACACTCATAATAACAGCTTCTAGCTATGACAGGGAGACTCATTAAAGTCCCCACGAAACAGAACTTTGAGAGTCTCTAACTGCAGTGTTGTACTGCCAACTGAAACGGGGTCGAACCAATCACAGGATGGAAGGAGGGACATAACGTTGCGATGAATTTGATTGGGTCGTTAGTTTCGAAAAAGCTTTTATTTGGTCAACAAATCAGTAAACGGTCCTGAGTGCAGGATGAGTCATCAGACATTTGAGTTGTTTACAGGAAGTGAAAATACGGTTATTGTGATGTAAAAATACGCAGATAATGCTTTAATGAAACATTTAACACAGGAACTGTTTTAAACCAGGAAGATGTATTTTTTATTTCATGCACTCGTAACACTCCACAATTTTAGTCAGAAACAAACATAACACTTCAGGATTTCTGTCGACGTTTATGTCTGAGCTTGTGCTCGTGCATGAACTGCACCGTGCCGAAGCACACCTCTTCCAAGCGTGCCAGGGCCAAGGAAGTGTACCGTGCTTGAGCACGGAAAGGAGCACTCGCACTAGTCTAATGAACTGGACTTTGATGGTGAAGCATGCTGGAGCACGGTACAGATTGCCTAGTGGGAGTGCGCCTCAAGTCAGCATAGGTGCAGACTAGCTTAAGGCAAGACAGTTGGAAGGGGGAGTATGCAGGGGCAGCTTTAGGAGGACTCAAAGTGTCTGTTCATTTATTTAACTTGTTTTTCCTAATTAATGAATTGTACTGATGTTACCTGGTTGTTTCCCCCAGTGCCTCCACATTACTTCCAGCATCTGGACCACACTGGGAAGAGGATGGACTGCTACGACAGGCCGGAGCTTTCGCTGGGCAGCTATGAGTTCCTGGCGACGGTCGACTATTGTAAGGTAAATTAAAAAAAAAGAAAAAAAAAAAGAGCTGTTTCCTGCAGTAAACAAACAATTTCCTTTTTTTTTTTTAAGAGCTCTGTTTGGAGGATTGTAATGTCTTCTAAATTCCCCGGTACGGAGTCTGATGCAGTTTATGTAAAGCAGGAATCCCTTCAGGGATGTGCAAAAGTACTTCTGTGTATTAGAAGCTTGTTACATGAATTTTATTACAGAATGATAAAATAATGAACACATCAACAACAATCTATAGAAGGAAAGCCGTTCTTTGCACCTAATTATTCTGTACGCTAATACAAGCCGAGCCTGCAGGCTGCTGTCTCAATGGAGTCTCGCTGAAATGGTTATTTTCTTAATTAATGGGTATTAGATTAAACGATTGTCTGCAGGGTTTACACTCTGTTATCTATATGGTTAAAAACCCTATTGGGGGGATTAAAGGGGAGTTCATAAAGCAGTTCATCATATATGTTCACCTCACAGTCACAGATATACCAACCTGTATTCCAGTGAATGCTTGTGAGGTATTTGCATTTCTTTTACTTGACCTTATCTGTAGTGAACTAGTACTACCTCAATCACACTTTTGCACCCCTGGAAGTTTCTTGAAAATGTCAGGACAGTCTTCCGTTGGGCCCTGAAATCTTCCTGAGTTGCTTTTTCACATACCTGTCAGATGAGTGTCGGAGTGTCTCAGTAGGCCAGATACGACATAAAAAGGAACAGTGCAAATGAAAGAGCGGGAAAGAACACGCAGGCCAACAGAGAAGAGCACCTTAGCACCAGTCCCAGGATCTAAATGTCATCACGCTCACCTACTTGCTTGTGATGAGTATTTCCTGCTGCGTTCACATATTTGCTCAGCCTGACTGCTTGCTGAAGTATTACAGGGGCTACGAAGATAAAGTCCGGGTAAAGTCATTGATGAGAGTGAAAGGTGACCTAGTGACAAAAACCAAAGAGCACATTTTAGTTTGACTCCTGTGCTATTATTAGTTTCATACTGGGATTGAATCAGTTTTTAAAAAAATCTATCATTCCAGATAAAGGCCTTTTACATGCGACTTCATACATTGTCTTTGCTTGTTTCTAACAGAATAACAAGCTCCCTCAGCCTCCAGCCTTCATCTTCCTCATCGATGTGTCCTACAACGCTGTGAAGAGCGGCATGGTCAACATCGTGTGCGAGGAACTCAAGAGCCTTCTCGACTTTCTGCCGAGGTACTCGAACAACATCAAGTACACCAGGGATGGGTAGGAGGAAAGGATATTAGATAGGAAGAGTTCAGGAAGCAAAGGAGAGAGAGAGAAAGGGAACCATGAAGACGAGTTTGATACAAGGAAGGGTGGAGTATGTGAGGAATAACTGCATAGCAAGGATTGAAACATGCAGCTGAGAAAGAAAGTGAGGATGAAGGAAATGAAGCAAAGAACATGACAAAGGAGATTTAAATTGCATAGCATATTGTTTGGTTTTCATGCTTACTTCATGTCATTAAATGCAAACTTGAACATTCCCTCCCTCCTTCTGTGTTTCTGTGCTCAGGGAAAACCCAGAAATGGACTCGGTGGTGCGTGTTGGTTTCGTCACCTACAACAAGGTTATGCATTTCTACAACGTGAAGTCGACCTTGGCCCAGCCTCAGATGCTGGTGGTCTCAGACGTGTCAGACATGTTCGTACCGTTGCTTGACGGCTTCCTGGTCAACATGAATGAGAGCCGGCAAGTTATCGAGAGGTGAGAAGGCGTAAACTAAATGCTTATACACACACACACGTGATTACAGAAACATATGGAGTCAAAGGACGAACACATTGATGCGGTTTGTGTTTTTCCAGTTTGCTGGACCAGATCCCAGAGATGTTTGCAGACACCAGGGAGACAGAGACGGTCTTTGGACCTGTCATCCAGGCGGGACTCGAAGCACTTAAGGTAAAACTAAATATTTTGGTTGGATTTCAAAAGTCTGATTGGGTTTTCAAATGAAAAAGCTCCTTCTTTGATCCAGTGTAACAACCCTACTGAGATCTAACGAAATAGTTTCAAACCACCAACGATGTTTACCGTTCTTTTGACATCATTTGTGATGCTTTGAGTTCTTTCACGTCTGTATCCAAGAACATCTTTTTTTGCGGTGGCAGCGCCCACAAACTCTACTTCAGAGCGCTTCTCATTGGCACTTCCTGTTGCCAAGGTCCAAAAGTGGACTCATGGCATTTCAGCTTCCCTCCATAGTGACTGTGAGGTCTGTTTTAAAATGCAACGTGTGCTTAATATTTGTTTTTATCTAAAGAAATGTGCCCAAGAAAAAACGTGACCTGGCATATGCAGCAGCTTGAAACCTGGAAATTTTGCTCTCAAAAAGACGAGTCAGTTCAGATTCTCCTCCACCACTGATGTTGACAAAGTTGAGCTCACAAAGTCTCGGTTTTGATTGGTTGGTGAGAAAGAAGTGACATTAACGAGCATGGGTTCCTAGAGCTGAGCCATTTTTAAATGAGGCCAACAAAGAAGCTTGACTTAGGACGCGGAGCACTGATTTTTGGTTTGACCTTTGACCTTTTTGAATAGAAAAAGGGCGCTGCCAGCGCAACAACGAAAACAGACACCTGATAGGAATACTTCCTTACTAAACTATACCCAAAAAGGGGCACCGGTAGCCTAGTAGTTGGTACGCGTGCCCCTTTTACGGTGGCTATAGTCCTCAAACCAGGCGGCCCGGGTTCAAATCCGACCTGTGTCTCCTTCCCGCCTGTCATTCTCCACTCTTTGTCACAGATTTTTAACCACTATCCAATCTCTTTATAAAGTCGTAAAAACACCAACAATAAATATTAGCGGGATAAAAAACTAAAACTGAAAGGTATTTGCAAAACACTAAATCTAAACGTGTAGAAAAAACTGAGCAGATTGTCTCTATAATATACAGAGACTCTGCGAGAAGCTGACATGCCTGATGATTTGTGTGTTTGTCACTTCCTCAGGCTGCAGACTGTGCAGGGAAGCTCTTTGTGTTTCACACGTCTCTGCCCATCGCAGAAGCTCCCGGGAAACTAAAGAACCGAGAAGATAAGAAGCTGATTGGGACAGATAAAGAGAAGGTAAACTTCTAACAACATAAATGAGTTGAAGTGGTTTTAAGTATGTTTTGCATGTCGCTGCTCCAGGAAGTCTCCACACTGACTCCTCTTCTTCTCTCGTCTTCTTCAGTCTCTGTTTCAGCCCCAGGTGGGTTTCTACAACACTCTGGCTAAGGAGTGTGTAGCTCAAGGCTGCTGTGTGGATCTCTTCCTCTTCCCCAACCAGTATGTAGACGTTGCTACGTTAGGGGTGGTTCCTGTCTCCACCGGAGGGTCTGTCTACAAATACACATACTTCCAGGTGAGAGAAAATCTTTGACTCTGTGAGGCCAAGTTCTCATCTGCATGAATGACTCTCCAGTGTGTCCTGCTGTGATCATGTTTAAAATACTAGCTGGGAAACTACTTCTCGGTGTAACACATTGTGTGTTTGCTTTACCCCAGGCTCAGTCAGACAGAGAGCGATTCCTGAACGACCTCAGACGAGATGTTCAGAAACTTGTTGGCTTTGACGCCGTCATGAGGGTGCGGACAAGCACAGGTACGGATTCCAACGTATTGAAAACATTACAAAAAGAAAGAAATCTGTTTGGCCAAGAATGGCTTCATGATCCTGCCTCTTTCTTTCTCTGTCTCCGCCCTTCCCTCCTCTCCTCCTCCCCGCCCTCAGGTATCCGAGCGACAGACTTCTTCGGCTCCTTCTTCATGAGTAACACCACAGACGTGGAGCTGGCGGGCCTGGACTGTGACAAGGCCATCACTGTGGAGCTCAAACACGACGACAAGCTCAGCGAGGAGACGGGGGCTCTCATGCAGGTGGGTGCAACAATATCCTTTAAGGAAAAACATTGTGAAGAAAGTTACTTGCTGCTGTTGGTAGTTGGAGTCACCTAATTTTAATGCTCTTGTCATTTTATGGATGCAGTGCCCTTTATCCTGGAAATCTTGATGTAAAGCTAGAATCCATAAATGATACATTTAGTAAAATACTAAAAGCAAAATATAAATAATGCCTGGGCCGGTTCATTTATAAGAAATGCATGTCTTTGTTTCCCCCACAGTGCGCCGTGCTGTACACCAGCTGCAGCGGCCAAAGGCGTCTCCGCGTCCACAACATGGCGGTCAACTGCTGCTCTCAGCTGGCTGACCTCTACCGCAACTGTGAGACCGACACAATCATCAACTTCTTCTCTAAATATGGTGAGGAGCAGCTCGTGCAGAATATCATCTGAACCTGTTTGAAAGTGTTCACACATTGTACACAATCAGCATTGTACTCTAAAAGGCTTAATCAGGTGTTAGCAAGGAGATATTGAAGAGTAACACTTTTTTAAAACTCTCAGCTGCTCCAGGGGAACATTAGAAAGCTGCAGCTGTGTTTTCTTGTTGGGGGGGAATGTACTGCACTTGTGATAGGGCTTACACACTTGCAGAAAACTCCTAAAAACTCCTGATATTTTCAGGAGGAGCTATGTGTATGAAGCAAACAGCCCCATTTTTCCCTCAGACTTCCTGATTTTCTCCTGCCAGCCCCCTAGTATTTTCTCCACATTCTCCACAAATCTGAGTAAGCAGATGTGAGGAAGCAGCAGGATATTATCCAGAGAAGTCACATCGAGCAAGCGGGAGAGAGTGGTGACGTTAATTTATTGTGACAAGTGCACATTGCATAGACTGTATGCATGAGACCGCTACGATCTCCGTGCACGTTATTAAACTGTTGCTACTTTTTCTGTTCTCCAGTATGTTCTCTCTCCGCTCTTTGGTTGATTTAGGGTTAGGGTTGTGATTCACTTCACAGCGCATAGCATTTATATAACGGCAGACATTCATATTATATCGTCGTACAGAGGACTCTGTTGCTTTTTTTAACGTCATTCCTTGCCTCAGGAGACCGACTCCCCTTCTGTCTGACAGGGATAGCAGCCAGGTCAGCAGAATATCAGGAGTGAATGTGTGAAAACAAGTTTGAAGGAACGCTTGTCACGCACTCAAGACTCGACTACACGATAATGAAAACTTAGCGATAATACATTGAAATATGTTTTTTGTTTTGTTTAAAAATTCAGCTAACCCTAACCCTTCTTTAAGTCAAACACATATTAATTCCTGGTTAATTGAACACTCGTGGATCGCGCCTCATAAGTATACATGTGTGTGTTGCAGCCTTCCGTGGCCTCCTGAACAGCCCCACCAAGGCGGTGAGAGACACTCTGATCAACCAGTGTGCTCAGATTCTGGCCTGCTACAGAAAGAACTGTGCAAGCCCCTCGTCAGCTGGTCAGGTACTGAAAAGATTCATCATTCTGTAATTAGTGCATACGTTCACACACACTGTTTATCTGACATCACATCCTAAGTCACTTGAAGATATAACAAATGTAGAATTGTATTGTACCGAGACAACAGCAAGAACCTCACAGCTGTCGCTACAGTTTGAGACTTTTGTGGGTTATCACACCACTTGAGTGTCTTGGCGTTTAGTATGATGTAATCATGAAATGAAGGAATAAACAGCCAGGTATTAGAGTGTCTGAGGTAAAGTTATTTACATATATTTACGCATTAAATGTCAGTTTAATCAGTCACATCTCTTACATTACGCTTGTGTGTTTTTCTAGCTGATCCTTCCAGAGTGCATGAAGCTGCTGCCCGTCTATCTGAACTGTGTGCTGAAGAGCGACGTGCTGCTGCCGGGCGCCGACGTCTCGCTGGACGACCGGGCGTACCTGAGGCAGCTCATCAGCTGCATGGACGTCTCGGAGAGCCACGTCTTCTTTTACCCTCGTCTGCTGCCACTGGTGAGACCAAAGACACACACACACACACACACAGACACACACACACACACACACACACACACACACCTCATTCCTGTATGTGAGGGTTAAAAGGTGTAAGGCAGCTCTTTCTAAACTTCTGTGATCATACAAGAAGCGAGTCTCATATTTGTAGTTTTGTAAAATAAGTTTTGGCTTATATAGAAACAGCGTTTTTTATCTTTATTACGCTTCAGATTTGGATTAAAGAACATTTCATCTTTTCATTGGAGGAACATTTAGCAGTAAAAGGATTATTCGATCATTAGATGGCAACGCTTACATATTCATTGTTCATCTTTTCTTTCAACTCTCCAGACGAAGTTGGAAAGCGACTCGTTGCCGGTTGCGGTGAGAGACTCTGAGGAGAGGCTGTCTAAAGGCGGAGTTTACCTTCTGGAGACAGGACTCCACCTCTTCCTGTGGGTGGGCGCCAGCGTTCAGCAGGAGCTGCTGCTCAACATCTTCGGCACGCCGAGCTTCAGCCAGATAGACCCGAGCATGGTGAGGCAACACATCCTCCCCTGTGTTGTGTTTGATAAAGACACGGCAGACTGACCAGCGGCAGTTTTACACCTAGCACAACTCTCTTTGTGTGAACACATTTTTTGAGTTGTCTTTTAAATGTTGTCTCCAGTTTCTCTTTGTGCTCTAATAATTTCTTGTAACTTTATAAATGAAAAAAAAACAACTTTTAATACTTCTTTGTTTACACAGTATGACAATGTAATGACGATGAAATTAAATATTTAAATGATGATCATCATGTCTCTTTCACCCTAATTTTCCAAACTTCCTGAATGTCACTGTCGTGTGTTTCAGACGAGCCTGCCAGTGCTGGACAACCCGTTCTCCCAGAGACTCCGAGAGATCGTCGACTCCTTCCGAGCTCAACGATCACGATACATGAAGGTAAACTTTATTCTGCTCCCTATTACAAGTCTCCATATTATAAGTCTGAAGGTACAGACACTTTGTGGACCTCTTTCTTATTTTTTTAATAACCTGAGTGTCATCACTCTCTGAGAGACCTTTAAAACAGGGTGGCAACAGTTAAGAATTTATTCAACTGTCGAGCCATAGTTGTCCTTTGATCAGCCGGTTGAATGTCAGGATTTTTATCCTGCCTAGTATTAGTAGCTTTCGTTCGAGGCTCCCTTGACATTTCGGACATTTGGCTTTATAACCTTTTCTAATAATTATTCTCTTCATTTTGAGACAGTATAACCAACAACTGTCAGACATAATATAATAAGAATTTTTCTGAAGCCTGTACATACAGTATTGGAAAAAGTTACCATACTCTCTGAATCAGTCCGTAAAATAATATCATAGAGTTAAGAATAAAGTAAAAGAAAAATAACAGCGTTGAACCTATGGGATCTTCAAAAAGTGCTGCTGTTTTTTTTAAGATACAATTTTTTTTTTATCATTCAAAGTAATCATATATATATAATATATATAATTGTAAGGACCTTTGTTGCTCTTCACCCCCCCCCAAAAAAAGTTATGGTTTCACCCTCTTCCTGCTCTCTGTTTCTCACTCGCTCTCTCCTCTGGTTGCAGCTGATGGTGGTGAAACAGGAAGACAAAACGGAGCTGATATTCAGACACTTCCTGGTCGAGGACAAGAGCGCAAGCGGGGGAGCGTCATACGTGGACTTCTTGTGTCACATGCACAAGGAGATCCGCCAGCTTCTCAGCTAGGCCGACAGTCCCACCTTCACCTTAATGACATCACCCCCCACCCAAACACCCCCTCACCAAGTTCACCCTTCCCTGTGAGAGAAAGCGCTTTATCTTTTTTTTTTTTTTTTTTAACCTAATATACTAAAGCTCTCCTCCCTGTCTGTCGGCTGAGCATCAGAGACCAGCTGGCAGATTCCGTCGAGTGTGTGTTTGTGTGAATGTGTGTGTGACAGATAGAGAGTCTGATGATAATAGAGCTTTACTCTGCCTCAATCTACTGCTCCAATACAGCAGGAGCAAAATAACTGACGAGGGAGGGTAATGTATATAAACAAGTGAACAATAATGTATGCAACAGACTGAGTGAGTGACAGAGACGGCTGGTGTTGACTGTAGTCGGTGTACTGTCTGAATTACGAGCACTGAAAGGCTTTTCTGGGCGCATAAACGACCCTCAGATAGCAAACACTTTTTATATGATTGAATCCCAATAGAGTGAAGGACACCTGCATACCGAGACATACATGGAATTAAATAAATGATGTTATCTTCTGTCTCTTTTCTCCTTTTAATCATGGCCTTAGTACCCCCTCCCCACGCTGCTCCAATCATCCATAAAAGTGTGTGCATGTGTGTGTGTTTACAAACGGGAGAGGATTTGTCACTCAGTCCTTATTTACCAGTGTGTCTCCAGGTGTGAGCATTCATTTGGATGCTCACACCTGGGTCTGATGACTTTTCACCTGCAGGAAGCATCAAAGAAGTGTCGTGAAATGTATGAAATGTGGTTTTATCACCCACAAATAAACAGAAAAAGTAAAGGTTCACAATCATAACAGTGATTGATGTGATCCGTATTTGTTTAAAAACAGGCTCTGTTGAGTTTTTGTTCTCCATGCTCAAACGTTTGAGCACTTACAATCCAGATGTGCATGTTATGAGAGGACGCTTTCATTAGATCAAAGTCTATGCAGCAACAAGAGAGACCAGAAACAACACGAATAAAGAATCAAAGAAATCAAAGACAGGTGTGAACTTTTGATTTCAGGATGAAAGCGATGGGAAATCCTCTGGATATTTAACCTGTCAGTGTGGTTATGTGAAGTGCTGCAGACTTTATATTAATAATAATAGAAAAGTTTAGATGTACAAAAAAAAAACAGTTTCCAGCAGACAGAGTGAGCACAGAAGGACAGCAGATAAATGGACATGAGTTGGTGTTTGCTAATTTTCAGTTGTCTCCGCACTGACGATCTGCTCGGTGTGTAAATAAAATATATAATCTGTACAGAATTAATAGAAAGTAACGATTTTAAAGACCTGCCTGAACAGCTGTGGGTTGTTGACGGCCGGTTTCTCTGTCACAAAAAGTCTAAATATTAAATCTCGACTTTTACTGAAGAGAGGACGACGCCTTGGCTGGCTTTTTGATATGTTTGTGTGTGCGTGTGAGTGTGTGTGAATGTGTGTGTGAGTGTAAGGTATGACTGTGTGTGTTTGTGTGTGTGAATGTAGGGTCGGTCCTGGTGAATTTCTTCTGAGGAACAGAGGGATCATCCAACACACATACACACACTCACACGCACACAGTCTCTTCCCATGAGATTAAATTGAGTCTTCTTCATTTATCACTTTCTGTTCCTTTTGTAACAATGTGACTTTTGTTTGTTTGGTGTGTGCGTGTGTAGCCCTCTGTTCCGTCTTTACGTTCTCTGGCTGTGATTGGCCCACCGTCTCGACTGTAATCTGAATTTCCGTTTCTTTCTTTTCTTTGATTTGTGTTTTTTTTTTTTTCATTGCCTCTTGGGGACTGCTAATAAAATGATTGTTGAAAGTGAAACATGACATGGCTTCTCCTTTCTCTGGTAGTCTCTGTGTTTTCACCATAAAAAAAACTTTATTACAAATGAAACAAACACAAAAACCAAACAAGCATTCTCTGCAAGAAATATGTTGGAACATAATACGTATCACTTTTTTTACGGAGACCATGGAGTTCCAGAAAGTAAAAAAAGAATACGGCGCACAAGATTTTCTTTTTACTTTTTGGGACTTCAGGGGCTCCGTACCTTTTTTAAACATTTTTATTTGATTTCTTTTTTGTTAACAAAAGTCTGTATTACAGGGAATAAAAAATGAATGAGCAAAATACCAATAAGGCAGCAAGACTTCACTCTAACAGGATACAATGACGATGATAAAGGTTATACATACTCTGGCTTAGTTACAATCAGCTCAATGTGGCGCTTGGTTTAACTCCATAAAGGGTTTCCATGTTTTCTGTAAAACACTGTTTTTTTTAACTTGAGTGCTGTGTCACATGCGTCAGCTAGCTCGGGGAATGGTGAGATTTCCAGTAGCGACAGAGTTACAAATTCTGTTATTTTGAGTTTGGTTCCACAAAGGGTCTTATTTAATTGAATTGTATTTTATTTAACTATGCCTAAAATATCTGTGGGATCAAGCTGAACTGCCATTTTGAAATCATCAGATAGTGTTTGGAAGATTAGAGCAAAGCCAGAGTGGAGTGAACCTTGTTTTTTGTTTAGTTTTTTACATAAAATGTCCTTGTTATATTGAAGATCTTTACTCAAATAGCATTCTTCATAAAAAGAAGTTAAAGGAGAAAAGACAAAAGTCTGTTTGACTGAACATTGAAACACACAGGAAAGAGGTCTCACAGCAGCTTTTGTAACTACAACGGAGCAGATTAAAGTTTGCAAGCTGGAGCAATGAAGTGAATGTTCATTATTTTCATATTCTATTTACATTTCATGAAAAGTTATTTGACTTTAACAGTGCCGTAGTAAGACCTGAGGTTGAGTTAGCTTTGCACAGATATTAAAGAACTTCTTATATTACAGCAAGTACATTGAAAAACTTGTACTTTTGACCTACTTTTCTAAAAAGCAGAATTGATACTTCAACTTTCCAACATTCATTTCATACAACATAATTTGTACTTCCACTAAAGTAAAAAAAAAAAACGTGCGCATATCTCTCACTGTCAAATTTTCTGACTCTTCAGTATCAGTTCTCCTAAATCCTGTATCTGTGGATTTCTTCCTTCAGTGCAAATTAACCTCAAAGAATAAAATCCAAACTGAGGAAATACTTCAGAACATAAAACATTTTTAGTTTCGGGCTCAAGAGCAGGGAGACAGAAACATCATTATGTAACCATCTTCAGGGGTTTTGTCTGACTGAGAGGGTAAATGAAAGTCCAGTTAATATTTAGCACAAGTACACTATTGAGTCAACCCAACCGAGCCAAAACCCTGGGTAGACCGGCTCAGTGAAGGTGGTGTGGAAGGTGTGGAGGAGGGTCGATGCACCACAGGTGATCTTAAAGAAGGACAGTGTCCCCGAAGACCAGTCCAGATAGACTCCCACTTTTTTGAAGTTGGGAGGGATGTTTACAGCAGTGCCTATGTTGTTGTGCCAGATCTTGTACCCGTCTTTGGTGAAGTAAAGTCCCCAGGAACAGTCATTTTTTCCTAACCAGCTGTCCCGACCCTCTCCTTTCCTGCACATCCTTTTGTAGGCCACTCCAATGAAAGCCCTCCCACACCACTCTGTCTCCCAGTAGCAGCGTTCAGTCAGTCCCTCCTTGCACAGCACCTGTGTCCAGAAGTCGAACCTTTCTGGGAGATCGGGATATTTTTGGCTGGTCCAGCGCGTCGCTTTCCTGTTTTCCTCCTCCAGAAGAAGGTCTCTGTGTGCTGTGTTTGGGTCCAGGGTGAGTCTTTTGGTATCTGAGGAGAACATCGAGAACTTCAGTCAGTATTTTGTAATACGGAAGCCCTAAGCAGACATGCATCCTTACATTTAATTAACTCTGTTTTCCTGTAATAACAAGTCATTTCCAGACTTTTTCCCCAGAGATGTCAACCTCAAGATAATGGGATAAATTAACCCCCCAAAAAATGGGAAAAATAGATTTATTAACCCTGAGCGTTATTTTAAGAAAATTAGATAAATAAGCCAAGATCTTTAGAGAAAAAAGACCCAACAAATTACTCATTATCACGTGGAAATTAAATTAAAATAAAATCTATGGATGCATGTCTGCTTTGGGCTTCCATTATATGTTATGTAGTCTCTATGGTGGAAAAAGAGAACTCCAAATAAACGGTGACTTACATTTCTTTGGACTCGGCTGACTCCTGGATTCACCACACTCCTCCACACTATAACAGAACCAATTGTAAAGCAGTTGGCATACATTAATCACTTTGTATTTCTACAATTATGGTAGCAACATAACCTTTCCTTTCCTTTCTTACAATAACAGCCTGTGGGCTACAATTTCTATGTAAAGGTCTCAGGAACGCTCTCCTCACTTTAGCTCCCCAACAGTACCAAAGGTGTGCAGCACCAGCCCATGTCATAACATGACTGGCCCCCAACACAACAGAAAGCACAAAAAGTATTATTCAATTAAGCTAATCCATCCAAACATAGTTACAGATGTCAGGGGAATACTACTGACCTAACTCCTGGGACTGGGAGCCATTTTGGTTTTGTTAGCTAACATTAGCTTTCTCACTAGCCTGGATACATTTCTAGCTTGCTAACCAATCAAAACAGTAGATAACATCACCTGAGTCATAAAGACTTCTGATCTAGTGGTAAGTTTACAGCTATAATGATATATGATTGAGTAAGGTCTTTTACCTTCTCTTTTGGAAAGCAACTTGAGTTAACACTTGTTATGAATTGGCGCTATACAAATAATGATTGATTGATTGATAGTAAGCTAACATTATCAATATTGCTAGCATTGTGGTAGCATTGTAAATGATGTAGCTAATGATTTCAGCTAAAGTTGTTATTATCTATCTCTCTGGTGTAACTAACTTGATGCTGGTCCATCACATTCAGTCTCATGTATGTTACATCACTGTTTTGGCCAATGACCAGCATGTTTGTCTCTACAGAGTGAAAAAGGGAGCAACAACTGCTGCCTGAATTTGACTTTATTATTTTATTATTATTATAATTTTTTTTATAATAAAGTTTAGTTATAAAAAAACCTTTTTGTTCTCCTAAGTAAACCTTATCGGTCTCAGTGGTGGACAAACCAAAATATGTAATCAACCATATCTTTAATATCTTTACTGCAGTATGTTTTCAATTCTTGGCTGATAACTTTCAGTGCCAATTTATCTTCTAGCTAGTTTCATGTGGCTTGGCGCTAATGTCTGCACGACCGCTACCTGAGTTTAGTCAGGCTGCATTGTGGGTCGGCTTCCAGAGCAGACAACAGCTCCAGACCCGAGTTTCCTGGGTGGTTGTAGCTCAGGTCGAGCTCTCTCA
Organism: Tautogolabrus adspersus; assembly: GCA_020745685.1. Classification (NCBI taxonomy): domain Eukaryota; kingdom Metazoa; phylum Chordata; class Actinopteri; order Labriformes; family Labridae; genus Tautogolabrus; species Tautogolabrus adspersus. The sequence goes on from CM036554.1 coordinate 18,023,270, forward strand.
GTCTGGATGAGTTCAAAGCAGATACCAAGAAAGTGCAGCCTTCTTCAGTCACTCTGCAAAGGGACAAACTATAAAACAGAAAAAAAAATGTTTTCTTACAGATCTTCAAGGCAACGACCACAGCTACTTACTCTGCATGTTAGGCACTGCACTGTAGCATGTTAGGCACTGCACTGTAGCATGTTGTTAAATAATTCATCTGTACTTAAAATTCACTCAGGGCACTCACCTGAGTATTTCCAGTTTACAGTGAGGACTTTCTAATCCACCAGAGAGCTTTTCGACTCCTTTATCCAGAAAGTCATTATCAGAGAGGTCCAATTCTTTCAGCTGGCAGGAAGCTGAGCTGATAACTGAGGCCAGGGGATCCGAGCTGACGTCTGTTAGGTTGCAGTTCCTCAGTCTTAAACCAAAAATATGTAAAAAAGTGCTTAGACATTGTTACTAAATACATTTCTGACTTGATTTGGAAAGAATAGAAACTGTTGGGTGGAAACCTGAGTGTCTCCAGTTTGCTGTTCAGGAGTCCAAAAGAGAGCTGTGTTATGCCTCCATCTGTCAGCTTGTTGTTACCCAGGTCCAGCTCTCTGAGTTTGGATAAGCTGATGGCATTCCCCAGGGCTCTACAGCAGTTTGCAGTGAGATTGCATGCATTCAGACTACAGTAGAAAAAGCAGGATAAGAAATGTGAATTATAGCGTAAAGAAATGACCTTGTCCTTTGATATAAGACTTACTGCATTCTACCTGCATGGAGTATGAGCTTAGCTAATGCTTTAAGGCTTTGTTACATTCTTCATGTTCAAAAGGCAATGGGACTCGGCTGAAGTTCCTTGCAGATGAGAGGCGAAATGCCTCATAGAAGTCCAGTTGCATTAACTTTGAATTACCGTGACCTGGATGACTTAGAACTTTTAAAGAGGCTATGTAACACAATTCAGAATATTAATATATTACCAACACATTGACAGACAACACAACAGGCCCTGAAATAAAACAAATACATTGATATAAGAGACTAAAACCCTTAAACTTTGCAATTGGGGGGTACAGCAAAACCATTAACATATTAGCATCCGAAGCTAATGTGGTTAACCGATATTAAACAGTTTTCTGTTAACATGCCCTAATAGTTTTGTGTTTGGTCTCTTGATGAATTATTCTCTTTTTTGCTCTTTTTTTGACTGTTTTTGGTCTTCACTCCACTTTTGAGGAAATATTTTTGTGTTCACCAGCCAACTTTGTGTATACCCTGTGCAGGTAGATGAGCAAAACAAAGAGCAGGGGGGATGTTAAAGGCTTTCAGAGTAGATTTTCAGATCAAAACAAATGCTGTCCTCATACACACTTCCTTAAAACCTCAGCCCCCCTCTCTCCTCTCCTCCTCCGTCTGCCACACTTCCCCCACCAACTTCCTTCCTGTTTCACCAGCAAGTGTCTCTAAAACAGAGAGCTGCAGATAAGTGCTGATAAACCTCTTTTAACAAGATTCTGCGATCGATTTCAAGTGACAAAATGCATCTCTAAGTTGACTGGGTTGATATCTTGTTTGTCTATTTAGGCCAAAGAAAATATTTCCTTTTGACTGGAAAGCCTTTTTTTCTCTTCCTGCTGTAGGTACGACGTCACTCTTATTATACCCCTAATAATCCCATTATTATTATTTACAACAAGATAGCAGTGCACATGGACACAGCAGCGCGCGGTTTATTGTTTATGTATAATATTTCTTCCATCTAATGCTTCTTGCACATCACATTGCATCCTGTAGCTTGATTGATTTAAATGGTTTGACTCAGGGAATACTGTCACTATGTCATTGTGTTGTTGTCCTGCAAACCAGTAAAATGACAATAAAGCTTCATATCAGCATAGGGCACTCAGGGGAGACATTTTGCTAGCACCACCATCTAAAGGTGACTCAATGCTCTTTCCCCACTTTCACAGTTGATATGGTTTTAAGATCAGTTCTCTGTGGAGCACTTACTTTGCGTTTTGTGCTGTTTTGACAACAGGAAGCAGCCTCAGAAGACCTTCTTCTGTCCTGGTGTAATTGCTCAGTTGAAACACACTCAGCTCTTCTTCCGATGTCAGTAACACAAACACCAAAGTGGCCCACTGGGCAGGTGAGAGTTGGACTTTGTTCAGACTGCCAGAGTGGAGGAAGCTCTGAATCTCCTCAATAAGAGAGTGATCGTTCAGCTCATTCAGACAGTGAAAGAGATTAAGGCATCTGTCTGGTGATGGACTTTCCCTGATCCTCTCTTTTATGTGTTTGAGGATCTCAGTTCTTGTCTTTTGGTTGGTTCTGTTGCTCGTCATTAGATGCTTCAACCGAGTCTGATTAGTTTCCAGAGACAAGCCCAAAAGGAAGCGCAGAAAGATGTCAAAATGTCCATTCTCGCACTGTATCGCCTTTGCTACTGCCTCCTTGTAGAGGATGAGCTCTGAAGAGCCTCTTGATAGGAATCGTCGAGCAGCCGACTGCTTGATCAAGGCGTTGATGTTTTCGTTGTGGAACGTGAGAAAGACATATAAAGCAGCAAAGAATTCCTGGACACTCAGATGCACAAAGCAGAACATCTTCTCCTGGCACAGTGACCGCTCCTCGTTGAAGATCTGGGTGTAGATTCCAGAAAACATGGATGCCTGTTGGACTTCGATACCATTATCTATGAGGTCCCTCTCGTAGAAGATCAAGTGGCCTTTCTCGAGCTCCTTGAAGGCAAGTTTACCTAATGACATCAGGTTAGTTCTCACGCATTCTGTTGTTGACTCTTTTCTTCCGGACAGCCTGTTCTTCATTTTGCCCTCATACAAGAACAAGTAGTGAATGTACATTTGAGTCAGAGTCCTCGGCGTGTCTTTACTGTCTGTTGTTGCCAAATTCTCCTCAAGGACACTCGCCGCCATCGAGCAAAAGACTGGTATGTGGCACATGATGTGAAGACTCCTGCAGGATTTCACATGTTTGATTACCCTTTCTGCCAAGCTCTTGTCACTTAATTTCCTCCTGAAGTACTCATCTTTCTGAGGGTTGTTAAATCCTCGCACCTCAGTCACACGATCAATGTACTCAAGAGGGATCTGACTGGAAGCGACCGGCCGAGATGTTATCCAGACAAGAGCAGAAGGAAGAAGTCTCCCCCGGATGAGGTTGGTCAGAAGCACAGAAATTTTGGTCGGCTGTGTCACATCAGCCAGTATTTCAATTTTGTTGAAATCCAAAGATAGTCGGTGCTCGTCTAAACCATCCAGGATGAAAAGCATTTTGTTTTCACCGTATGTAAAGATTCCTGTGTCTTTCGTTTCAGGGAAAAGCACACTAAGAAGTTCCACAAAGCTGTAGTTTTTCTTCTTCATCAGATTCAGCTCTCTGAAAGAGAGAGGAAACACAAAGTCCAGGTTGATGTTTTCTCTCTCCTCAGCCCAGTCCAGAGTGAATTTATTGGTGGATACCGTTTTTCCGATGCCAGCTACTCCCCTTGTTAACACAGTTCTTATCGTGAGATTTTGTTCCCCTTGGGGAACAAAGAGGTGACTGCAGTGGATTGATTTCTCCTGGGTCACATGTATCCTGGACACTGTCTCAATCTGTCTTACCTCATGCTCCTTATTGACTTCGCCATTTCCTCCCTCAGTGATGTAGAGCTCCGTGTAGATCTTATTGAGAGGTATCTTGTTTGCAGCTGTCATCCCATCCAGCAAGTGACTGAAATTCCCCATTAGGGTAGCTTTCAGCTTTTTTTGACATTCTTCGATCTTATTGTCTGAAGGGAAAAAAAGGATTACATGTATTTAAAGGTTTTTAATATATAGCTTTTTATTTTAAAAATCAATAAATATTTCTTTAAGTAGTAATGGGTAGTGCGAAGTACTCACTTTTGGACTCTGGAGCAGAATCTTCTTTGGATAAAACTATAAAATCTGCAAAAAATTAAAAAAAGGTCAGTGGACACCAAACCCTGGTTTCAGTTTCTTAGCTTGTGATATATTTTTACCTTTGAGTGTTGGGTTGACATTGATGTTTATGTCGCCACTGGTACCAAAAAAGGAGGGAGCGACCACGATACTATGACTCTGAGCAGAGTAGCTGGGACAGAAATGATGAACTGCAGCCTGAATAGATGGAAGTGAGTCTAAGGGAAACACACGCACACAAAAAGCTTTTACACAAAAACATTGCAGCTAATGATCACTGGAGCAAAATGATTACTTAAGCCTGATTCAAAGACCTTTCTGGAGTGTCTTAGGTCAGTAACTTGCTAAATGCTATGATTACAGTCTAATAACATAACTCCTCCTTTGAACCCTTTTTTGATATTGGGGTTTTATTTGGTTTAATTTCATTCCATACTAACTTTTTTCTTTACAACAAATTGATATTTACCTTCAGGCACCTCACCTGTTTTAACAGCAAAGCTCTTTTGCTCCGAATCTGTCTCATCAACTCCCATGTTTGTCGACTGATACTCCCCAGAAATGGTCTTTATCTGTGTCTTCAACACAAGGCAGAAGCTTTCCTCGATATCATTCTCTCAAATGGAGAATGACTGTTCAGACGGATTAGAATTTAAAGGAAATCACTACTTCAGTAATAACTTCTATTGCGAGCGGATTTGCGCACCCACTGCAGCTGCCAGTGAGCCGAGGGGTTTTTGATTTTAACACATGTGAGAACTTTCCTGTGATGCTGAAGAAAACAGGAAGCTGTTTTTTTTTGCAGAGTTGAGCAGTCTTTCAAGTCTCCTTGAATAAACCACAACTCTTAAACAGTTTCATTTACTACATAATGAACTTCTGTTTCAGATGTGTTGTAACGGCACAGTTTGATCTGTTTTACTGGAACATTACACAATGTTTTTTGTAAGATTTATCAAACACAACGTGAAAAAAAGTGTTTTTCCGTATCTTGTACTTTCTCAAGTGGGTTAGAAGGTTTTCACAACAGTATATCACTTTCAATTACAAAGACAATAGCCTGATTATTTCATAATGTGCAGATACAAAAAGGTATGAAAAAGAAAAACCCAAGCATGACGTAAATGTTGACATAAAAAGGTATATCTGGTTAATAACGGACAACTTTGCATTTGGTTAAAGATGTAACAGAGTGTGTGAATGTGATTTCAAAAAGCAAATGCAGATAAATTCATATTACAAAATGAGAAAAATAAACACCTAACAAAAAAATCAAGAGCCAAGCAAGCGGCTTTTTGGTGTTTCATTATGACACAGTCGCTCTTTGAAACGTTAACTTCAGTGTAAAACGGTGACTCACAATGTCAACACTAAACATGCTTTTTTACAACAGTGAATGTTTTAATTTAGTGAGTTGGCATCCAACTGTAACATTTGCTCATTAGCACCACAAAAAGGCAGAAAATCTAAGTGTTGGACAATGAAATACAAAGCTTGTATAGCGCTTTTCTAGTCTTCTGAATACTCAAAGTGCTTTTACAATGCATGTCTCACCTACCCATTCACACACTGATGGTAGAGGCTGCTATTTTAAAGTGACCATCAGAAGTAACTAATCCCATTCACACATTCATATGTCGCTGACGGAGTAGCGGGAGCACGTTGGGGTTAAGTGTCTTGCTCAAGGACACATCGGACATGAGGCTGCAGGAGCTGGGGATCGAACCCCCGACCTTCCGGTTGAGAGACGACGACTCTGCCAACTGAGCCACATATGGATCTGTGACATTGTTCTGTTACTGTACATGTTGAATCTGAAGCAGACAGATTCTGAAATATATCACTGTGAGGGAAATGTTTGACAGACAAGACTTTATGAAGCGCCCACTGCTGTTTTCATCGTCATCACCATCTTCATCATCATCATCATCATCACCATCATCATCATCATTATCATCATCATCATCATCATCATCATCAATTTAAACAAAATCAAAGTTTCGATACAGCTTCAGCATAAACATCGCCTCGTATCAGCAATCACACAATCCGTTTTCAATTCGATCTCTAATCTGATCCTGCTGGGATTTTTAAGCAGCGTGATGGTTTTCCTGTTGATGTCTTTATACCTTCTCTTGATTTTCATAACAGTAAGTAGTCCATTTTGTAGTAGTAGTCCTTCCTGTCAATGGCGTCCTCTGTTACTCCCAGAATCCACCTGGTCTGTTTTCCCACCTCCACTTCCCAGCAATGTTTTCCTGAGTCAAAGCCCTCGCAGCCTAGAACCTGTGGATAATTGGTGTGGCATTCTTTGTTACCGGGTGTCCGTGACTGGTACCTTGGTCAGATCCTCAGACAGAGAGAGCAATGATGGGGTTGCAGTGTTGGGGTCTAGAACCACAGGGGGCTACAGTTGGAAAAGAAGTACTTCACTCATTGGATCCGAACAGAGGTGAAATATAAATTAATTCAGAGTTCACGTGCCCCAAAACGTACTGCGTTTGATGATGCTTAAAATCTTCTCCCAAACGTTGAACTAAAGGTTTCACACACATTTATCAGCACCTGTGGGAGCAGCTGTGGATCTGGCAGGGTATTCTTACTGCTGGAGCAGTTTACAATCAATCAATTTACCAACTTTATTTAAAGAGCCATTGGTCCAAATACACGTGACAATTAAAAGACATTCCAGGAAATGTGTATCAGTCTGGTTCAAAAAACGTAATTGGTCTGATTAGCTCATGTCTCTATCAGCACAAACTGTACAGGGGTGAATTTTTTGATAACTCTTATGTTTGATTTTATGACGGATAAGCGTTATTCACAGTAAGGCACGTAGTTGACCTGATTGAGAGGAGGCCGGGAAGTAACGGTTTTTCAAGAGGCTTAAAGCCTGCCTCAGCTCCAGCTCTCAGCCTCTCGTTAGGTTGACTGAGAGTTAGCTTGAGACAGCATTTCCAGCATGGCAACCGCCATCAATGGGGCATCCAAAGCCCCCTGCAGTAACAGATGGGTGACGTCACTCAGGCTTCGTCCATTAATATTTACAGTCTATGTGAAATCTGTATTGCAAGAGCTCTCATCTATAAGTATCAAGCTCAGTCAGCATCGTGTTGACTCTTTTGACCATTTATAGTGAATAAATAGATATTTCCGTAATTGACGTGCTGAAAGTTTTAGGACTCAGTTTCTACACAATAATTTGACATAAATCTGACAAGGGAACCAAAAATATATCCAACTAAAAGGTAAGCCCCTCAATCTTCTCCATGTATCTTTATATATGAATAATCTCACAAAACAGTGACAATAATTTCTTGTCCATGCAGGCTCAATCATTTAAAGCACTACAGCAGTGAACTTTAATACTCCTTGGGGGGTTTTTACAGTTTCACTTTCTACATGCTGCAGCTCTGCCTGTTGGACAGATGGTGGAGGCAGAGAACAGGTTGTGCTGGCCTGTTTTATTCTCCCCATGCACAGACCATGCTTTCACTGAACTTTTTCGTAGATAGTTATACCCATATAACCTTTTTCCCTTTAAAAAAAAAAAACCTTCAAAATAATCATAATAATAAAATAGATCAACTTGGTTTCTGCGGTGCTTACAGTGCATTAGAAAATGAATGATTTGTATTGACTTTCGAAGAGAAAACAACAGCTCAGCATACTTGAACAAATTAATGGCAAAGTTGGTCCAGGAGTCACACACACACATTTATCAAGCCAGCATGTGTGATAAACAGTGGTGTTGTACATTAGCAAAACAGTCCTGAAGCCCATTCAGTTATCTTGATGCCAAACTTCACTTAATATTTAGAAGATTCAGAAGTTTCTCTCATTTTGGTTTAAAAAGACGAGAACTTCCTGACCACATAAGCTATCAGAGATTTCCACAGTTCATCCCCAACCCACTTAGTCATTGTAGCCTTCCTAGCCAACATGCTGTCCCTTCAAATGGTTTGATATACTTCCTATTGGCATAATGTGGGCTGGGAGGCGGTTGTTGTTCTTCTGTTGTATATCTTTTACACCTTGAAATCCTGGAGGCCAACAACAGAACTTCTTCCCATGTTTCTTTATCTATCGTCACCTTCAGCAGTGTACACCATGATGTTGTTCATGATTCAGGTTTGTCTAAGTTCAAATCCTCAGAATAAAACCCTGATTCAAAATGTTCATGTTTCGTTTGATCCAGGAAGAATCGTTCCAACATGTGAGAACCACTCAGGAAAAATGAGGGTATTCACCTTCTTAAATACAAAGTGCCTGACTCAGAACTCTTTGTAAAATCCTCTGTACGTTTACTGAACTCTTAGAGATTCAAACGTTTTAAATTTAACTATACTAAGATCATGTGTCTTTTTTAAACCTGCTTTCCCAGCATTTTCTGTTAAATTAAAGTATGGGTTCAGTGTTTCTCAATTATTCCTTTAAAGATAATCTGATGAATGTTGAAATCATTCCTTCTGTTCATTTTGAAACAGATAAAAACTGAACTAAGAGAGTCCCTTTAAAAGAAGCCTGTTTGGAAAACTCAGCTGAAGTTTTATGTTTGTTTGACGACATTTTGTAAGAGGCTTATTTTGTAACCTGTACTTACAATGAAGGCACATTAATAAGGGACCTCTTAAAGGTCAGTAAGAGCAAGAGGAAGTATCCCAGCGAACAAACCTGTTTGTAGGTGTATATTAGCACCTCTTTTAGTTTGGTGACACTCCTTTAAAAAAAGCTTTAAGGTATCACATAGTTTCCTTGGTACTTGTCTTCCGTGTACATTAGGTTCAATTGTGAGGTCTTACTTCCTGCTATCTGGGTTATCAGGAAATTGAATAAATTGTAAAAAATCATTGACATAGTTGTTCAAAGTGTTCCACAACATAAATATAGTATGTGTTTTTAACAGTTTATGTATTATTATATTGTCTCTGGGCTGTAAAACTTCTCTTTTACAAAAGTCAGCAAACTTCTTGTGTTTTTGATGGTTTAGAACCATATCCCTTAATTTAATTTATTAATTTATTTTAAGATTTATTTTGGGGCTTTTATGCCTTTATGTGGATAAGACAGCTTGGATTGCCTTCGCTTACGTTGCAAACAAGCTACAAAACTAAACCAAGAATAGCAAAAATTGCATCCTAAAATATGAGTGCAGAGGACAATATGTACAAGGAAACCTTTGACAGTGTTTTGGATCACTCCGGTATTTAGCCAAAGTTTTCCAAACTAGAGTTTACATCCAAAGAAATTCAAGAGTTGAAGATCTCCCACGATTCTACATAAAAGGGCGTGGCCATAGCGTACCGTCAAACGTCATATGCCCCTCATATGCCCCTCATGTGCTGCAGCATATGCCACTCACATTCCGCGGCATGTACCACTCATATGCGGCACATGCCGCGGCACATGAGTGTTTTCTCATATTCGGGGGTTTGCAGACAGGCTAGGGACACATCTTAGTGTTAGAAAAACATGGTAAAATGTATTTCGCATGTGACCTTTAACACAAAGCAGGCAGTTGGTATGCATGATCATTTGAAAAGTAGCCATGAATGACCAGACAAGTGCTACAAAAATTTAACTTTTTGTTGTTTTTCTCTAAAGAACTGTTAGAAAGGTAAGACATTTTGTTCCTGATCTCCTTCATTGGAAAAGCATTAGAAAGTGATCTTAAAAACGTTTGTATGAACATGAGGAAGGATTAAAATATGATTCAATGTGTTGCTTGTTTACCTTTCTACTGTTTTAATAACATAAAAGTGACCTCATCCCTTAATACACACTTTTTTTTTATCATAGAGGTGACAGTTTTTGTTAGCTTGGAAAAATTAGCTAATGGATGTAGGCCTCTGTTTGCCTTATTAGAGCTTATATGGCCGACAAAAAGGCACCCTTGAAACCAGTGCATGACAGGGAGATATTGTTGAATTAGTGTAAGTCTGACTAGGTTTGCCTGAGAAAAAAAGGGAAGTATAAAAGAGCAGACTCTGAACTTTGAATGACTAAACTCTATAATCATCAAGAACAGGAGCAGAGAACATGTCACCTCTGATTTTTGCTGTGATGTTCAAAAATGTAGCATTATTTATTTATCCTGGCTGAGCTGACTGAGCACTGGCCTTTCATCAGCGACACCCCGCTTTTCACCCACTCAGCCACACACACTGACAGCCAGGGCGCTGTCCTACACAACCACGACAGTCGACTTGAGCAGTTGGAGGTCAGGTCAGTGTAGCTTATCGCTCTGGGGCATCACGACGACGGTATCTGAGGAGGAAGGAGCGTTACTCATTCACTTCCTCCAGTCAGATTATTTCTCCTAAGAAAGCGGCGGAGGAGCAGGAGTGTCATGACTCAGCTCTTGGCCCTGTTCACTCTCTGGGTTGTGATGATGTAACAGATGGCATGTTCACCCTCATTAGTCACAACAAAGGAAAAGTCATGCCTAAATGTATTGCAGCTACTGCAGCTCTGTGAGGACAATGATTCTATTCTGGATGCAAAAGGAGCTTCAGTTATGGGAAAATGCTGCAAACAGATATGAGATATTTTGGCTCTGCAGATCATACCCCAGGACTGTTTTAGCACCAGGAAAGCATGTAGAATTTTTTGCATGGGTGTACTGCTGCCTGCTTTATACAAAGCCATATAGGTGGGCAGATTTTCTCTACTGCTGATAAAACAGGATTATAGCCTACTTGTTTCCTCCAGCTACATTCAGCGAGGGAAGTTTGTGAAGAGACTTAATGCTGATTTATAGATGCACAAAAATCCAGTATTAATCCAAGACAAGTATATGCTTATATTGTTGGTCAAAGACATAGCAAGTATCAACAAGATTCCACTATATGTTTGAGGTATTCTTTTACAGACAGCTCTGCAAATGGAAATGGTTAAGGACCTAAATAATCCCAATTGTATAAAGGAGATCAGTTTAGTTTCAACACTGAGATGCTTGATTCAGGAGTGACCCAGCTGACGTGTTTTAAGTTAGTTTGCAAAGAAACCCCTGTTTAGGCACTAACACAAACACATATATGTGCTTAAAAAATGTCATCTAATGAAGGTGTCTTTTCCTTCTTTTTTTTTAAAGTGAATCTATGATTGCGTATAGAGTTGCAGATCTTAAATATCCAGATCTTGCCCGTATATTCTTGCATAGTTGAAGTGCAACAGATTTAAAACTAACAAATTATGTTAAATTAGTATCTCTGACAAACCAGTAAACATGCCATCACTTCAAGTACATTTCTGTATCATACCCTGGACCTTTCTATATATTTCCCCTTCCTGCCCAGGCATTTTCAAAGATCGATTAATGTGATATTATTACACAGTTGACTAAAAATGAGGTGATGCCATTTGCCAGGTCTCCCATTGTATATGAATCTGGTATTCTAAGAGATGAGTATCATTGTTATAAGAGTCTTTGACAGATCAGATACATCCAAATGTTATGTAGATCCAGGTATTTTTATAGAATTGCATTTTTTGATACACATGCCTTTTGTCCAATGTAAGGTATCATCCACAACTAAAGACTCCCCATTCTATAGCTTCTTTAGCGTGAAACCATTGTGACTATAATTATGTAGTCATTCTAATTCTCTATCAGCATTGACTTTAAATTTGTGTCGATCCACATGATAGAAGCATCATCATATTGCCATGGCCATGTTTGTGTGTTTCGTACAGCAGGCTGGCATTATAGTCACAAAGCAACCATTTTCCTCCGTCATGATGCGCATCAGAATTTACCCAGCTGCGGTGTTTCATGTTGAAAGTTGTAGAGATTTTGGGCATCTGGCAAATTGTTATCATTTCATTGCTACATGCATGCTTGATTGAACATAGGGCCACATTTCAAGTTTCTACAACATATTAGATAGGCTATAATTAGCTACATTCAGACTATGGCGAACATTGGCAAACACGTCCTAGCTTATCATCATCGTTAGAAATGACTGAAAGCTACATTTCAGACGATATTAAAGCATTCGGCACGTTGTAGCTAAGATTAGCGTTAGCTAAAAAGTGCCTGAGAGCTTATAACCTTTATTATTTACAGACTGGCTGACTGCAGACTGGTTAATTAGCATTCCTCCACATAGGATTCTAGCTAATATTACTGTTAGCTTGGAAGAGGCTGAAAGCTAATATTACCATTCGGTAGTGTTACATGATAGATTTTATGAGTTAAAGCCTTGAAACAGTTACTTTGGGATTTACTTCCAAACACACTTAAATTTTTTCTTTGTATGCTAATGTAAGCTATTGCTGAACAATTTCTCCTCTTTTTCTTTTGGCTAAATTATATCCTTTCACTTGGGAAAAATATATCATATACCCTACAGTTGTATGCCTTACAGCTTTAAACAACATCATAAGAGCATTTGAGATTTGACCCTCTGTGGAAAATGGCCTCTTTGTTGATATGATGAATGAAGACACAAAGTGGTGTCAGCGTAGAGAGCTGCAGTCTTTATCTTGGTTGAAACAAAGAGCTGGACTTCTTTCTCTTGTCACAGTAATTTCATAATGAGCTTGTGGTCTTGGTCATATGTGCAAAAACCAGTCTGACTGATTATTAAAAATATGAATATTAAGTGCATTGTGGAGAATGGTTGTACGGTTACTCAAGAGGAAATGATAGGTCTGACTTTAATAAAAGGCTTACTATAATAATAAAAAACAATAATAATACTATATGGAAAATTGCACTTTCTTTTTTCTGTCTCTCACTGAGTCCTGATTTCAGCTAAAACCATCCTACTTTTCTCGTCTCTCGGCCCCCCGTGCTCTCACTCCTCTTCCCTCCTCTGCTCCTCAGTCTCTCATCAAGCGGCAAGGCGTAGTGTGTGGTTCGTGTGCGATAACAAAGGCTGAGGAGTTCACCATTATATAACTTATGTGGAGGCTGAGGAGGTGGAGGAAGAGGAGGAGAGGCAGCAGGGTTAGCACGTAGGAAAAGGAGGGCAGGAGAGGGCTAGTAGCCTACGTTGCAGTGCTCATTTGTCTTTCACATAACATGCACACACATACACACACATGCTGGCCTCCTTTTTCTTGCTCTCCATCACAGATTCAGCAGGCTGCACTTGCAGATATGGCTTCATAATATTTGAACTTTTCAGTGTTCCAGCTTTGTGTTCCCACGCTGACAACCACACATAAAGATTTTCAAGCAAAATCACCATTTCGCTCTCCGACTATGTGAGCCAGAGTGCTGAGCAGGCACACACACATGCAATAACACACACTCACAGGGCCTCTAACTCTCAAGCTCTATGGCTCCCTCCAGCCCCACCCTCCTGTCCTCTGATGGCCTCCCACTCATGCCACATTAAACATTTAGTGAAGCACTCTGGATCTTTGGGACACCATCTTTTAGCACCGCCAAGCTAACAGCCCTCACACTGTGGAAAAACATAGGTGCATGCTCGTCGGTGGAAACCCGATACAGCAGAAACACTATTCCTTCTTCTCATCCCTCGTTCTCTTATGCACAAACACGCGCAGGCTCTCAGACGCAAAAGGCAAAATCAGTGGTTCAGAAGGTCTTCTGTGCTCAGAGCAAGACCTGCATTAATCAATATTGATTCCTTGGGTGTGTGTCTATGTGTGTATGTGGAAATGCAATGTATTTGTCACAGTTTGTCTCCCTGCTGCAGTGAAGTGTGACCCAGGCAGACTTGGGTGTATCCCAACCTGTGCAGTAAAATGCTGCTGCTGTGTGGTGTTCCCTGCAATGTCTTGTATATATACAAGAAGAGACAGGAGCTGTGTTTCAAAGCTGTTTTTTCTTCAGCTATAGGCATATGCACCATTGCTTGATATTGTACTTTTCACTAATATGTCAACTAATTATGATCCACAATCCTCATGAAGAAGTTGTATGTATTCTAAACTGAGAATTCAGCTCCATCTCCCCACATCTTCAGAGACTCCACTGAACTAGATAGTAATGTGCAGTTTGGGAACGAGTTGACTTTAAGATCCGACTCCTTTAAGTGACTGAGGGGCGTATGAAGGCTCCCATACCTGAGCCTGTTTTTTTTTCTTTTCTTTGTTTATTATCACGCATCACAAATGCTATGAATGTATTTGTTATATAACTTCCAAAGATTTCCAACATTGGTTATGCTCGGCTCTTACATAAAGAAGATTAAAATGTTACAAATCAGATCAAATTCTGTACCGTTTTATTTTGTCGTAAGACGACTGGAATAGTTATTCTTCACATATCCCACTTTCCAATTGTCCGTATGACTGGAAATTAAAATTAATTAAAATGATGACTCTTCTTTGTTGCAACAAATAAGGAAGTATAAATATATATACATACAGTATATAAAAAGGTTGATAACTTTTTAGATTTTCATATCAAAAATCGTGTGTAACTTTGTTGAGAAGTCTTTCTACAGCTGTAATGAGTTATTGAGATGAACACATAGGCTAGCAGTCATAGGTTAAAACAACTCTGAATTTGACTCAATCATGAATATGGTAGAGGTAATTAAAGGAGCAATATATAAGTCTGACATCTAGCATTTAAAATGAGTACTGCAGTCCAAACTCAACACATTGAAGAGCGCTGTCTCTCCCCGCCCCCTCCTCCCTTAAGTAGATGTGGATGCAGGTTGCCATGTTTGGCTGACATGGTATAGCTGCAGTATAAGTCCTGCTCTACATCGTTCTTTAAACCTTTCTGCGTCTCTCCATTTCTCAAAATCATCTCCAACATGTATCCTAGTTTTACCACGTTTCTGGTTGTGGAACTTATAAGAAAAATGCTGAGGCTCTTCAGGTGGGGTAGAATCAGTTATACCTGAACCAGTTCGCTTGCCTGCTTCCATCGCTGCAACACCTTTTGATTTGCCAAGAGGCGTCCAAAACGGCCATGTGGGGGGGGGCCTTTAAACCACCTTCTTCTATGGTCAAAACAAAAACAAACCATTCTGCACTGGAATCGAAATTTAGGAGGAGCAGATACTGGCTTTGTGTTGTTGACAGAGAATCCAGAACTTCATCGTATGTTTCCTTAATGTCTGATGATGTAGTATAGTCATTTTATGATTTAATTCAGTAAATATGTTACATATTGGTGCTTTAATGAAGAGCCGCTAGAGAGCACAAGGAGTCGAGTCTTTTTGTTGAGCTGGGCCAAATGATCTGATTCACTGAAGAGAGTCGCAATTCCCATCATTAGAACTAGAGGCCCTGGTCTCATGCTGCACGAGCCTATTCTCGCGAGGATTCCTCCCCTTTACCACACACACATACACCATCACTCCTCCTCCTCCTCCTTCTCTCCCCAGCCCCTCCCTTTCCGTCTCTGCTCGCTTCTATCCTCTTCAGCTTTGCCTGCCTGTCAGAAAGGTACTCCAGTATTGGAGGCTAGGCTACCCTCCTCCCGGACCCCGTACGAGAGAGAGCCAGCCACCGTCGTACCCCAAGGCTCGGGCTCCCCACTCAACGGCACCAACCATGGCAGTCCCCGCAACTTCCACCCGGTTTACCGACGAGTACCAGCTGTACGAGGAGCTCGGGAAGTAAGCAGCAGTTTCAACGTTACAGTGTGCATCGTGTTTGTCTTGTCGTTTTGTCCCCCACCCCCGCAACCTCGCCTCACATTATTGCTGGTTAGAGAGCTACAAGGCAAAAGCAAGCCGAAATAGCTCACAAACATGTCATTTTCAACACCACAATAATGTGTCAGTATATGTTAATATGAGGCTGTTATTGTCGTGGTGCAGTCAGGCTAAATACGCGTCGCTAATGGCTAACTAGCACTGACGTTCAGTTACTAGCCAACCAGCTACCATGCTGATATTGATAAACTAGCCGAGTTAGCCCACTAACGTTTCGTATTTTAGTCGCTAATGGTGATGATGTTGCATTAACAGCTGTTAGCCCCTTCCGTGTTTGCTAGCTGGTATTTTCTGGTCTGCTGGAGCCGTCTGCAAGGGCCCCGAGAGACGCCGGGGACGGTAGCCCTGTGACATTTCACCGGCCCCCGGGTCTGACAGCTCCGTGCTGCCTGGCTCGATACACCAAAAAGGCTGCGGTCGCTAGCTAACTAGGCCGACCACTTTTTTTTTCTCTCCCCCTGAGCAGCTGCAGATGATTTGTGTAACCGTGTTGAGTAACGTTACATACCCCTGGATCACTTAATGAGGAAGTATTTAGATTCTTCTGCGTTGTGTTAACACAGCAATGCCCATACTCTCCGCACAACAGCTGGCCCGATCATCACGTCATGTTATCAATAAATGCATTGTGAGTCTAAAACCTTGGTTAATTATCGAAGCATTGGCAGATATGACGGTAAATTTGTCGTTTACTGTGCAAGAGGCAGTGACGTGTTTTCTCGGTATTTTGATGACGACAAGAAAACCGGGCCACTACCTCATCTGTTTCATCATCAGCAGCAGCAGCAGCAGCAGCATCTGTTGTTCTTGGCCGGCGAAGGCTGCCCCCACCCCCCTTGTTGTACCAAAACCAGAGGCTGCAGGGCGACACTGGCCCTATCAAGCAGACTGAACGTCAAAATTAGATTTTTATATGAAAACAAATCGTGTTTCTATTTTATAGCTAGTAAAAAACGTCATTGTGCAATCTAATATTCTGTCCAAGCTTGACATTGTAATTCATCATAAACCTTAAAGCATCCGACTCATTATCACACAGCATTTAAATGAATCATTTCTCACTCACTACCGCATCTTATATCATAAGGCAACATGGTCCTCCTTAACTAATAGGGGGGAGCATGTCGGTACATTTTTAGGCCTCTTTTTCAAAAACTACCTTGTTACCTCTGCTCACATTTAAATACAGCACTTGCAATATCGGCTCAAAGGACATTTTAACATTAGCGGTATCTAAGAGTAGGTTCAAATAGCTTGCTGGCTTCAGATACCTTTTATAAAGGTTTTACTTCTATACTTGCAATCACACTTGCACATTATTTCCTAATGTGAAAATGTATAATGTGTGTAAAATGTTCTTGGCGTCAGTCCACATTTGAAACTCTGATCCGGATCCCCAAGACAGTACCTGTTAAAGAAAAAGGGATTTTTACAAGTTAAGATACACAGGCCTTAATTTACAGCTGCCGTTTCCACTCTCTACCGAATAATTGACAGTAATCGATGGCACTGATTGCAGAGGCAGTACACACACATACACACACCTACACATCCTCCTCCATAGTGGATTGGGGCTCTACTCCTCCTGCATCTTCAGTACACTGACCACTTACCTCGTCTTATGTTTCTGCTCCTGCTTGTTAATGCATCTTGCTCCGTCATAGGCTATTAACATCAAGGCACTGACTTGTGCTTCTGTCACCTGTCACCTTTCATTTACTGGTAAATAATTGAAACAACGAGCAGAGTTGCTGGAGCAGAGTGCAGCATAAAAGTAGCAGCCCTTCATATATCATCAGAAGTAGTAAAAGGCCGTCTTTCTCTTTAAAGAAAACTGCATAGGACAAGATAATGTAAGCTGTACAGGCTGAATAAAAAACCATGCATATGTTTGTGTCCTGTGATGCTCAAAATTAAACAGTAAATAAAGCAGCCAGCAGGTGAATAATATAGGGTCATGTATCATCTACGTCAATATGAATCTCATCAGAGAACGAGTTGCCCTTCATTTTCTTGCTTGAGCAGGTTTATAACTGAGCATTGTCACCTTGTGAATGTGTTGAATATGACCCATTGTTGTGTGTGAGATGCAGCCCCTTCTGTATGCTGCCTGGTGCAAATTGAATTTTCTTTTGGTGCTGTATAGGTTGCATTGTAGTGTGCCTTTCAAAAATTAGCCAAAGGGCTTGGCCATTCATTTACAATCAATGACCTGAGCTGATATCTACACTTCAAAAGCTTGTTATATTGGTGCTGGTGTGCTTGATTGTTGCCCACACTAATGCTCTGATAGTAATGACTGTACACAGTGTGTGTTTGTGTGAGGGGAAAGATCAGGGTTGTTAGCATAAACAAAAATTAACCACTGTCGTGAAACTCGATGCTGTTTCAAATGTCACACTTTGTGTAAGTGAGGGAGAGAACAAGCATGTGTAATAGAACTGATTTTTGTTGTTGTTTGTGTGCTTCTTTCTTAGGGGAGCTTTTTCAGTGGTGCGTAGGTGTGTAAAGAAGTCATCAGGACAGGAATATGCTGCAAAAATCATCAACACTAAGAAGCTGTCTGCAAGAGGTATGGTATTATCACACACTCAAACATTCTGATATTTGCATGTTTGCCTTTTTTGTGCTGAATTGGAAAAAAAATAGTGCTTATGCTGTATTTTATTATCACATTATGACAGCTATCTTAGATGATGTACAGTAAGGGTTCTAGATATTCCACAAAGAGAGGAAATGTCTATTTTTGGCTAATCTACTAAGACAAACAACTTCATCCTTTTGATAGCAAAAATCGAGTGCATTCAATACTACCATTAAGTAGTTAAAGAAGCTCTAGCTTACCAGAGATTTGAGGGCTAATTATCCTGGTATACAGGAGAGTATGCAGCTAAATTAAAGTCCCATGTTTTCCAATGACAGAGTCAATCTTTTATTCAATCTGCATGTCAGAGGGGAGTTCTAATCAGCATCCTCTTGGTGCTTTATTGACAATCTTTATAAAAACTGTATTGAATAACTCCATTGCCTCTGTGGTTTCAATAGAAAGCATCTGTATGGTTGAAACGATCCACATTTTATTTTAGGCTCTTCATGATAAAGGGAACAAAGATGGGATTCAAATAAATCTCTAAGAACGAGCATTACACACTATTCTTATCTGTGATTGTTGCTTCTACTGAATATTATTTGTTGCGTCACTGAGTGCGTCTCAGCATTGGTCCACGTGCACATGCATGCTGTGGTGTGACGTTTCGTAACAGTGACGTGAGCCCATGTCAGTGTGTCAGAACCTCCTCCTGGCTTCAGACTTCGGATACTTAATTGCTTTCTCCTATTTTGTATCTTGACAAATTAGGCCTGCACTCTTTCCTGACATTCACACACACCTGGCTTCCTTTGTCCTCTTTTCCTGCACTCTCTCTCTTGTTTTTTTTTCTCTCTCTCTGATTAGCTCTGCGCTGCTTTCCCTGCAAGCCTCTCTCACTCATTGCCTTTCTCTTGCATAGGGGGGATTGGTTTGTATTTAGGCTAATCCACTTATGCTAAATGTATCTCATCAACCACTAAGACCCCACGGATTCCATAGGCGCCTCCCTGTTTGCCCTGTTGGCCCTGTTGTTGTCTCTCTCTGAAGGCATTTGTGTGTGTGAGTGTGAAAGAGACAGAGAGGGCAGGGAGTAACACTAATACAGCATGTCTGCATTGTGAGGCATCTGTGAGTGTGTTGTAATACTGTTATTGTTCTATCCATGCCATCAAGTGTCCACACGGGCCAGCTACTGGTATTAATGTCCCACTAAGGAAATGTAAGGGCTCAGCAGAAAACTGTTGGCTCTTTGCAGAGGCAGGCAGCACAATGTAGGCCTGTGTGTATGTATGCGTGTTGGCCAGAGGAGAAGAAAGCTGTCCAGGAGAGCAGGAGGAGGAGGAAGGCAAGGAGATCAGTGACACTCCAAACCAGGGCAGCAAGCTGAAATGAGACAAAGATGACACATGATAGAGTGAGTGCAGGATGGAACAGGATTTTCTGCAAAGAGAAGAATCACCGTAGGCCCCATGTCCGGCGCAACACGCACCTATACGCACTAAAAATTCCAACATCCGCACATACAGACAACCAGTGCGTGAGCAGGCAGCTTGCCTGGTAGGATTTGGGTGGTTTTTTTTTAGCCTGATGGGGCGAATGTGACCTCACGCGTGGCCTGGTGGGTAAGTCTCTCAAAGCTCTGGTAAACACTGCAGTAATCTGAGGAGGGGGGAGGGGGATAAGGGAGGCAGCGAGGGAAAGGAAAGAAGGAAGGAAGGAAATAAAAGAGGGAAGGAAGAAAAGATGGACAAGATATAAGGGATGGTTGTAGGTAGTTGGCTGCGATGCTCCAGCCTACATGCAGTTTGGGGGTGGATGCGTGTGGGCAGCAGGATGCGCAGTCTTCGCAAACACTTATACAAATATAGATAAACCTGATTCTCACCACCAAGAAAATCTTTAATGAAATCTCAAAGAACTGTATGTTGAGAACAAGTGTATGTAATTAAAAGGACCCAAAATGATAGGTCAACTTCTAAAACTTCAAAGATAACCATCTGATTTGAGGACAAAAAAATGTAACACAAAGAAGAAAATTAAATTATAGGGATGATGCAATTTAACATAGTTCCAATACAGAACATGAAACTGATGTGCTGCACAGAAAGTTCATAGCTATTACTAATTTCCAACTCTTTTCCTAAGGTGGGCCTTTGATTATAAAGTTCAGTAACGTGAACATCATAGCACTATATGAAGATGCATAACAGAGATGTGTGTATTCTTCTGTTTATCAGATATGATGTATTATTACATGATAGTCTTGTCATTTATCAGCTATTGCAGAATCATTGTATCATGATTTCATCGTTATCATGGGCCTTATATTACATATCGTATCGTGAGTTACCTCGAGATCCCCACCCCTATTAGACATGAACCGAATTGGTGAAATTCTCAGTCGATCCACAAAACAAACGATGACATTACAAAAAATCAATCCTATGATGAAAATCAACGAGGTGGAGGTGGAGGGTATCTATTAACATTTTTAGCAATCATTTATATGGAAGGGGTTTAGTGGTATGATTCAAGTTTCATTGTGCAGAATGAATGCTCAGGGTGTTTTTTTTTTTCTCTATGAGTGGAGTGAATGTGAAAAGTGGCCGGCTGCTGCATTGTCTGCTGCAACACTGTGTTTGTGTGTGTGGGTGAGAGAAAGAGAGAGAGAGAGAGTCGGGGTGAGACAGACTACCCACTCTTAAGCACTAACCTAAACCTTTTCTCTTGAAAGTATTTAGTTGTGTCCTTTATGATTGTCATAAGATCTCAGATGTGTTGCTTGACTGTCCTTATTTTTTGCTAAACATTGTTGCAAATTTCCACTTAATTCCAGTTGCTTATTTGCTAATCTCCTGCAGCTGCAATTCCTCTCATTATTATTAATGGCAAACCACTAAACCCTTGGGACTCAGCAGTCCACCCCTTCCAGAGTGTAGCCTGGTTCCAGTCCTCTGCATCACGGCCCACATCTCCAGTTATTTGAGAGATTTTTGAACAGGTCTGGTGTTGTGCTTATAAATGGCTATTTTATCCCGTTTTAAAAGAGGCTCACTAACCAGAACGTTTAGTTTTGGATAAAGAAGCATCTGCTATATATGTGTGTCTTCAGTCATTTCTTCCAGATAGCTTTTTCACCAAAGAGCCAGCTGTTGTCGTCCCTTATGAAAACCAAAACTCAGCCCAAACCAGGATCCTTTTCTGAACCTAACCAAGCAGTTTTGTTGCCTAAACCTAAGCAGACTGTGGCTGACTTGTGACTGAAAGAGCGTGTTGAAAACGTAGAGAAATTAACTTCTGGTTTCAAAAGGACACAGCCCACTGACCCATTCACCCAATTGGGGTTGCACCCTATTTATACTTTTATAGTTAAGAGAATGAATACAGTCGACACTGTGCAAGATTTCAATAAAATTGACATTATATGGTAATAAGAATGTACTGTAATTCCCAACAAAACCAACCTTCTTTAAAAAATATGAAAAATGACTCCCTAATGTATAAATGAGCAAGACTTGTGCATAGGCTGGCTGATTTAACCTCAGTTTGTTCCGCTCATACAAACTGTACTTCCTGATAGCATTAGCAAAGCCTTAAGGATGCTGGTTAGAAACCAAAGCCTGCATAAACAGGATTTTTTCCTCTCCAATGGCCGGTAAATACAACACCTGGGAACCTTGAGAACTAAAATTTCCCTTCACTAAAATACAGAACCAAGAGGCCAGCAGATATTTTGAAATTCTTTGCGTTACACAAGGCTACTAATCATAATGCCATCTGTGCTGATTGAGTGAAAAGTAAGAATGACAGACTAGAAAAACAATCATCCAGTCACTGTACAGAAAGGCCGGGGCAAATAACAAGATCGCCCGAAGAAGGCAAATGTATTATGTAGCTGGAGTAAAACTTGGTTGGGCTGCATGTGGTACGCCAGATGAATGGAAATGCGTTTCTCCAAGCTGATGGTCGCTTGGTAGTTTGTGTCTGTACTTAATGTCAAAGGCCAGGACTTCCAGAGCAACACTTTAATCTATGTCCTACTCTTATGAAAGTACTTCTAAAATGGGATTCATCCAGCTCCAGTTCTTTGACCACATGATGGTACCCCTAGCCTACAAAATCTAATGAACCAACACAAAACCGCCTGGTTTGTCTGCTTTTCTAGCCTTCCTCCATGCAGATCAAGTATTCCTCTGTGTGCCCTCATTTTTACTTATGCTGTAGTTCAGTATCATGGGAACTGAAGCGTCCCGGCTTAACGGTTGCAACTCCACAGCGTTCTTAAGGATTTTCAACAAGGCGTCTCTTCAGCTGGGGAAAAACACTTTGGTGGACATGCATGTTGAAGTCATTCAGGAGGACAACTGATGGAGTGTCTTTGTGTAGTGGCTGGTTACCATGACGACCAAATGCCAGTTGCATGTGTATTTCCATCACACTGTGAAGCAGAGAGAACTCCCATGATTCCCCGCTAGCCTCGACGTCATCTTTTATTATTGTAGTAATGATTGAGAGCCCCCTGGCGACGGAATCTACAAATTGTTTCTTTAAACAATTGAATGGAAAAACGTATATTGTTTGAATTAAATTATATCGGTATCAAGGATGTTTGTTTGTGAGTATCGGTATCCAGTAAATAGGTAACGAGTAAAAATCAAGCGATATCAATACCTGTTTCGATACCACGGCAACAAAAATACAAAAAGTCCTTGCAACCAAATATTGTTTTTTTGATTACCAAAAAAATGCAGGCAAACTTTTGTGCACTGTCTAACTTGAACAGAAATGTTGGCATTGTATTTTTTTGCAAATTTGACAGTGCCCTTTGCTCTTTTGTGCAGCTTTTGTATAAAAACATGTCTGAAGATCTGAAGTTGGTTTAAATCCTCTGTTACTTTAATGATTGATAGTATCAAACACTACAGAGACTGTATGGATTAAAACACATGTCATTGAAAAGTATTGAACATTTGGCAACCTTACTGTGAACGGTATATACCCAATGATGTGGGTTTGGGGGTATATGTGGTATAGAGCTGCTGAAAGCACCTGTACTTCAAAAATACAATTTCATATGGCGGTAGTCTGTTGAAGGAAAGAAGGTGTTGTGATAATATCAGTCCTAACAGTTTTGATGTAAACTTGCCTGACTGAAGCCTTCAATCAGATTGCCAGTTTAATATTTGTGGCAGAGATGGAGGGGGATTGGGGTAGGGTTATGTGTGGCAGTGTGCTGGGTCCTCACTATCCTCCTCAGCTGATGTAAGATGGCTGTGGGCCCGCCCCGTGGCAAAGCAGATGGCCAATTAGAGAGCAGCAGGAAGTGCCAGTAATTACCCTCCAGCCCTCACTTTCCTGTCTACTTCTACCACACACTCTTGCACCAACAAATAAGGAGATTGAATGAATTAGTGAGTGCTGCAGTGACACTGCACCAGGGTAGACGGCTGTACACAAACACACGCACACACTCACACGCACACAAACTCACACAGGGGAGCTGTGATCCTCTTCTAGCAAATGGACGTTCTATGTAATCCTCCCTCCTTTGCTCTGTCTGTCTCTCTGTCTTGCGTCACTGGTGTAATTAGAAGGAGGTTCAGGTCTCGCTGTTATTCACCGGCTTTTTTTCAAATGAGGGAAATTTATACCTGAAGCAAGACGAAGGGGAGGCTGGTGGAAGGTAGACATAGCCTTAAAAAACACTTTGACTGCAGTGTTAGTCCAAGTTCGCAACAAGTTAGAGACAGTCACATGACAAAAAGGGCAGACATGACAGTCAGAGATGGTGTAGATGGAATGCCAGAGAAAGGGCCTTTTTTTTGCCTTTATTAAATAGGACAGCTGAAGAGAGACAGCCAATGTTGGGAGGAGAGAGTGGGTGATGACATGCAGCAAAAGCCTGAGGTCGGATTCGACTGAAGCCTTCGACTGAAGGCTGCGATGAGGACTATACCTTGAGTGCTTGGGACATAACCGCTTGGCTGTCCAGCGTCCTGAATTTGCCCTTATATTTTGACTGAAAATATACAGTTTAATGTTGATAGTTGATTCTTCAGCAACAGTATGGGGGTTTGATCTCAGGCTGTCCCTGCACTGGGGATATGAATGCAAATCTTTCTGAGCCTGCTTCTGTGTGGTGTAATCGCAATGGAGCTGTTAAGTTTGCTTGACCACAGTGATAACGCACACAAACGCACATTTGAGTCCCACTGGATCCTCACTGCAGTTCCCACACATGACCATTGACCTAAGCTACATGGTTCAAAAAGTGACGAGGGTGCAGTTTAACAGTGTCATGTGGTTGACACACTGACATCTTGTACAAATAGACTTACATACTGCTACAGGATTTAGTAAAATCCCCAACAAGGATGTTTGTTTGTGAGTGTGTTGTTGCTAGCATCCCATCCAAGCCTGAAGTGCAAACACTCCAATGTTTTGTCTAACTGTGCTTCACATTAACCCGTTTACACAAACACACGGAGCCACATAAACACTTGCATGCGAAACTCAAAAGCCATTGCTACACAAAGCCTCCTTAATATCCACAAACAGTTTAAATCTGTTAAAAGAGCCACACGTGGGGCACAGATGGCCTAGCGGTTTGTCGCACCCCACGGAGGCTAGAGTCCTCAAAGCGGGCGGCCTGGGTTCAAGTCTGGCCTGTGACTCCTTTTCCCGTATGTCATTCCCCACTTTCTCTCTTCCTTGTTTCCTACTCTATCCACTGTCCTATAAAATTAAGGCAAAAAGCCCAAAAATATCAAAAAAGACATACATGACATGAGGTCACTGCCCTTCTACTTATACGCACCTTTTAGCTTTCAGAGGCAAACGCAGCCACTCAGCTTGAGCGACAGGATTACTAAGAGCTCAGGGCCACGGCCTTAAATATTTGCCTCTGTGTACAAAAACAAATAGATGTGACACAAATAAGCTCATACTTTTCCAATATTTGCATTAGCATACTGAATTTAACTATATGATTAAGTCTTTGTGACTGATGCTTCTGTAAATAATCATGACAAAAGAAACTACAGTGAGTCAATCCAAGTTTTTTGGAAATGCCTAAAGAAAAAAAGAAATCTGGACTGGGAAAAGTAAAAAATGGGGACAAAAGCTCCTCACTGCAGTGCTGCCCAGAGTGTGTGCCACAGTCTCTCTTACCTGGCTCCTCTAAATCCCCCTCCTCCTCCCTGAGCACAGATCACAGCCAGGTGTGCAGCAGGTAGAGAGAGAGGGGAGAAACGAAGAGAGAGAGAGAATAGAGCTGCACATAACATCAGTCAGCAAGTATTTGTATGCGAGTTTTCAAGACAAAGAATTTCGCTCAGTCTCATTGTGCATTAGACTTCATATAGACTTTGGTGCAGACACTGTAAACTGGGACAGAGAGAAATCTTGTGGATTCATGTGATCTTAGGACTACAGTATAAAAAAATGGATAATGAGTCAAAGTTAGCACTTCTTCTCTGACTCAATAAACAGGGTTCAATATTAACACTAATCCCCAAATACAACATGTAGGTGGCTTCCTGTGGTCACAACGTTTTATTAGTATTTAGGTAAGCCTTCGCCAGCACAATGCTACATTACAGGTTCACCAATATCCTGACTTATATACCCTAGTGAGAGCTGAGGACATGCTGCTTATCTTAAAGTCAGATCACATGTAAGTCATTAAACGCTCAAAGACATTTACTCTAGTCTCCAAAAGCAGGGGCTTGGTGACTCTTGGGGCCAGTGCTAATATTTATTTAAGTATCTCTCCCTGATAGTAACAAAAACATTATTGGACAGGTTTGAATGTTTCCATGTTTCCACCATTGTAGGTGTTTCAGACCCATAACATATAACCACAATGTTTCAGATTTCAGATGGGGGTATTGCATTTTAATCTCATCTACCACCCACTTCTACTTTCTTTATCTCGCCCACTATCAAAACAAAGAGTGGCTAGATTATAACATTAATGACATACATTTTTGCATACTGCATGATATTTTTTAAGTTCATTAGTTGGGCTGTGGGTCTTTGGGTGTCACACGATTCGATTCGATTTCGATTCTTGGGGTCACGATTTCATCCAGAATTGATTTTCGATTCAAAACGATTCTGGATTCATGGATCCATGGATTCAAAGTCTATTTTTTGAATTAGTACATACTTCATGATCTACTCCAGTCATCTGTGAGACTAGCTGAATTGCTTGTTGCTCTATTTGGCATTCTACTGAGTTAATGAGCTAGCCTTAGCACTTAGCAGGGAGTGACTGATTAGCCCAAAAAAGCCGATTAAAATCGATTCAAGCCATGAAGCGATTTTAAATCTTAGAAGAGAAGAATCTCGATTTTTACATAAACATTTTTTTCCCCACCTCTTTTCATTAGTGTTCTGCCTACAGCAGTGATAGATTCATTAACATGTAGTGTTTGTAATCATTTACAATTTTCTGTTTTGTACAACAAATGAAAGTCATGAATACCAAAAGAATACTTAGTCAAAATGTGGTGTTTAAATCAAACGCTGAACACAATAGTAAGACCAGTTAATACTTCAGAAACTATTTTTTTGTTTGTGAATGAACTTAGTCTAAACATTGACTTTTCTCTCCTCAGACCATCAGAAGCTGGAGAGAGAGGCTCGCATCTGCCGTCTCCTGAAGCACCCCAACATTGGTGAGTTTCTGCGGCCATCGCTAAAAGCGTGAAATATATTTCCGCTATGTTGCTCACGCTTACTAGTTGAGATTCTTAGCTGACGTTTTTTAACAGTTATGGTGTAATTTGCAGCCATTGAGATGCTGTAGCTATCTCTGTGATCACTCACTTGAAATGTCAATAAAGTACATCTCACTGCACAGCTGCTGTCATTTATGGACGTTGGTGCAAAGAGCAAAGCCACGAAGGCATATGGAGAATGATCGCTGGGCTTTGTCAGACTGCTTTGCACACTTGTCAAGATTGGCAGATGGAAAAAAGATTGCAAACGGGTTGCTTAGCATTGAAGAGCATTGTCACTCGTGCTCATTGACAGTGTTCATCATCACCATGCATAGACATGCAGCACTAGCAGAAACATGTCTACATACACAGCAGGGAGCAGATTTGAGGTTTATTCTCTTATCATTTATTTCCGAAGTATGGGACATGTTTAATTGTTGAACTGATCTCCAGCTACAGCAATCTATCGATTAGTTGTACACAATCAAGTCAGATTGCCAGCGAGTTTGACGATTAACTACTCTGTTTGAGTAATTAAATTAGAAAAGAAGTCAATAGTGTCGATTCCTGCTCCTTACTGTGAATATTTTTCTGGATTCTTTTCTCCTCTAGGACGGTAAACTGAATCTTAGTTCTGTGTGAGGAAGTTATTTAAGGCTTTTCGAAGCACTGATTGGTGTTATTTAACCAATTGGTGACAATTTATTGACCAAACATGTTAGCAATAATCCATAAAACAATTGACATAGGACTACTAAATCATTGCATCCATAATCTGATCACTTGAAAAGTCTCTTTGGTACAGCACTACTGGCATCACTGTATTTTTAATTCCTACTTTACATTGGTATTAGGATGCTAAAGCTCATGAATGCTAATCTAAGATTTGCATTTTCCTGACTCTTGATCAAATCAGCTGTCATGATGACAAAAACAAAAGGACATGTAAGTGACATTACTGGCATTCAGAACGAGGGGTGACAGAAGGTTCTCATCCTCTCGCTAACAGTGTGACAGCACATCTCTGCTCCGCCTGCTAAGATGAAACAGACTTTTAACTATGAAATGTCTTTTATGATTTCTTCACGATCTGGCTTTATCACTCTTGACCATTCTGATATCACAGCGTGTCACAGCCTTTTTACTGTAGGAATTAGTATGGCACTGATGATTAAAACATGGAACATATTGTGCTTCAGTAATAGAGATGTCCAGAGAAAAAGGGTGTTAAAGGATGGAAAGGGGCAATAGGACAAAATCAATGATACCTTTCCCTCTGCTCTCCTCCTTATTTCTCATTCCCCTCGTCCTACTTTTCTGTCCCTGAGGCACTCATTCGCCCCTCGCCTATTTTCCCCTTCCTATCTCTGTATAGATTTTTCTCTCCCTCTTTTTCTTGCTCCTCCTTTTTTGACATATTCTGGCATGGACTGCATTCAAACTTTGGACAAAAGAGGGCACAAAAAAGAGACAGATGGAGAGATGAAAGCAGGAGGAGTAGGAGACAGATGGAGAGAGTGTGAGAAGATGGGAGGAGGAGGAAAGAGCAGTCACTCTTGTTTCTTGCTGCAGGGCCATCCTACTTCATCTTATTATACAACTGATATTCACTTTACATAACGATAACTGTGGCTCCCTGACACTAAACCTAAGCTGTATCTCAGACCTCTTTGCTAACGCCTGGCTCCTGCTGCTTGTATGCTGTTCTGTCATTATGCTGCTGTGTTGTTGTGTTGATAGGAGGGCTCATATGGTTACTGCTTAACTGCAGTATCATGGTATTTTGAGCTCATTACTGTAATCACCACCATTTTTTTCTATTTCTAACGTAAAGCTACTTATGTCTATCAGTTATCAGGAAACTCAACAGTTAAAGAGGACATATTATCCCCCTTCTCCACCTTTTCAAACAGTCCCCTGTGGTCTAAATGAAACATCTGTGCTGTACTTTGGTCAAAATATAACATGAATCAAGCACCAGAGGAGGTTTGTGACCCTGTATAAACCAGCTCTCTCAGAACACTCTGTTTTGGTGTGTGTGTCTCTTTAAATGCAATGAGCCCCCCCTGAGTTTTCCCAGTAGACATCACTCCTCTGTAGCGAGAATAAAAATGGCGGACCTGCGCAAAAGTTTTGCTCTAGGATAGGGGTGGAGTCCATGGGTGGAGATACCAGGGGAGGGGATTTTTTTTTTCCTGAATCCCACTGTGATGTCACAAGGAGAGCAAATTTGAAACAGAGTATTTCTCTCTGTGTTGTAAAACTTATGCAGACCACAAACAAAGGACTGGATGGGTTTATTTCACATGTTGTGGGTCGGTAGACACTCAGGTTACCCAAATATATGTTCAAAAACACTGTAAAAGTGTTTTCATAATATTTCCCCTTAAAAGTATGATGAGCATAATGCTTGCTAGTATTTAGGTGCAATAGCTGTCCATAAGTATGTGGGGTAGGGTCTCTGATTAACCAACAACAGAAGGGTGGGGGGAATTTGTTTGGATTAACTTCAAATATCTTTTCTCAAGAATCTTGCACCTACCTACCTAAAAGACGAAATATTTGTAAAAGAAATAAAGAAATCAAAGGTTTAAAAAATACCAGATCTCCTCTTAAAATGTCAGCTCTCTGAGTCAAAGTCAGAAATTGAGTAACCAAAGCCATTAGGGCTTCAACAAGAGGACGAACATATGTAGGGTTTATAAATAGAATTCAGAAATCTTGACATTTATGAAGGTACTGTTCTGTAACTCTTACCTTCGCTCTTTGCCCTCTGAAAATTATTTAAATGTCAAAAAAATGACAAAAAAAAAAACTTGTAACCACGGATGTGTTCAGGCAAAGTACCACTGGATAGAGGCATCCTTGTAGCCAACGGGTTAAGACACTTGCCCTTTAAGCAAAATCCTCAATGACAAGCTAGCCACCAAAACTTGTTTGCACTTTATACCTGTCTCTATTATTCTTTTAATGTGTTTAATGTGCACCGTCATCTATCAAAAACGGGGAAATTCCCCTAAAACTCATCTAAATAACTCAAACGTTACTAAAGTGTTGAGTGAACTGTATGGTCTCGTATGGTGAATCACTCAGATGCTCAGGATCCAGAGCTGCAGTCATAGTAGTTTAAACTTTGACCACAGAGCTGGGATATCAGCCATATAACACACGTTCACTATGTTGATACATTTTAAACTACCAGGAATCTAACCAAACTCAATCCTGACACTGATATTCAATTTCATGATGTTTTAAGGGGGGGGAGAGAGGGAGAGAGGGAGAGAGAGTCAAGAATTGTCTGATACTTCCTTCTCTCTGTATTATTGTTGAGTGCTCAGTTTTGTGTTGTACATACAGATTTGTATTTGAGTTTTTTTAAAGGTCAGTCTTATGATGGTCATTGCAAATGATTTACGCTTCAAATACTGTGCAGTGCGGTATTTGTTTGCACCAAAACACCAAGTCAAATTCCTTGTATGTGTAAATGTACTTGGCAATAAACACCGATTCTGATTCTGATCCCACATACTTTACCCTTTACAAATAAATAATCACAATGCTTTAAATAATTGTCATATTCACTACCCAAACCGTAACAGACAAGTTTGATATTTTATTGAGCTGGGTCGGTCGTGGTTCATTTCTCTCTTCAAATGCTACAGCAGATCTTTCTTTTTAACTGTCTCCTTTCTTTATACCTCCATCTCACTGCCTTTTGTCTCTCCCGCAGTGAGACTCCATGACAGCATTTCAGAGGAAGGCTTTCATTACCTAGTCTTTGACCTGTGAGTATATTCCACACACACACGCACACACACGCACACACGCTGTGACATTTCATCCATGCGTGAGACCATGGTTTGTTTGTGTATGCTAACGTCTCCTACCGCCCCTGTCTCTTCCTCTCTCTCTTCCTTTCCTTCTCCTTCTTTCATTCCTCCCCTCTCCCAGGGTGACAGGCGGAGAGCTGTTTGAAGACATTGTAGCCAGAGAGTACTACAGCGAGGCTGATGCCAGGTAAGCTACCCTCAACATATGAACACACGCTCTGCTGCAAACATACAGTGTAATCCCATTAAATATATGAATACTCACTCCCAATTTATGAGCTTGAAACCCACAGACGCACAGTGGTGGATATAATTGGTTTGCTTGTGTTCTTGGTGGTGAATGCACTCCCCCTCTGTCAACAAGTGCGTTATTATACTGGTCTCTCATCTCTTTTTGGCCACATGCGTCACTCTCCATCCTACATCTACATAGTACTGAAATGATCAACAGCAAATTGATCGCAAACCAATTTTGCAAATGACTCATTCTGCAAAAAAATGCTAGTTCTCGCTGCTCAAAAGTCAGGATTTGCTGCTTATTTGTGTTATATTTTCACATATTGATTACCCTTGGTTGTTGGGCTGCTGATTGTGCAATTTGAAGACGTCACCTTGGCTTCTGTGAAACAGCATTGGGCATTTTACACCACATCCTTGACATTTTGTAGATATTGTGACATTTAAGCTTTCTCTCCTTCCTCGCTACATCTTCCTTTTGGGAGTTCCCTTGCTTTTTTTCCCTGGCTGTGTGGTGTGTAGCTTATGTAGTCTGTTGTACAATTGGATTAGGGGTCTTTGTGTGTTCACGCACTCATGAGTGGGAGGGGGGGGGGGATTGGAAACACACGAACCTTCACACACACACACACACACACACACACACACACAAACACACACAAATGAAGCCACGTGCATTAAGCCTCAGCCTGGCTCTCTCTAGCTGTGACCTCTGACCCGTAACCTTTCTCGAGAAGTGACATGAACATGAGCCTCAAATAGTGGGATGATGGAGCCTGACACTACGGTGCGTAGGACAGTAATAAGGTGGTCGTGCTTGTAGGAACATTTTATAAGACCCACCATGAGCCAACACACTCACCACCAGGCGAGTGTGAAAACATGACCAGCAGCCAGAAATGGGAAAATAACTATATTAGTAGCAGCTGAATTGACGCCCCCATTATTAAAATTGCTACAGGGATAGAGATTTATTGACTGTGTGGTGTAAGGCCTCCCACGCGAGTTCCTCTGTATTGATTGTTTAAAACTACAGAACCTTGATTATGCCTTTTGAAGAATAGAAAATGGTTATGTCGTTAATGTTTGTCATGCGACTAAGCCCCATGTTCATCTTTTACTTGTTAAAATATCTCTTTTCAACGCACCTCCAGTTGTGTAAAAACGGAGTAATCAACAGATCCTAGCATTTGAGAAAATGTTACCGGATGCTGTTTGTCAGAAATGGCTTAAACAATCAAATCAAACACTATCATAGTGGTTTGTAGTTCATTTAATCTTCGTTGAACTATTCCTGCAGCCCTTCCAGCTACAAAGGTTTATAATTTCATGCTACTTAATATTGGGGGCTACATATTGTAAAAATGTGTTGTTATGATGTGTATCATCATACAGTGGATACTAGGGATGTAAAGATTAATCATAAAATCGTGATAAATCGATTCAAAGGTGTCAAGGTTCACATCAGTACTCTGAAAAATGAATAGCAATAATATCTTGAGCGTCAGCCGCTGTAGAGCAGAGGCGGTTGGCAGCTGCGGAGCAAGATTTAGAAATTGAGGACGCACCACCGTCTTTTAAATCGGAGGTGTGGAAACATTTTGGCTTCCCCAAGACAGAAAATGAAAGAGGTGAGAAGATAACGGACAACACAAAAACTGTGTGCAAATATTGCAAGAAGACAGAGAAGTACACAAATAGCACAACCAACATGATGCAGCATTTAATCCACACCACAATGAGAAGCTCCAATCACCTCCCCTTGTTGAGAGAAAAAAAAACATTAAAAGGCCAAACCACACTGACCAGCCGGTTTGAAGCCCCTAAAGGAAACTTTATCAGCCATCATTTGTCTACAGTCTCATTTTGTGAAATAAATCGTATCGTGAGTTCAGTGAATTGTTACATCCCTATTTAGTATATTGCAATATATTAAGGCTGCTAAATTGATCACAATTTGAGAATTCACAATAAACTAGGGCTGGGCGATATGGACCAGAAATCATATCTCCATATTTTTTTAGCTGAATCTTTTCTTCATATTTTTTTTAGTACAGAAATAACAAAAACAAAGTCAGTTGTAAGTCAAAGCCACATGGGCCAAATGTCTAACAGGCACTTTTATTATTAACAGTCAGCTGCACAATGACAACACGTACAAGGAAAATGACATAACATAAAGGAAATAAAAATGTCCTTTCCTGCGTGACAAAAAACATGCAGCTGTGTATTTAGTTATGTAGGCGTTGTTAGAGCTTTGCTCAGTGAGGGAGAAGGACAGTGAGAGCAGAAAAAGGTGAACTGGTGGCTCTACAGATGAAACATGTAACCTTATTGTAGTGCAACATCAACCAAACTATATGGATATAAACAACATTATCTTACTCTTTATCTTGTTTGAAAATATAATGAAATGAAAGCTCAAGACATTTCACAGCCTTACAAAAAAAGCATTGCAAACATTTGAATTTGCTGCAACAAATCCGATCACATATTTTCTAGTTTCTTTGCTTTCTCACTTGGCATTTGTACATTTAACCCTTGAAGGGAGGCTTCGGTATAATAGCCATGCTTTTCAAACATTTTGATCAACTATTGGCTGCAAGTAAAAAAGCCATAATGAGAAAATGTTTAAAAGTAGACCCACCCACCATAGAGGAATGGATGGAAATTATACATGAGATCTACGTCATGGAGAGTAGAACAAGAAAAGTTTTATAGAATATGGTCTAAATGGACTGAGTACGTAAAAACCTGTAAGATCGGACTTTAAAGGGGCTATATGTAACTTTCAAAAATACTGCGTTTGTAGCGATACCGCATGGCCGTCAGGCGAACTGCACCAGTAACCTGTTGCTCGTACGTACACAAACAAGCATCAATATCGCTCATCGCAATATAGCTCATACACACGTGAGAGTCTGTGAAGGAGTCTGTGTGTCTCATTCTCCATCCTACAAACGACAGTCTCGGCAGGCACTGCCTGAGAGCAGGAGTGTGTGATGAGTTTGTCCGCCTGTGAGAGTTCCTAGGACGGATATAAGTGTGGTGAAGGCGGCCTCTGGCTGTGCAGGTGAAGACCGGGAGTGTGTGATGAGTTTGTAGTTTGTACTGTTGATTTCTGTAAGTGGAGCGGAGTGAGGAGGACGTTGAGAACGCAAATAAAATGACACTGCCTGGAGCTTTCCGCGGAGAAATCGGACCCGGGCAAGTTGTATACAGGCAACACAGATAGACAGTGAACATCTACTTTGACACATCAGTTAAACGTTCGCTTATTAATGGGCGATAAAAAACGATGTATACATGTAAAAAGTTACATATATATGTAACTTGTAGCTATATATAAATCGTTAGGCAGTTCGCCTGACGGCCATGCGGTATCGCTACAAACACAGTATTTTTGAAAGTTACATATAGCCCCTTTAACTGATTTTATTTGTGAATTGTGAAAACCTACCCTCTGCATCTTGTTTTTCTTTTTGCTTGATTCGGAATCAGTAAGCTCCCCGGTTCTGTGATTCATATGTTGCAGTAAATGAAGCTCAAGCTAGCTATCCGCCATCAGATCACTGAATGCTAATTTAGTGGGGACAGAAAATCACAACACTGCCACATATCTTCACATGGAAACTATTCATTTCAAAATGGATTATGTATATTGAGGGTCTGCAATGTCTAGAATACATCACATGCTGTATATTGCTTTAAAATGTGAAATGGTTTTATTATCATGTTTTTTTTTTAATAACAAGATTGTCAGGTTTTTTTTAAATCAAATGTATCTGTTTTATAACCCAATCATAACCCACTGGTCTTGAAGGAAATGCGCTGGCAAATCTGTCTAACCAGTCTATGTGATGTTTTTTTGTAATGAAGGGCAGCGACTGACACGTCTCTCTCTCTCTCTCTCTCTCTCTTTGTTTTGTCCCCTTTTCTCTCTCCGTAGTCATTGCATTAGTCAGATCTTGGAGAGTGTCAATCATATCCACCAGCATGATATTGTGCACAGAGACCTCAAGGTGAGTGGCTGCCCGTTGCCGTGACAACCACACACTCACACACACCTCTGCTCGTGGCCATGGCAACACACAGATGGCTCTCAGTTTCTCCATCTCTAGCTCTCTTTTGTCTTTTCCTCGCTGCATCTCCGCTTTTACAGCTTATTATTACTCCCCTGCTTTCCTCTCCCGCCCTTTGTTCTTTTTTTTTTTAATCCATCTCTCTGTTCTCAGCTCTGTGTATCTGTGTGTCTGTCTAGCTGTGTGTGTGTGCGTGTGCACGTGCGTTCATGTGGAGTGCAGAGATGGTGAGTCATGATCACGTGCAGGGGTCAGTTTCTCACCTATGGCAAGGAAAAGACAAGGACTCGAGCTGCACATGAACACACTTTGTACTGTTGTTGGGGGGGGAATAATGTGAGGAGGTGAAGGCATAGATAAACCTCATGGGTTGCCACGACGACTCGTATGACATCACACCACCCATAGAGCAATTGGGGAGGGGCTTGTATCCTCTTTGATAGCTGGATAGGCTGAAATTTAAAGAGTGGAAGAAGAGTTTCTCTGCCGCCTTCAGTTCTGTACTTAGCCCACTTTAAGGTGATGATTATAATCCTGGTAGTAAACAGTAATAATCATATATATTGAATTGTACGTTCTAAATAAAAGGGGGAGGGGGCTTTTTTATGTGCGTGTCAGAGAATAATGCTATTACCTCGAGCGCTGCCCGTCTGATTTGTCAGCCTTTTGTCCTGAGTGGGCTTTTACTGCGGCCATTTATGTCCCATTACCCAAACAACCAGCATTCAGAACGCTGCCACACACGCCGCCTCTCGCTAAGTACACTTTCCATTTAGCATGCAGTCTGCAGCACTGCCTAAATGACTCCCAAGTGGTTTCTATGGCTACCAACTCATGCCCATATAAGGCGTTGTGGAGATTCTCAACCACTCATCCTCTTTCTCTCTTTTTCCTCTTTTCATCCTCCATGTTTCCGTCGCTTTCTTACACCTTTCGACCACCCCCACACGGGCTGTGTCGAACATACATGAAATGTGAATATTTCTCAGAAAGAGCTTTACTGAAGAGTGCCTGTCACTATCTGTCTCTCACTGTCTTGATCTCTTGTCCTACATTCTGCTTCATCGTGTGTGTGTGTGTGTGTGTGTGTGTGTGTGTGTGTGTGTGTGTGTGTCTCCCACAGCCTGAGAACCTGTTGTTGGCGAGTAAGATGAAGGGAGCTGCAGTGAAGCTGGCAGACTTTGGCCTTGCTATTGAAGTGCAGGGTGACCAGCAGGCTTGGTTCGGTAAGAAAACATAAACAGTGACAAACACAAATCAAATGTGCTGGACCATTAACTGTGCTGTCCTTCTGTCTTGAGTGTTAAGCACTCAATAGTTTCTGTGTTAAACATAAGGACCACTGCTGAACAGGCCCTCATTCAAACAAGTCGGTCTGTATATACATGCATTCACGTCCGCCTGCCCACTTGGAGGACATAGAGTAGTTGTCTGAGCATTGCTTAAGAGGCTCACAGACACTTTTCCAGTTCATGCTTAGGCCATTGTGTCTTGGCAAACGGCCAAGCTGCCAGCATTTGGCTGACTCTCCGGCAGGGATGAGATGATTAACGGGTATTTGCTTGTGACTCTACACTGTCATAATCTGGAGTCCAACAGGTCACTATCATCCGTACCATTCACATAACTGCACAGAAATAGCCTCCATGACAAGTTTAATGAAAGGCATCAGTTAATTGTGTCTTCTGGTTCTTGTGGCTCTTCTGTCGGTCAGGGTTCGCCGGCACCCCTGGATATCTCTCCCCTGAAGTACTGAGGAAGGACCCCTACGGCAAGCCAGTGGACATTTGGGCATGTGGTGAGTCTGGAGCCCGACCATTGTGACAATAAATCTCTTTGTTGGGAAAGAAACATAAGCCTTTCGTCATGTTTGACTTTTTCAAGTTCACTTATTTGACTGTTAGGAAACCATGTGGAGGTCGTTTTCCTTTGCAATAAATTAATTGGTTGACAATGATGAATTATTGATTGATTTTATTTTATTATTGTGTCATGCAATAAACAATATGCCCAGCCCAAAACAATCCAACCTCTGGCTCACAGAAGAATTAGCCCCGGGTGAAGTTTAGAGACATGGAGGCTCTCTTAAAAATGAAAACAATAAAGAGTTGATTTGATCATTTTCTTGTATTTGATTAACTTTATTCTTCTTGGAAATATTCCCTTTTTTTTAATGCAAAGCAACTTAGATAACTTGTAAAAGGCTGTGGAATTGGGAGGGGGGGATTTTCATTCGGATGTGGCTCACAATTAGAGGGAATGATCATTCTGATATCATCACTTTTATTTCAACAATCTAAAAAACTAGTGAAGTCATGTGTTCAGCATCAACCAACAAATAACAAGATTTACAGGCCAGTGCATCATTGCAGCACTGCAGGGCTTCATTGTCATGCTCTTTGTCACATTTTAGCTTTAGCATAAAAGTTAAGCTTCTGTAATTTGTGTGTCAATAAAATTCCTTTTCAGTGTGCAGCTCTTCTTGTCATGAAATGGGCTATATGAATATATGGCCTCACCTATAAGAATGGAAAAATAGGGTAACTGTCTAAACATGATCTCTTTCTAAATTCCTTCTCCCCTTTTTGTTTCCGTCAGGTGTTATTCTCTATATCTTGTTAGTGGGATATCCTCCTTTCTGGGATGAAGATCAACACAAACTGTATCAGCAGATCAAAGCTGGAGCGTACGATGTGAGTCTGCATTGTGTCTGTGAAGTGTATATTTGTGAAGGGGTGCAGTGCAGGGGTTTGCTAAGCAGTTTTTGAATGTTTAATAGTGTCCAATTGAGAGCTGGTCCAAAGCTATTGATCCTATCAGGGCCTCCCTGACGCATTGCAGAGAGGGGTGTGTGTGTGTGTCTCTGTGTCTGTGTGTGTGTGTGAGGGAGAGAATCGGAGAAGGGGTATCCTCCTTTCTCGGTCTCTGGATAATAAAGTCACATTGCAGCTTCCAAAGAGAGACTGAGGAAGGCTTAAACAGGCATCCTATTTGTTGGGAATTCATTCAACGTAAATAAAAAAAAAAGGTTTTAATAAATGAAACACAATCATGTGGTAATGCTTCTGTATTAACTTGCAAAAGAAAATGAACTGTTTTGTCTTTATTGCAGTCTAATGTGAACAGATTTTCTTGAGACCCGGAGTCCAGATGGTGTGGATTAGCTGAAACATGATGATGCAAGCTCTTAACATGTCGCTCACAGAGCATGTCTCCATTCAGCATTCCTTCCCAACGTTCACACTTTCTCCATTTTTTGCACAGTTCCCGTCCCCTGAGTGGGACACAGTGACTCCAGAGGCAAAGAACCTGATCAACCAGATGTTGACCATCAACCCAGCCAAGAGAATCACTGCCGAACAGGCCCTCAAACACCCCTGGATCTGCGTAAGTATTCACTCTCTTAGCCCTACCAACCTCAGACAATTATTGAATTCACACAGACTGCTACAAATAAGTATATATAAGTGATTCTGTATTACAGTTCTATGTTTTAGTTTTAAATGATTGTGTGTTTCTCAAAAGATGAGATATAAGAATGTCTGATTCGTGTTTTTTTTTCCTCCTTCAGCACCGCTCTACAGTGGCCTCCATGATGCACAGACAGGAAACTGTCGAGTGTCTCCGCAAGTTCAATGCTCGCCGAAAACTCAAGGTACTCCTGAAAATCCTCCGCCTCCCCTTTTGATTTTAAGCCCCCCTTTTATTTGCTGAATCTGCTTCTTTTTTTTTTGTACAGAACTACAATACTTACAGTAGAGCCAATGTATTTTATGAGAGCTCACACTTTTTAGTAGCTCAGCTGCCATAACCTCACACGTCTTTCAAAGTGTTGTCTTTTTTATATTAAGCTTTATATTATATGTAAGGGATGGGAATCAAATCGAGAAACCTTCGTGTTGGTACCGAAGTACTTAATGTTAGCATTTTTGGCTAATTGTTTGATCTGCTTGTTCCTGATTGAAATATAGTCTTACCCATCTTAAATATTATTCAGGGAAAGTGATGTGCCTTGACTTCTTCTCTTGAATAAAAAAAAAAGTCTTGTAGAAAATATATTTCAACTTCTCAGTCACAACAAAGGGTCATTGCTTTGGTATGAGTACAGAACCGTTAGTATCAGAAGCTCTAATGACATGTTTTCAACGATAGCAAGCTTATTTTGCTGTACTTTGCATTAACATGAGAGCATGCAAACTACTGGATCAAGTGTCAGTTGTTTTTTTTCTCTACATCATTTAAATACATTTGCATAGAAGAAAATGTTCTGGGACTTGGAGATGTGAGGAGTGTTAATCGTGCATCTCTATTGACGTACAATGGCTCCAATATTCTAATAATTAGATATTGTTTGATAGAGAACAAACAAACACTCAGCCTTGACTTGATTTAATAAAGACATGGAGGTAATAATGTTGTTGTCCTTTTAGAATTGAATACGAAGCAGAAAGTCAGGAAGAAAAAAAAAAACTTGAATCCTTGAAAATAAAACCTAACTCCTTGCGCTTATTATACCTCCCTCACTTCTCTCTCCTCCTTCCTCTGCTTCTCCAGGGAGCCATTCTCACCACCATGCTGGTGTCCAGAAACTTCTCAGGTGGGTGTGCCCTTCGCCCTCAGCCTCCCACGCAGCAAATGCAGAGGGAGAGGAGGAAGGAGAATGGATAGAGTCCTCTGCACCTCTTTTAACCCCCTCACCACACACACATACACATACACGCACGCACACACACTCACCCACTCATCCTCAAAATAACAATATGTTTTTGTGTGTGCACAGGAGTTTGCTTACTTACCAAACTGATTTAAAACATGAAGCTCTGTTGAGTAATGTAGAAATAGTATATTGATAAAAAATGTATTATTATGAGTGCATTACAATCTGATTTATATGAGCAGGCTAATATGTGATATTCTGCAATGTACAAGATTATATGTGGGAGATTGTTATGTCCTTGTACATGCTAATGTATCTCTCCGTGTGTATGTGTGTGTTTGTGTGAGAGTGTGTGTGTCCCTCTTTTCTGCTGCCAACGGAGCGTTTGCATGTTTGAGAGGAGGAAGCCTAAACTTATACAATTTTTATTTTGGGGGGAAAGTGCAGCGTTATAAAGTGTTTCTTTCTCAGTCCTCTGAGAGGGACTTGTTTTTGTTGTAGCCTTGTTCTCAGCCTCTAAGTTAATTGGTCTGTCAATAGTTAATGGTTTCAACCCTGGGCCTAGGAAACCACAGGGGTGCACGTCTTTTGCTTCAGCCCATTTCCATCAAACTTTGTGATGCGTCTGGGCTGCAGCCAGCACGCCCCGTGGCTCTCTAGGCCCATGAGCGAAAAAGCGCGACATAGACCTGACTAATTTGTACAGCCCCACCAAACTGTAGCATTTCTGTCCAATAGTGGGCCGGCAGCATACCAACTCTGCTGCTGCCGCCTCCTCCACGGCCTCACTGGCTCAGGAAGGTACGTCCCAGAGACACGCCCATCCACTTCCTCTCCACACACAGTTACTTCTTTGGTACATAGCACAGGGTGGGATCCCATCACCACCCTCAGACTCCTGCATGCAGCCTCTGCCAGCATCTTCATCAACATCCACACACACATATGCATGCATACTCACACACATTAGGGTCTTAAGTTTGTGACATATTTGCTGTAATGCAAAAACATAATGCACACAGTCATAAACATCAGCATCACTTAACACTAATCGATTCAGTCCAACCCGCATTCCAAAGTGCTTTTTACATTCACACCTCACAACCACTCAAGCCCCTTCCGTGTAACCCCCATTTCATCTTCAAAATCAGTTTTGTCGTCACCTCCAGCAAGCTCCATCCTGAACTCCAGCTGACCCCACGCTCACCTGTGCTCTCCCCAGGCCAAGGCCGAAAAAGACAGGCACAGGATGGGCTGGGGCAGGGGATAAGGAGGGGCATGTATCCTGGGGACGGGAACTGACACTGCAGGGGGTCGGCAAGAGCTGGGTTGGCGTGCTGCCATCGTCTGACCTGGGTCTGGAGGGGAGGGGAGGGTTAAAGTGGATGTTGAGGAGCAGGGGGAGACAAAGACAGATAGGAGTGCTTCTACCATAGCCAACTGTCCAAACCAGCACTGTTATGCAGCCTTCCTGATGACTCCTTTGAGGTTAAAGGTATCGTCTTGTCTCTCCCTTCTGAGGTCTGTTTTAGTACTTTAAAAAAAAACTCCATGCCTTTTTAAAGGAACGCTACAAGCTAACGTGGCAACAATCCTGCCACCACCCTTAAATACTAGACCATGTTTCGTCAAGAACAGAGGCATGGATTCCTCTGTTTTCAAAGTACTATTATCAGGCTATGCTCTCGTCCATTTGGGTGGGGGTGGGTGGTGAAGGTCAGCGATTCCGATGGTGGCTCCATGGATTCAGTCAACTAGAAACAGACGGTGTAGAGCAGACTAGATTTTCTGTCACCTTTTCAGACGAGAGAATCTTGTTTGCTCTATAGTGTGAAGGTATCTCTCCATAGGTAACTAGGCAGATGTTTAACAGGGTTTAAGGTTTAATTCCAGGTTTAAGGTCAAATTTGTTAGGGAAGCAGATGTATCATCCCCGTCAGGAATGTGTGATTGTTGCACTGAGATTTTGGGGTGTTTGTGGTGGTTTGATTGTCAGCTAGAGCCCTCTGAATGCGGGCTTCCTCTCTGATCCGGGACCAAGTTTCCTGTTTGTAAGTTGTTGATGTTTTTTTTGTTTTTCTAAAGAAGACACGTGACATCATTGCTCAAGGTGGAACTTCCTAGCTCTCCTTTTTTTTTTTTATCATGCAGCCTTTTTTTTACTTTTGGTTTTCTGATGATGTCACACATCACTACAAACACTTTGTACTGTTAAAA
This sequence comes from Tautogolabrus adspersus, assembly GCA_020745685.1. NCBI lineage: Eukaryota > Metazoa > Chordata > Actinopteri > Labriformes > Labridae > Tautogolabrus > Tautogolabrus adspersus. Next base: position 18,065,180 of record CM036554.1, read on the forward strand.
AGCTTCCTTGCACATCTCTGCATCGTTTGGCTGAGGCCAGGCTTCGCAGTTTGCTCATGATGTTTTCCTTTTTAGTGACATTATAGCTAAATGTGACTGAAGCATTTGAAGCATTTCTGTACATTTTTTTAAGAAAGGTGTTTGCCTTGCTGCCTTTCGCATGTGGGTGTCCTGTGTGGTTAAAATCCTGAAAGAAAAAAAAAAGGGTTCTCGGGAGATAAACCTTCAGATGCTTTCTTATCCTTCCTTTCCATGCTCATCATCGAGCCAGTATGTGGCTCGAGTGTTGAAGAGCTCCTGCTGTGGGTCATCTTGACTTTGCTCATCCTGTCATGTGGAATTTGATGATTATTCCCTGGAGGAGCAGGAGGGCAGGATGTGTTTAGAGAGCATTTGAACGTAGTCTTCCCATGCTGTTACGATTGGCACCCTAATGGCTGTTTGGGAGAAGATGTAGCTGAATTAAGAGCGCTCTGTACAATCAGTGCTTCTGTCACTGGTTTGGAGTGACAATTATCTTTTATTAATTTTCTATATATTTTTTTCTTTGGATGCTGCATGACCAGGTTAAGATAGAGGCTGCATATTGACGCAACAACTGAGATCAAGGAGCATGAGTTGTCACTTGATATTGTTTGGTGCTGTAAATGCTGTGCCCCTATTCTCCATTCTCTCATGTACTGAAATGCTAAGCCCTCTTTTTCAACCCTACCCTCTCTTCCCCCTCTTCCCCTGTCCCATTTCATTTTGGAAGGTAAGATACCAAAGATGCGATTTTTAAAGAACGATGTATGTCGGTAGAAAATGAGAGCAAAAGGAAGCAACAGAAAGTTGAGAGCTTGAGAGCAAAAGGAAAAGTGACCAGGGCCTTTAAAGGAAATCAATGATTTACATTAACCTGACTCATCTCAGTCAGTCCTGGCGGCAGTTTGAGTCTGACCATCCTTCTCTTTTGAGATCTGCTGGGGTCTTCCAGACAGGAAATGGATTGAGGAAGTTTACTTTGCTCTCAGGTTACTCTTTTATCCCCAGATGGCAATGAATGGATTATGATGTTGAATGGGTTTTGCAGAGTGTAGCAACTTGCCCCAGAAAATCCATTAAATGCATGTTTTTTTTTTCTCTGGCAACACCCAGACTCACTTTGTCATGAAGGCTCAGGTATTGGGGAGGGTTTCATAGATATGAAAAATTGTAGCTCCGGGTTTTTGCACAAGTTGCGAATTCCTATGAAAGCGGAATACAAAGTATGGATTGGCATGGATGCTGTTGTCAACAGTTAAACTGTTCCCATCTACCTGTCTCTCCTCCTCTCTATCCTCCCTTTTTTACAGCATGCAAAAGTTTACTCAACAAGAAGTCAGATTCTGCTAAGGTAAGGCTGTCACATCACCTCTCCGCACCCTTTTGTTCTGCTACAATGTGTCCTGTCCCTCCTCTATTAGATGCCCCAATTTCTGTTACTTTCTGTTCTTCTTGTTCCTCTTAGTATCTCTCTGAAGCTCATGTTCTCCTCCTTTCATTTGATCTCCTATGTCTTTTTCACAGAGTAAAATAAATTTTTCCAGAGTTGTATTTTTAAAGAAGAGTTTTGTTCACCTCAGGGTTTCTGGCACTCCTGTGGCATGTTGCTAGATCCCAATTTTCCCATTTCCCCACTCCCACAAGTTTAAAACTTTAGCTGTGTCCCATTTCAGAGGCTGCATCCTTCAACAAGAGCGCATTTTAAGACCGATTGCGTTGAAGTGGTGTCCCATTTCTAAGGCTCCTTCAAATGCAGCCTCTTTTTGTCTGACCACGAAGGATCCAATCAGTGCATCCATCCTGGCCCGACACCCTAAGATTCATTGTGCACCAATTTAATCAAGATGCCGGACTCCCAAGCAACCGAGTACTACACCTTTAAGTGTTCGTCATTTGTCTCAACTCCATCGAAATGCTAGCAGTAGCTATATTTTTAGAAATGTAAGGGGCCTTGACACTTCAAAGTACCTTTAAAATGATGATTAAGTTTTGTGACGTTAGTCAAATGAGCTAGTTGTGGTGCACCTGTCAAGGTTGCTAGGCCACCGGCGAGGGGCTTTTTAACAAAAAGGCAATGGCGGGAACAGCTGACAACGCAAACAGGAAATCCTCTGTAGACCAGATCTTCTCATTTCATTTCATCCTGACTGGTCTAAGCAGTCTGATAGCTGGGTCCTTTTGTTGACTGGGTCCTTGTAAGGATGCTTCCCATGAGTCGGGACACAGCTTCCAATTTTGTCACTATTTCAGAGTGTTAGTCAATTCTTTTTCTACGTAACTCTTTGGCCTTTTCCTTGCTGCTCTCTTTTTTTCCGAGCAGTTTCCTTCATTCTTTGCTGCTATTAAGCATCTTTCTCCTCCTCTCCCTCCTGCCTCCTGCCTCCCTCTCTTTCACCCCTGCCCCAGGGGTCTCTCTGTGCAGTTAAGTGGCGGAGGCATAGAGAGTTAGTGAGGCAGTAAAAAGGATGATCTAGAGGCCATTCTGTGGCACTCACCCTCTCATTTACCCTGTTAGCTCTCAACAGCCCCGGAGCCTCGACAGACATTAGCCCCTGAAAGGCGTGCAGTTCTAATGCATATGTGTATGTATGTGTGCGTGTGTGTAACGTACTGTATGTGTTCACTCTGAGTGTGTGCGTTCTCGTCCCAGCCTTCCACCAACAACAGTAAGAACAGTATAGTGAGCGCCATCAATGCCCTGAAAGACACCAACATGGCAACCAACGCCCAGATGGTACAGTAGGCCGCCACAGTGACGTTTTAAACTCCCTAACACCCCCCTCCCCTCCCTGTAGTTGCATAGTAGCCCGTCGTGCATCATCCTCCATCGTTATAGTCGCTGCTTGTCATCCTTCATCTACCATTCAGGAGGTGTAACATTCACTGTCCCGTCCGCACCCATCCTCTTAGGTGCACATGTGTTCCTGAAAAAAAACTCTCCAAAATCATGCAGATCAGATTTGAATATGAATAAAAAATAATCACTTTTGATTTAGGCTGCACATGTGCACCTCTTGAGGTTGACAGGAGCATGAACTTGTCTTCAGGATTATAAAGCGTCAGTACAGAGAACCCTAGATTCTGGTTCATCTTGTTTGGGCTGCTGAAAGTAGTGATGTCATGTTTTGGCCTTTATGTCATTTGATTCCTCCCATGATTGACCATCTCTCTCCTCTATCCATCTACCCTAACATTTATCTTTTTAGCTCTGTGAACCATCATTCTCACTCTAACCGCTTTAACACTCCCATTACATCCCCATTGACATCCTCACCCAATGCCAAACTTAAATCCTTGTGCTCTTATCCAGTGCTGGCATGTTGTGATTTTACGTCGCTTTACTAGCATGTGTTACATATTACATTGTTTACTGGTAAGGTTACATAATGCATCGTCTAATCCGGCAACACAGTGCTTCTCAACTGGTGGTGCAGGACCTAAAGGTAGGGGTAGGTCTCGGGTACATGTTTCAAGTCATGATTAATTTTCAATTCAATTCAAAACCTTTATTTTAACTCGAAAGACACTGAGGTTTCCCTCATTTACAGTGACGTTGAGTTCACAGCATAGAAGAGGAGATGCAGCTAAACAAACAAACAAAAGAAAACAGTAAAAAAAAAAAGGCAGCAACACAGTTAAAAACTGTTACAAATTGATGAACAATGGACCATTACTATGGCCTTAAAGGCTGCATGTGAGGGCAGAGTCCTAATTTTTAAAATTAGTTGGATGACATTCCAGGAAATCAGGAGCATCGAAAGAAAACGCAGTGTTTCCCAAATCTGAATTAAGCAGAACAGATGTTGTAAATGTAATCACAATCACTTGTAATTATTGATTTTTAGTGCCGAAAAATATCCTGTTCCTTATTTGATCATTTACATCAGACAGAACTTGATTACGTCTCTTTAACTTGAGGACTCTTTAAAGAAAATGGCATCCATGTTTAGGTTGTAGGTGGTCTCGTGTGTTAGGAATGGCGGATGAAGACATCAGAGATACCCAGCAGAAACTGGAACTCTGAGAATGTGGGATTTTGTATCAAATGATGAAAAAAACGAGCAGATTTATCAATCAAAACTAATCCAAACAAAATCTCAAGCAATATTTTTTTTCAGTTTTCCATTATTTTTTTCCTCCTTAGCTTCAATATTTTAGCTCAAAGCATTTTGTAAAATAATGATCATGTCATCACAATATGATTGTAGTGGAAGTCTTTCATGCAAAAGAAAACAAAGACACTGTTATTAAGATGTTCTAATACTAAAATCTCCAGCTTCTAGATTACTTGACAGTATGTTCAAAACTCAGATTATGATTACAATTAAACTAAGAACAATGAAGTCAGGGAACGCCATCTATGAAAGAACGTTTTTAGCTCTGCTCAAAGACGTCACTGACATCATCTCCCAACCTTGAGAAGGAGAGCTCCTGACATTATAAAGGACAAACTACCTCCCCCGGTGGTAATGTTGTATCAGGTTAAGATTTCATGGCTGAGTATGGTGACCCATTTGAGGCCAGTTGAGAGGCACTGGATCAAGACTACAATTTGTTGGACTTACTGTTCTGTTCTGCCTCGCAGGAGTCTCAGAGCACAGTGGTGCACAACCCTCCTGATGGAGTCAAGGTGAGCTTTGTCTTTCTGAGAGCCTGAGCGTCTTCCAGGTGCTTCACTCTCAGGCCTGATGGAGATGGAGAAGCCGCCGGAGTTAATTTTAGTATCTTTCTGTCCGTCTCTCTGCTTTGTAGGGATCAACGGAGAGCAACGCCACCAACGACGAGGAGGAAATGAAAGGTAGGATAGGTGATCATGTGTTGTTCCCTGTTCTTATCCACTCTCTCTCTCTCTCTGTCTCCCATCTAGTGAAGAGTGTGTATTTGACGGTGTAGAGACATGCGGGTGTGCTGAGACACATCACGTGTCTCTCACCTTCTTGTCTGTGTGCCTGTGGTGTGCGTACGTACGAACTTATTGTGTGTCCGGCTGCGTTTTGTGTGTGTGTTTCTAGCGGACAATTCGGCGCAGAGCAGCGCCACCGAGGAGATGCCCCCACTTCTGCCCTCACCTCAAAGCTCACCTGCCAGTAAGTTAATCCATGGCAACCAGAAGCTGTGCGGTCGCCACTGGCAAGGACCTAACACCCCCACCCAACCACCCACTCCCACCCTGGCTTTTTGTAGTCACTGGCAATGACGTCTCACATCTTTGAGCTCCCTCACTCTGATCCACCAAGCTGTTTTTGAGGGTTCCCACTGGTGAAGCAAATGTGGAGAAATTATAGATTCTAATCTGTTCATTTTATAAACATATTAACTCCATTCAAGGAAAGATTTGACCATGAACCAAAATAATCCGGATGAGATTTAACCGGATCATTTTAGCCTGACGATCTCCTATTAGCCCGGATTATTGACCTAACAGGGCCCAGGCCAGCCAAACGTACAAGAGGAGGAAAAAAAAGGTCAAGATAAACAAACCCACATGTTGTCACTGACGGTCCAGGTTGGATTGTATATCGAGTAGTTAATATAGCTGAGCTCACACAGATAGGCTGGTATTAACATTAAGAACACACTGCTATGACTCTTTCTACACTGATTCCTAAAGTCTACTGTAACAGCTTTGATCAAACAACAGTGCAGTTCTTTTTCATTTGAAATCTGGAAATGCACTTAAAAACATGACTCAGCAATCCGCCTCTTTAATGGATCTGATGGAGGAAACAGAGAAATTAAAAATGGCATGTTTTCATTCTATTGTCAAGCCAATTTGAAGCAAATCAATTAAAACAATTTTAAATGTAAAAAAAATAAAGGAAATGTGGGGGCCCCATTGGCATAGTGGTTAGTGCGTGCGCCCCATGTACGGAGGCTGTCGTCTTCCAAGCGGGTGACCCAGGTTCGAATCCATCATGTGGCTCCTTCCTCGCATGTTGTTCCCCTCTCTCTCTCCCTCTCTCTCTCTCTCTCTCTATCCCGTCTCTACAATAAAACCTTATTTATATAGCACCTTTCAAAACACGGGGTTACAACGTGCTTTGCCAAACATCGAAAGAACCCAAACACAGAAGAACATAAACATCAGCAAGAATATAGACAACGCAAAACAACCAGAACAACATAAAACAACCCAACTGCAAAGAACCCAAAAAGCAACATACCCAACAAACACGTTTAACCCAACCAAGACCCTTCACAAGAACCATCATAAGACGCTTCACAAGAACCATCATAGGAACCATCATGAGAACCCAAGCAACACTAGCTGAGACCAAGAGGACCAAATATTTAAGATGGTTTCGGAACTAAAAGAGCTAAAAGCAAATAAAAACTGAAGACACTATGCAGAATAGTTTTCAATAATTTGCTTCTATTTGGTGAGATAAAACTTTTCCTTTATAGCTGCCTCTTCTTCATGTTTTATCCTTTCTAAAGACAAATGAAACCAATGATGTCAGGGCACACAGCCAGTGTCTGCGGATCAGTCTTGTGAGTAAATGTTTGCAGTGTCAGAACCTTTAAGGCAGAGAAGTTTCCACCTCTTGATTGAGTGCATCGACTCTTTTGACAAAGACAAAGAAAAGAGAAGCCCGTAAGCTGGTTTAAAAGTTTTTCTGTGAAACTGAGAGTTTAATCAAATTCAGCCTTTTCTATACAGAACTACATTTATGAAGAAACATAACAGTGAAGCTGTTATCGGTCCCTTTCTGTGAAACCAAATCAGTCAGTTATCAGGGTTTGAATCCTTAATGGATCTCTATTTTTCATTAAAAGGATGCATAAGTTCCAAGTTGTATTTGAGTGGTATATTCCTTTAACCAGGATTTGTTTTGCACACTTTTTGCAGGAGATCATCTCCTGCTGTGTTTGTCCATGAATACAGTTTGAAGGAGTGAGCACACATTAGAGACAGACCCAGCATTCACTTCCTCACTTTAGTCAGGAAAAACTTTTCCAAAAGCAGGCGCATTGTTAATTATAAAAAAAGTCAAAAAGAAAAAAAGTTGTTTTGTTTTTTTTAAATCAGGGCCACTGTGGGAACCCTGAAATGTGTGTGAGTGTGAGTGCCTGCGTGTGTGTGTTCCTTGGTGATCACTGCATCTTTCCCCTCGTCCTCCTAATGTGACAGCTCCAGCTGGAGGAAGCCTTGCTTACCCTGCAGATGGGTGTCCGAAACCGGCTTCCTCGTCTGACAGGCCCCTGCTGCCTGTCTGACTTTTACTGGAACCTTGCACTCCACAGAGCATTAGGTTCCTCTTTGTCCTCACATTTCCTCCCCCATTCTCCTCCTCTCTAATGCTTTCTTCTTTGTTATGTTCTGTAATCTCCTCTCCATTTCTCTCCTAATACACCTTCCCTCACTACATCCTTCTCTCACCTCATTCCTCCCTCAGATCCTCCCCCCCTTCTTTACTCTAATCTCTCCTCTCGTCCCTTCACCTCTTGTCCTGGCCTCCTGCCCTCGTCAGACACACCTGCACTACAGGACAGTCTGATCTTTTTTCCTCCCTCCTCCTCCTCTTCTTTCCTCCTCTCCCTGTTCTTTCCTGATCATGCTAAGTTTCCCCACAGGCATAACATGAGCTCATAACAAACAGTGGCTTCAATCCCTCTCTTTGCTAGTTGCTGCAGCTCATCAGATGAAGCTTTGTTAATGCATACAAGCATTAAGAGTAGAGTAGATGTGAGCAGAGCAGGCAGTTAAACGACATCACATCACACAGCATCAGAGCTCTTACAGATCTCGCTTCCAGCTACCATCTTGTCCTTGTGTTTACCCATCAGTATGCCTGTCATAACCCCACACTAACTTTAACTGTTTATTTCCCATTCATTTTTCTGAACACTAACACACGTCAGCTCCGACCCCTTTGTTTAACTGCATGTTGTTTGTGTGGATGATCACGTGTTTGTTTCTGTCATCCATCCATGTGTCTGCCTTTGTTGACCATCCGTTGTGTGTTTCAGTTCCACCGCATGACCTAAAGCGCATGGCATGGAACAGCACAGGCAACAGCTCCTGCCCTGACTCTGAGCTCTCACAGTCCTCCATGCCTGCCGCTCCGCTAGGGAGCATCACTGTCGCTGCTATAAACAACACTAAGCAGAGTAAGAACACAGTCATGACTAACCAACCTCACCTTCTTTTCTGTCTCACTCACTGTAGCTGTTTTAACTTCTTTAACAGTTAGCTCAGGATCACAGAAAGCAGCCTGCAGTTAACATCAGTCATAGGAAGTCATGTAGGTGTAGTTGCATGAATTTCTATTAAAATTAAAAATGAAGCAAGAAACTCCTCGTGTCAGGCTAGATACATTTTCAGAGGCTTATATTACAAGAAATGTTCTATCTTGAGATTTTAGATGAGGTGTGAGAGGTTTTTGTTTTTTTTCAGGTTGGTACAACAGGAGCTATTTCTGGCTAACTTTAGGGATCCTTTGTAACTTCCTCAAATCTTCTCGCTGTGTACAAAATCCCAAATACTCAAATCAGCGTCGTTTCACAACTGAAAGTTTGTATGTAACTCTAGAAACAAATGCTACGTTTTGCTTCATGCTGAGCTAAAATCAGATGATCTTATTGAATCGTACAAAAAAAAAATAAAGCAACAACTGGTTCCAAACTTTCAGACAGGTGACCTAAAGGTGTTTGTAACATCTGTAGAGAAAGTTGTGAAGTAGGACACAAACCGGCTGTTGAAAGAAAGAGTGTTCAAAGTCAGCAGCTGTTGACGTTTTGTTGCTTAACCACACTGATTGAACGAGGACCACCTCGTGTTTATCATCACGTTGGACGAGTTGATCTAAGATTTTGGGACGTTATGATGCTCCTGATCTAATGTATGGGCGGGACCATTGACTTGGGAAGGCTTTAGGTCCGAACTCCAGTTACCACGTCAACAAATAGTGAAGACTGGATCTGCGAGTTCAAACGTAGGCTATACTGCCCCTGAAGTCATCGGGAGGAAAAACCAAAACAAAGATCAAAAGTGAACCTTTTGTTTTAAAGACCGTTTTTTTTTTCTCTTTTTTATCTTATGATCATTAAGAACCATGAAAAGATCAAACCAGCAATGTGTTAGTTTGTCACTTAATACTGATTCATCCTGTTCACCCTGCTGCTCTTTGGTTTAACATGGAGGCATGTTTACTGAAGATATTCACAGATATGTTAGTCTGATTGACATGATAAGGGGTTGTGATATCGGTCGCCTCTTTCAGGCAGACATGTCTCTTCCCTTCCACTAGCTGCTTGTTCCTTGTTTTTTGTAAATAAAAAAACCTGTTATCCAGGGGAAAAAAAACTTCTGAGCTAGCAGCATAAAACCTGAAAATGGCGAGTTTCAATGAAGATTTAAATCCAGTAAATTTCTTACTTTACTCTTTCTGGGTTTGCAAATGTGCAAATTATTTCCCCAAAACAAGTTTCAATCTAGTTCTGTCTGACAAAGACGCCATCGCTGCATCCTCACCAGCACCAACACTAAACAAACAGTGTCCCACCTCAAACAGCAGGGAACTGAAGTTTTTATTAACATTACTGAAACAGGAACAAACAAAAAGAACCTTTGTTTGGGGTAATTAGCTGTGGGTTAAAAGTCAAGGCAAGCTTATTTATGAAGTCCTGTTCATGTATGAAGCGACTCAATGTGCTTTAGAAAGGTAAAAAAAAGTATTTACGACATTAAGATCATTAAAACATTCATGCAAACCTATGAAGATAAAAGATATAATGTACACGTGATGATCCACTTAATTTAAATCTTTGTATTTAAGGCTACAAGAAGGTTGATTGGTTCAAAGCGATCTACAGTGACAGGATTTATGGTAGTATAGAATCATGTCAGTCCGTGTACATTGAAGTTACGATCTCCTCTCGAGGTCTCCCACACTGGGTCGGGTTCGGTCACTGAGCTGACTCGTCAAACTGTGGCAGGTTTGCTCAGTTCGCTAGAGCCTGATTTTCGTGTCAAACGAAACTTCTGGTGTTTACAGGCCGACTTTGTTTGTGTGTGGCTCAGAAGCGTTTCAGTCAGTTTGTGTGTTGCACAGAAGGTGAGAAGCAGAGGGACAGACAGTGATGAGGTCGAGCTGCAGTGAGGAAGCTGCTTTGATCTGACAGAGAGGTTAAACAGGGAGTGTTGAGCTGCAGCCACAGAGGAGAGAGAGAGAGCCTGAAGGAGGCAGGAGCTGAAGCGACGAGAGAAAATGTCATCAAGTAAAAACCACAACATGCTTAATTGTTGACTCACCTTTTATCTGTTTTTTTAAACTGTCTGTTTCTCTTCTCTCCTGCTCTCTGTGCAGCTCGTAAACAGGAGATCATCAAGATAACGGAGCAGCTGATTGAAGCCATCAACAATGGAGACTTCGAGGCCTACACGTGAGTACGACTGCATGAGTGTGGTGAGAAGATGTGGGTGACTCACAGAAGTAAAATCTATACCGCACTCTAGCAGAGTTGTCTTTATGTTTCCCCCCCAAGACTCTTTCTCTGCTTTAATGTCTCCTCTGTTTCACCCACTCTTCTTTTCTCACATGCCTCCTCCTCTTCTTCGCCTCTCTCTCTCTCTCTCTCAGGAGGATTTGCGATCCTGGACTCACCTCTTTCGAACCTGAGGCCCTGGGGAACCTTGTGGAGGGCATGGACTTCCACAAGTTCTACTTTGAAAACTGTGAGTCTCCTAATGTGTACACACAGGCACGCACGCACGCACACACACACACACACACACACACACACACACACACGCACACGCACGCACACTGACCAGATGAATCCAGCTCTTTTAATCCACCTGGGTGAATTTTGGTCTCAGCAGAATGTGTGGTTCTGTTTTGTTGTTTTCCTCTTTAGTCTGATAACTGTCCTCCTGTGTTAAAGTGGTAAACTTCAGTCACATTAGACTAATTCATCTGACAAATACTTTGAGTCATCCAGTCTATAAAATGTAAAAAACCAGACCTTCACATGTTTACAGAGCCACGGCCTCAAGTAAACATTATGTGTGTCTGAAGAATAGTTCTTACCTCCAATATGTTCTGTTTATTATCACATTTAGTCTGTAATCTGCACTTTAATGATCTTGTTAAACCATTTCTGTCAAATATTTTCCATAAAATCTAATGTGAAAGAAAAGTACCGGTCATCATTTACATTTTTACAAATTGATTTTCTGCTAGTTAATAATATTCAGCTTTCAAATGACGCTTTATTTTTTGGGACCCGTCTTTCTGCCAAACCAGTGTCTGAGTTTTCTCCGTCCTAGAACTCGTGCTTAGAGTCTGAAGTCGTGGTTGTATTATTCCTGTGTGACTTGCATAAACATCATTTGTGAATGCATTTTGACTCGTGTCTTTCAAAAAGCAAATAAATTGCCATATCGGCCAGAAGAGCCTTGAAACCCGAAGAAAAAGGGTTCATCCTGTATTCCGGGACTAGACTTTAAAATGCCAATTTACACTCACAACAACAGACGGAGCAGCTCACCTGTAAAGCGAGTGTCCTGCTCATGACTGAGGACAGCTGTCACTCAGCTGCGCTGCCAGGACGAGACACGATGATTATCGGAACAAAGGCGGAGTTATGATGCCTATTGTAGGATAAACTAGTGCATCCGCTGTCCTCTCCTTGCGTCTCTCCTTAAATGTAAGGAATCAGCAACAGAATCCTTAGAAAAACTTTTTAAAGTGTTGGCGGCTGCACAGTGTTGCAGCGGTTAGCCTTGTTGCCTCACAGCGAGGAGGTTCCTGGTTCGAATCGTCGGACAGGAGCCTCTCTGGGTGGAGTTTGCATCTTCTCCCCGTGCATGTGTGGGTTCTCTGCGGGTACTCCGGCTTCCTCCAACAGTCCAAAGACATGACTGTTGACTGTAAATTGCACGTGTGAATGTGAGTGTGGCTGGTTGTCTGTCTCTATATGTCAGCCCTGTGATTGACTGAATACAGTCCAAGGTTTAACCCCGCCTCTCGCCCAAAGACAGCTGGGATCGGCTCCAGCCCCCCGAGACCCCAAATGGGGAAAAGCGGTCTAGATAATGGATGGATGGAGTTTTGTTGGCACATACAGGAAAGAGAGTGGGGTGGAATACGTTGTTAAAAACAACAACCTACCTTATTTGATTCAACATGTTTGTATGATCATTATTTTTAAATACAATTGTTGTCTCTATAAAAACTAGATGTTGCTCTTCAAACAGTGTTCTTCAAGTTAGTTAGTTATTAACTTTCACTGTTTATTTCATCCAGTGTTGAGCAAGAACAGCAAGCCCGTGCACACCACTCTGCTCAACCCTCACGTGCACCTGATTGGCGAGGACGCTGCGTGCATCGCTTACATCCGGCTCACACAGTTTGTGGACACCACGGGCCGCCCTCGCTCCAGCCAATCGGAGGAGACCAGGGTGTGGCATCGTCGCGAGGGCAAGTGGCTCAATGTTCACTTCCACTGCTCAGGAGCGCCTGCTGCACCACTTCAGTGATCAGGTACTCTCTCTCACACACACACACAGTTTTTTATTTCCTGTGTTTGGACTTTCATTCTGTCAGTCATCATAACATGATAGTGTAAAAGCACGCACTTAAAGTAATGACAACATTCTGTGGGCAAGAGCCTTAAGACGATCAGGCAGGTGATAATCCCTTTATCCAACGCCCCTTTTTAACTTAATTAACCTACTCCTTTAGAGTAGGTGCTTAGATTGAATTTGGTTTAAACTGTGACAGATGTTCATTTCACAGTTCTTAAGTTTTCCTCTTAATAAGTTTGGTTAATTGTTTAAAAACCTGTCTGAGGGCATCCTGGTGTCCTTGGGAGTTTAACAATCTGCCATGTCATTGCAAAGCGCCCAAATAAAGTCCAGCTGGGGACCTCTGCCACCCCCCATTGTCATCTTTCTCCTAATTATAAAAGCTGGAAATGCCCCAGAAATGTTTTTGTAACCCTGTCTGATTTTCTGACTGGTGGTTTCCTGACCTGCCTGACTTCTTTTTGGAGTTACTTCCAAATTAGATATGAAAAAAAAGGAAATACTTGGAAAGTAAGATGATATAAGCAGAAAGTATGCTTTAAACCGTACCTCTAATGTGTTCCTCTCCTCCCCCCTCCCCCCACCAGTGGTCCTGAGCCTCCAGTCTACTGGAGTGTGTGTTTTGGGGGGCAGTTTTTTTCAGCAAGCGTGTTTCAGAGGCCAGTCCTCTGCGTGGATGGGCTAGTGCCAGGAGCCCGGCCGGGCAAGATCGCATCCCTCTCCACGTTACCAACCAATCCTGTCCCCCCTTTGACCTGCTGGGGGCCGGCTGAACACAAGACACCGCCCCCATGGGATGATGCATGCATCTGGCGCCTGATTGGAGGGCGCGTCTTTGCCCTCTATCCCTCCCCTGGCAGCCATCTTTTTTCTGCCCGCGCGACATGAGACGTCCTGCGTGAGGAGAGGATTTACAGTTGAACTTGTGACAGTTTATGAGTATGAGTTATGAATATGCTGTGTAAATTATGACTAGATGTACCAGAAACCACCAAAACCCAACCAAGCATTTATCTTCACTATCTAATAAGGGAGGAGCAGAAGGGAGTGTGAGGTTAGCAGCTGAGATTTTGGACACATTTTTTTGGCATTCTAGGGATTACCGGGTAGAAAGTGTTGTGCTCATTACCCGGACGTTGATGTTAAGAAGTAGGGAGATTTTTCCCCAACTGAATTCTAGCGGGGGAAAAAATCAGGTCTGCTCAGTCAGAGAACTTGATGACGAGAGAAACTTGATATCAAAAACATGAAGCACCAAAGTGTAGAACTTTAGGCTTTTTATGTGTTTATGTGTTTTCGTTTGTTTGCTTGTTTTTCCGACCGAACGGTAAAAATCGTGTTGTGGGATTTTTTTGGGGGGAGGGGCGTCTGATTTGAGGTTACGTGTTTTGTTGTGTTTTTAGCGTCCTGTTTCCTTTTTCGTTCCTGTGAATACATAACCGGAGCCTTTTTTATTTTGTCTGACTGATCCTATATTTGAGGCTCCTTTGTTTTAAAGCAGTGAGTTTTTAAAAAAAAAAAGAGGGATTTTATTGTGCAAGTTTAAGCTGACCTGCGTGTGTTGGCACGTTCTGTTGTGTCTGTATGCAGTGGGGGGAGAGAGCGAGCCGGGGAAAGGCGTCTGCGTTTTGCATGTTTGCCCGCCGCCTCTCCCTCATTCACCCCCCTCCCTCAACCTTATTTTCTCTCTCTTAAACCATTCCCTCTTTTAACCCTCCCTCCTTTTTCTCTGCTTTCTGCAAGGGCCTGGTTTGTTTATAATCACTGTGTAAATACAGTGTATGTATAGATATATGTAGAAAAGTGTAATATATGTACATGTATCTAAGAGACACTCATCCTGTGCGTTTCGGCATGGGAACCTCCCCATGACCTCTGTGAACCCCACCTAGTTTAGGAGCATCATCTTCCTCACAGTTTAAAAACTGCTTGAATTCTTCTCCTTAAAAGTACTTCCTTAAAATATCGGTAGCTCTAAATCTTTCCCTCGACTAACGCGAGCACACACTCTCCCACGGGCTGCCGGCTCTTGTCCCATGGCCGTAAGACTGTTTTCTTCTGAGACGGGGAATAAAAGAAATAACAGGTTGAAAAAAGTTTCACCCCTTTGCCCAACGAGACTCTGAAACCCCTCCATCATAGTGTCCTTATATCCTGATCCCACAATGCTGTGAGCCGTCTCTTCATATCATATGCACCTACGCACACGCACACACACGCGCACGCCTGGTGGTGTGTTTGGGCTTTGTAACATATCTGCACCACTGCTGTGTGACCACGGTGCCACCCTTGCTGTGCTGCTTAATTGTCTCCATCCATCCGCAACAGTCGTATCTTAACCCCCCCCCCCCCCCTCCTCTCCCCCCATCCTGATATCTTCCTCTCCCTCCTCCGTGTACCAACGTGTCCCTGCTCTTGAGATGTTTATTTGTACCTCTCTCTCTGTTGTTTCTCTGTTCCCGTGTTACTGGTTTGAGTTTTTCCGTCGTCGTCGCTGTTGCTGTTAACTTGTCGTTTGGTATATTTGCCGATCTGCCAAGCTAGAGTTCTGCACTCTCCCTCGCACATAGAGAAAAAAAAAATAACAAAAAGGGAAAAGAGGGAGGAAGCAAAGACAAAACAAATTTACAGATTGAGCAATGACAGATTGATCGAGACTAAATTATTTCTCATGTAATCTACCCTTGGTGGTTTAAAATCGTGCCTGCTCAGTTAAGAGGAGTGTTAAAGCCAGAGAGAGAGAGAGAGTTGGTGTGGGCGTGCAGGTTATTGTGACCTCCACTGTTGAACCAGAGCGGGAGACCTAGTTATATGCATGTTTCAGTTACGCATTTCTACCATGTACCTACCTGAATAAGGATGGAGCTAGTGTTAATATATGATATTTGCATCTTTTGAAATAAGATATTCTCCATCCAGAATGTTGAATAGGTGACATGAAAAATATTTAAAAAAAAGTGCAAAATTTTTAAAAAAAGGATTCAGGAGCCGTAGCTTGGTATGAGGCCCTCGATGTTAGCGTTTTCCCTGCGTTGTAATGATATACTATTGGGCTGCGCTTTCTCCCCCAGCCTTCACATGGATGCTGGAGTTTTTTTGCATGATCATGATGTACAATGAAATACAACCATGAATTGACGACTATCAAGTGTTTGTCTGAGTGTTAGTTGGTCTTCATCATAGCTTTGTTATTCTTCAAACTTGGATCTTGAAAGTATTTAATAAAAATACTATTTCAGCACTGGCTTGTCTCTGTCGGCTTCGTTCTTTTTCTCCACCTTCCCTTCACGTCAGATTTCCTTTCTGTTAGAGACTGAGTAATATTTGAACTGTGAAACTTATTTAAATCATCCTTTTAACAATATGGCGGCAAATACAAACTACAGAAATGCAGCGGGACGTCATTATTACTAAATGAACTTAAGGTAATCAAAATACGTCTTTGTGAGTTTTCAAAGTGCATTGTGGGTGCAGTGCAGCTTTATTAAAGCAAAATAAAAAATCACATTTTATGCCCTAACAGATCATAATTCTTTATGCATATACTTGATTTGACAGGCGTAAAGAGGGAGCTTTGTTTTATTGTGTAAGAAAAATGCATCTATTGATATTTGCAGGAAAGGGCCATATAGGCCTTGTAATACTGGCTGATAGATTTACTGGGTTATCATACTTTAAAGTTTTTCCATTTCACATAAAACAGTTTTTTAAGGTATCCTTTCCCTGAAAATGTTCTCCTTTTATCCCAGGCCCAATCAACCTGCCAGAGCCGTTTAGTGCTTCTCTGTGTGCCTTGTAACTCCCTGCTTTGTGCACTGATTGTCTCTCAGACTGACGCTGCATACCTACTGTCCAGAAAAAAACGTTTCCCTAAATTACAACATAACAGACCTTTTTTTGGCCTGATCAGTGCACATTTTTGACCTTCTCAGCCTGGCTTTAGAGAGCGTTCCTTACGCTGTCTCAGCCTTAAAATCACCAAATTTGGAGACATGCAACACACACGTTTGTGATTATGTAACCCTGCAACATTGATTAGTCATGCTGAATATCTGCTCATGTTGTCCAATTTTAGGAAAAGGGAGTAATGTCTAACGTGACATTTAGCATTATGACATTTAGCATTATGACACAGACTTTTTACAGAGACAGGTTTTGATTAAAGTGGAATAAAACCAGCTCTGGATCCATCTAAAGTGAAACTGGACCATGTGTCTGTGCTTGGCTGGGTGCTCTGAACACCAGCTGGCATAATATTTGCCCTCCATACTCGTCTGTCATCACATAAAGTCAGATTAAGCCCTGCATAACGCTGCATAGCCAACAGGCCATTAACACACACACACACACACACACACACACACACACACACTCACTCTGGATGAAACAATCACTGTCGTCCGTTCGACAGCTTTTGAATCAGCCTGTTTCTGTCTCTCTGTGAAGTTTTGAGTAATGCTTCAGCCTTATTTAAAACACTTTTTGGTGTTATTTATGTTGGTCCCAGTTATTTTAAGGATTGGGTCTGTGTGTGTGTGTGTGTGTGTGTGTGTCTGTGTGTATCTGTATGTGTGTGTGTGTCCCTGGGATGTAGGACAGCTCCCCCCGGTTCCTCTGCTTTCTGTGTGATTAATGAGGAGAGCTCAGTGGTTGGTTCACTCAGACGTTCGCTCTTACTTTCTCAAAGACACAGAGAGGGAAAAAACTCTGGAGGGAATGTGTCTTGTTAGCTCTCTCTGACCTCCCCGGCTCTTCGTGTCAATAAAATTAGGAGAAAAGCCGACCCAGGACAAGCCTCCTGAATCTAAATTACTCTTGACCTTGTTTAGGTCATAAAGCACAAGTTCCTTTTTTTTCTACCCAAGAGCATTCTCCAAGCCTTTATGATGGTGCACACTGTTGTGTTTTTGTTGTTTAATTTGAATTTTTAAAAGCGAGAGCTCGAAGACTTTATCTGTTCGCCTGTGTGATCAGGCATATTTGCTAAATCAGAGGACAATCTGCAAAGACGAGGTCTATTTGCATGTCCCTCTTCCCTGAAATATGAAAACATGAAAATGAACCCCTTTATTTTCAGACAGTTTTTTAACGTTCCTGTAGTCACATAGCTTGCCTTATCGTCTTTTTCTCTAACTTTTTATTATACATAAAGCAAATGGAAGTCCTTTATGGTCGCCTTCAATCGGCCGTCTTCGATCAAACCAATCAATAAGCCTGTTTACTAATTCTGCGTCAAAAGGCTGAGCTGGAAATAACATCACATCTGAGTGTGGAGCCCATTCCAGACCAAGAGGTTGGAAAACAATATTCCCAGTGGTTAGGTTAATGAGGGTTTGCCCTGGCGAGGTTAGTCATTTAAGCAATACCTGTTCAGGGTCTGTTTACTGAAAATAAACTCCTGCTGGGCGAGCATGTTCTCTCAAGATGAAACTTTAAATGAAAGACTTGAGAAAGTTTTTTACAGGAAAGAATGAGAGGTTGGAGGGTTTTATAGGCAACACATTGGTTTTGGTCTTGTAGGATTTATTTGAAGTTCTAGTCCGCAAGATCTTTACCCAACAGTGCATTATCAACGCTGCACAAAAGGAGTGCGTTTTATTTAAAGCTGAAGCACTGAATGAGCAGATTTAACACCCGCCCTTGGGATAAAAAATAATCCACAATCACCCAATCTTCCTCATTTTCAAAGCTGAGTGGACCACATCCCCCTGTTCTATTATCTGGTATCCTTGGTGAGTTGATAGTGGGAACCATTCTCACTCTTCAGCAACTCAGAAGGCCCGTTTGGTCTTTCTCTCCATTTTTACCTTCAAGTAAAACCTTTATGTCGCTACAACCGATGTACCCAGAAAACATGCAAATCTTTGGTGGGTGAAAGGTCTCCTTTTGCAGCTCCCCCTCTCCACCTCCTTCCCATCAACTGAGTTGGAGAGGGAACGATGTCAAGTGTCCAAGTCCAGGATCACATCCGCAGCGTAGTGGCGAATCCATCCATTCTGGCCAGACATTTCTCAATTTCTTTGTTGGACTTTTCTTCTAAATTGGTAAGTTCTTGCCTCGCAGTCTCCTCTTGATCACAGATGGTGCTCCACAGAGATTTCTTCATTTTCTTCTCATACTGGTGACTCTGAAGGCTACACTCTCCTTTTGTGTGTGTGGAATGCTTGAAAGGAAACACGATCTCTGTAGGACACGTAACTGGTCTTTGGTAGGTGAGAGCTGCTCCAGCACTCGGCACTAATTTCTTGCTCGAGAGCTCTAATGAAGCCCTCACCTCTCCTCTTGATTGCCCTCTGCTTCTTTTTAATCAACCAATTGAGCTCTGATTTGCTTCTTTCGATCGCAGCAATCAGAGCGGTGAAAACCTGCACACTGTCTTAAATGTCTTTCTCAATATCTGTCTCACTGACTTCTTGTTTATCCTCGTGGAACTCCTGCAGCCTCACCTGGATCGTCTGCTGCCCTCAGAGCTCAGAGGGGTCTTCATTTTTGTGTTGTGTTGTCTCATTTTCTTCTCTGACGCACAGCCAGCAGACAAACTCTTAATCCATCCTGCAGAACAGAACTTTGTCATTCATGCACATGCTGATGTCCAGTCCACTCTTCAAACCTGTCGAACCAGGTACATTTCACAGAAAGATGTTAGACGTCTTGACTCTTCATCAATAAGTGAACAACAACTTCCCTTTCTTGAAAGCAGATCGGTGTCTGTTTTTCATCTCTCAGGACAAAATTAGGGCTTGTGTTATCTGTCATCTATCAGTTTCAATTAATCTTTTTTTTTATTTTGATAGCATCAAATCAAGACAGAACAAACATCTGGTCTAGACTGTACTCTGTTCTGTTGGGTACATGGATCCAAATAAATCCACCAATGAGCAAGCACTTGGTTGAGTTGGTAACACGAGTCTTCCTCTCAACAGGCAGAAACCTGGAGCAGAACCAGACTCACTGGTAGGCAGCCGTCTGCCACTGGATCGATTACAAGTGTGATAAAGTGAGAGGAAGAGACTTTCCCTTATTACTTGTTCCTATTAAAAAGGCTGGATTCATTCAGACTCACTCTGTTTGGTGCTTGGACTACTAACTCTGAATTAACAGTGTTCAGTGTACTATCGTTCAATCTACTCACCTGAGGCTTTGAATACAGCTCTTACAAGTGATCTGACAATAGAAACTGTAACATGACTCAGCATTAATCCCTGGTCAAATGTCAGAATGTCTCTTTAATTAACCATCCAACTCTGATTTGTTGATTCCTTTAATGACAGACCTGACACAACTGGAAGATATGCTGTTGATCCAGTTTAGGCAGATGTAATTTAACCCTTTAAATGATTCTGCTCACACACATGATCCAAGTACTCGTCTCAAGCTGGGTGTCCTATTCTGTGTTGACGTTAGATTTTTATTGATCGCCCACAAACACATACTTCTTGACTTCCATGTTTACTATGTTTAAAAGTAAATGTCAAAACATATTGCTGTGATTGACTGCCTAAAGTACTGCACTTTTACATTCCTGAGTATTTCCAGGTTATCCTTTCAGTATATATGAATATATATATATATAGTTATAATGTATCTCTACATTTTAGAGATACATTATACTTTTTACATCCCTGCATTTGTCTGAGAACTCCAAGTTATTGGTTAATTTTAATGTTTCAGATTTGAGATGCAGTAAAAATCAAAATCAAATTAAATGTGAAACTTTTTTTTAGACTTCAACTATACCCGTGTATAGTGAATAGTACTGGGATGTATCTTGACCTGACACAAGAGTTCAGTTCTGCTAACACGCTAATACATTTATGGCCAAATAAAAAATAAAAAAAATAAAAAAAGATTACCGTAAAACTTCAAATAAAAGCTCCTCTCAATTTAAGCCTGGTCCCTTTTACTAGCCTGGTGTTGCTGCATGATTTGACAAATAAAGGCAGGACTCAATGAGAGACCCCTGCACATTTAGAGTTGATTAGATCAGAAATATATTAACATGGGGGTCTCCCCCACAGTGCAGCAGGTTAGCAGATCATACAAAGTAAGATCAAATTAGTGATTTCTAAATTTTTAAGCCAAATCCTAAATTCTTACACTGTTAAATATTCTATATGGTGTCAATTTACAATGTTGTACTCTTTCCCGTCTTTGCTGTGATTGAGTCTCGTATGGACACCTGTCCCGAATAAAGGCCGGCTCTTTAATAGATTGAAGTAAATAAAAGCCGGGGCACTTAATTAAAGTTTTACGGTATTCTACTATGTAATAGATACTCTGACACAGGCACAATTTTGCTGTCTACCAAACTTGTGTTGTGAATTTTTTAGATGATAAATTTAATTCCAATCATATAGGCTACTCCGTTGTCCGGTTTCTAAAGAATCTGCCATATCGTATAAAGACTCATCTGTCCCCCTTTTCAATCACTTCCCTATTCTTCAATGGAAACAAACAAACCCTCTGCAGCAGGGTTTCCTCTGGCCGTCCTTCTTTCAGAGGGAAACAAAAGAAAAGATTAACAAAGCTCATGGGTGATGACAGCAGCCGCTAAGCAGATTTATTGTCATTTAGAGGCAATTAACATTTGGTTTCATTTCTTGTCTGACTTGTAAAATCCGTGTTTCGGCGTTTAAACGAGCTCTTTGGGAAATGCATATTTGATTACATATACATGCCAAGAGGATTCTTGTTTTGCTGATTTTCTCCAATGAATCTCTTTGAAAGTTTCCTCCAAAAGTACACAACTTTTTTTATCCTGAATCCAAATGTCAGGAACATCAGATAAAAAAGGAGTATTTAAATGAGAAAATGAAGTTAGCTTATACCCTCCTATGGTTGATGGCATTAAAGAGTTAGGAGACTTAAATAAAGCTTATTATTAAATAAGACAGAAAAAAAGAGGCGACACCAACACTGAAAACTTGTTCTCACCAGGTTAATGTTTTAATAGGCTACCATGATTCAGCACATTATACTGAGGAACAGCAGGAGGGTTTCACAGGTAAAGTAGGCCTTAAACACTCTACACTGCTCATCATCCAACCCAAGACACACATGGGTCATATTTACATCAACCTACCGGATCTGTATGTTCAAACATCAAATCTCAGGAATACAGGAGTAGTGAGAGGATTGAGATTATGTACAGGGTTATAACAACGAGCTTCAGATGTGTCAGCGGTTGCAGGTTACAGGATGCTTCACGACACGATGGCTCACACAACATCAAAAGCACAAGTCCCAACACTTATTAGCAACAGTATAAAAAGAACCGTCAGGGCTGTGGCGAGCGGCGGCCCTGTGAAAATAGAGCTACGTCGCCCTCTTGTGGCCGGATCGCACATCTGCTCAGAATACAACAGAACAGACAACATTAAAGAGAGTTCGGCTATCTAATTCAGTCAAGAATGAATGCAGTACACATACGAGCTAAAGTCAGGAGTGCTATCTATCTATCAGTCTATCTATCAGTCTATCTATCTGTCTATCTAGCGCCACCTGCTGGAATCAGTACAAAAAAATACTTTATGACCCGACACTCAGCTTCCAATGGCTCTTGAAAAGGATTCTGTACAATTTAAAGGACCATACTGCTGTTTTTTTTTTGTTTTTTTGCAAGTTTAGCTCCTAAAATTACAAACACAACAAATCATGTAGCTCTTCCGTCGCTGCTGACCAAATCCTGTTGAAGTGTTTCAGGGTTTTTTGTGTTTGTTTTTCCGGGAAGACTCTGTTTTTTGTTTGGAGTAAAAAATCAATTAGCTGACTCTTAATACTTGCTTCAGGGAACATCATGTCTGCAAAGCTTTTCTCTCCATTATCGCTGTAAAATAATGCTCTTTTATTGATCTGAAGAGAACACATTAGTCTCCTTTTCAACAGTGTTTGACAGAAAATAATGCAAGTTAGACATTTATTATGATGCATTCTACACGTTTCCAGAGTCTGTTATTTAATTTTTATTTTAGCGAGGAAATTGATTGACACTAGCATCTTCCTGGAAAGCAGAAATGACTTTGCAGGCTATCCCAGGACTTCTTGAGATGCTTGAAGTGTTGAGATCTCCTGAAGAGACAGAGAGGTAAGGTAGCTGGACCCTTTTTATTTTCTATATCCTGTTTGTTTAATTGTGAACACAGATTTGTAAGTGAGCACATTTTTTAAGAAAGTCCTCACAAGTGCTTGCTTCAAAATTCAGTTTTAACGTTTGCTTAATTAACAAATGAGACCAACACCTTTCGGCTTGTGGCCTTCACCAGGGAGGAGGGGGATCCATTCCTGAAGGCCACAAGCCGAAACGCGTCGTTCTCATTTGTTTATTAAGTTGATCTTCATACTACAAGTGTTGCTGGAGCTTTTTGACCTCTCAATGCACCTTCGTCGTTGGTGAAGTTGTGCCAGAAAACCCCACTCAACGACTTTAGCTTGACAGGTGAGAACAAATGTCTGATTGGTGAATCATTTATAATAAAAGGTAATGACTAATCACCTATTTTCTCATGAATAAGAAGTAAGAAGTTGATTATTTGTCATTCTAAACCAAATCTGGTGCTTATAATTGATCTATAAATGACCTGTAAATAAACACTTTTTCTCACATCACTTGTGATATTAACCTTGATTTTATCTTTTTGTTTTTTACCTATAACAGTCATGTTTGCATTTTAAAACAGCACTGGGGACTAATTGGACAGATGTGGATGTGCGTCAAGTGTTCTGCAGTAAAAAACAACTTTTCCATTTTATCTGCAACCCGTCTTTCCCTCCTCCTGAAATGTTTTTACACTATTCTAGTTTCAAGTTTCTTTCAGCTTGTATATCTTTTAGCACATGAGCAGCTGATTGGATGTCATTATGACCGTTGTGATTAGAAATGATCAGCAGTTCCATAAAGTATACAGGATTTGTGGAGAATAAAGCGCTAAAACATGAAAAAAAAAAAAAAACAGGTATGGTTTGGAGTCAAATAGCTTAGTCACAGGTCTGAACAGCACTTTAACAGTAAAGGTTTACGACAACAGCCTGAAGCCCTGTTTGGAAAAAGGAACGACATCCACAACTGAATCTTTATCAAAACTGAACTTGGGTTGAGGGTTGCTCTAATGCAGGAGTTAATCTAGATTCATTAATTATTAATATTAGAGGGATGATATACAGTCGGCTTTAATCTAGATGTTTTTGCTCGAACAGACGACACACATTTAAAGGTGATTTTAGCATAGATTCTTGTGTGACCATATTAGAAATATCCCTCAGAAATGGTATCACGTTGTCCTTATAATTCATGCCATGCTGATTTTTTTGTCAGTGTGGGGCTCAGATCAGCGTGCCAGGCTCAGTCTAAACATTTGGACCCCTCAGTCGTGGTTCTGGCTCGTAGTTTCAGGCTGTAAAGCACCACACCGCTCCCACACACTCTGGCAGCTCAGGAATCTCTTCCCACACACGCTGACGACTATAAACCGCACACACATTGGATTCACGACACTGAGTTCAGATTAAAAATGAGCGCAGACTTTAAGTTTGAGCATCTTTCTTTTTTTCTGCTTAACTTCTTTAACTTCTCCTCCTCCTCAGGTGGTCACATGGCACTGATGGTTAGCCAATGGCACGGCCTCAATCAGACCAGAATTTGTGTGTTTGTGTGGGTGTGTGCGCTCTTAGTGTGTGAGTGGTGAGTGTGTGTGTGTTTAATATCATTGATATCATTTGTTTCCTGTTGATCGTGTGTGTGTTTGCCGTGCACCTCACTGTGTGTGTGTTCCTCGTGTGTGTGCGTCAGGTCATTGTCAACGTGCGTCACATCCTCTTGCGCCTTAGCGTGTGTGTGCGGTTCCTCCTGACGGCCTTGTGGGTTGATGACCTCCTCTATCCAGCTCCTGAAGCGGCTGACTCGAGTGTAGAGTGCGGGAGAGGAGGGGGCCGAGCATCCATTCCCTCCAGCGACAACCCCAGTGAGGACCCAACGACCCGACTCTTCCTGACACACCAGCCCGCCTCCAGAGTTACCCTGACAACTGTCGCCATGGAGGAGGCTGGTGTCAGGGGGACTACCGGCACACAGGGTGCCGTGGCTGGAGAAGCTGTCGCCATAGCGCTTCTTACATTGCCATGACGACATGAGAGGGACCCAGGAGGCAAGGACAGAGTCTAGGAGAGAGAGGAGGAGGAGATGATTAACGGAGGGTTGAAGGACTAAAATAATTACTTTTATTTATTGAGAAATGAATCAATATAGAATACATTTCTATATTTTTAAATCTCTTCTTCCATTAAATCCATAAACATATGAGCTTATTTAGAATAAAAATCCCTTTAATATTGTATATAAATAACTTTTAATAGCTTTCTCTTAATTTTATTTATTTTATTCTTCTCTGATTCTTAAATCTTTTGTCACATCTAAGGACAAGCTTCCAATCTTTATTTGTAAGTTATTAAAAACAATATCACTTTGAAACCTTCTCTGTAAGAGTCAGTCAGTAAAAAGATCTTTAAATCTACTTCAATTCTCACTCTCATGTCTTTCTGTTTTAAATAAACACAGTGCTGTGATAATAGAGTTGTAGTAAAGTGTGTGAAGCGCTGAATGTCAAGTGAATGCTTTTCACAAATAAAGGATTCAAAATGACTAAAACAACTGGAGTATTGCTTCATTGTTTAGGTCAGCTGTTCCTTCACGTAAGAACTGTGTGTCCAACTTCATCCAAAAACATTCTGAAACAATCTTTAAATCTAACCTTAAACATAAAGCGAATACATTCATGGAGTTGATTCGAGAAGTTGTGATTTCAACAAAATAAAACCTACTAATTACTTGTTGTCCCAAGAAAATGTAGTAAATAAAAAGTAAAGATGCATTTCTGCTGAAGGCTTCCAACATTTTTTATTTTTAACCTCACGATGGCAGTAGAAGAAAAGTTACATGAAAACCAGAAAACCAAAGTCCTTAAACTTTATTCTGAAGTGCAGTTAAATCCTCCAAAAGTTGATAACATTTTTTAATGAAAGCCAAACATGGGGGCACATCTCTCTGTCAGGGGCTAAAAGAAGACCCTGACACAAAACCTTCTCAGCCCATGAGTACAGGTGGCGGCCTTCATTGCATCTCTCTCTCTTTGCAGTCTCCCTATAATCTGTAGTGTACTGCTTTATACAGGCTTTTTGCACACTGCTCCAAGAGACTCTGATACATAAAGTTTACATCTTGTTAACTTATACGGTATCCCAGAACATTCTTAGACAGATTCTGATATTGTTTGCCATAACAAATGATGTTCATTAGGTTCAGTAGAGAGAGGAACACATACCTGTATCTGTCCAGCCTGCGGTTACCATGACAACACAAGAAGATGGAGCGTTTCCCCCTGACGCTGTATCTGCAGCAGGAAGGCACGCTGCGTTGGTGTTTGGCACAAAGGTCAGACAGTGACCCTTGGTGCTGGGAAGCTTTAACAGAGCCAGGTCGTGACCTCCGCTCTGACCTTTGAACTTCCTGTGAACCACCACCTGCTCTGGAGTCAGAGGACGCTCTGAAGCCCCGACACGCACCGCGTATCGGGACGGGTCGTTGCCGAACCTGCAGGAGAGAAGTTTGTTAATTCATATGGTGTTCAGAGGTTCCTGATGACGCGCCTCAGTGTATTTATGTCATTGTCACATTTACCTGCTGACACAGGTGGCAGACGTCAGGACCCAGCACGGGCTGATCAAAGTGCCGCTGCAGAGAGGACCACCGCCATCTTGTTCTCGAGACTGAAGCCACACAGACACCTGCCAAGGCCACGTGGTCCTGAAAGAGAGAGGAAAAACTCTTAAATAAAGAAGACTTTTCCCATCTCATAAGCCTCATGCACTTCTGTGATGTTGCTTATGCTGAATATTTATTTTCTGTGTGATCTGTTTTTTTTAAGCAGCTGCAGCAAATACTGAAGGATATCTAAATATGTGCACAAGGGGATTTTAACCAAGACAGACACCGAGTACATAGAGCAACAAACACAAGTTCAAAGTAAGATTACCACCCACTAAAAGCAGACTACTGCCAAAGGGGCACAAAGAGCCATTGCGTAACTCTGTGTCAGTTCCTGACAATTTCATTTGTCATGAGCAGCAATGATGAGTGGGTCCTCATGTTGTATCTATCACATGCACATAAACGAAAACGAAAACAGGAAAAGGAGATCTCCTGCAAACACTGTATCACTGAATGTAACATTTTGGGGGGTATTTTGTGTCTCTCGTTGCAATTTCTTTTCTTTCTTTTTTCTTTTTAAGAACAATTAAAAGCTGGTAAAAAAAGGTTGTACACTTTTAACAGCCTTGTAAGCAGTTTGTTTAGAGAACCCAATGTTTAAATCGTTCTTACAGGGCTCATATTTCTAATTCGAAGTGTGTTTGTGAGAAGAGGCTGTAGCCTGCAGGTCCTGCTGTAGGCCGAAACCTCAAGTAATGCTGAAGTTCCTTAAATGTGCATTCTTTCTAATGGCCAGTGGGGGGCGACTCCACTAGTTGTAATGGTGTGGCTACCGTGTTGTTGTCACAAGGGCAACATCCACATATTATTTACTATGTTTGATTACACACAGAATAACCTTTCATGAGAGTTCATGATGGTTTGGGTCTGTGCATACAATGAAGCTGTCACGTGCTGTCTGCTGAGTCAAATTGCACACAAAGGGAACTAGTTGGCAAGAGTAATGGTGCGTGAATATTAAATATTGGGAGGCATAAAGTAGAGTAACAGAAGCAAATATTTGACCTTTGACATAACCATCATCATAACCATCTAAAAACTCCCAAGAGAAGCTTAAATTAAATATACCGAGTGCATACAAACATCATTTCCTTTGATTATGGTTCGTTTCTTGTATTTAGTGAACTGTTTATTATTTACTCTTCTCAGAATCTCACTGACAAATCTTCATCGTTGGATCCTATGTCACCAGGTTGAAGGCTACAGATTTGGACATGTTGTGTGTAAAAAGAAATCCTACCTGAGTATGTTCTCCTCTCCTTGGCTCCTCCTCTTGCTCTCCTCCTCCACCAGCTTCCGCCGCCCACAGCTCAGCTCCTCAGGCTTCACCTGCACGGCTGACTTCTTAGGAGTGACGTCACACTTCACCCCCGCGTCCACCCTGCGCCTGCAGCCCTGGATGCTCTGACCCAGAGAGGGACACTCTCCCAGGAACTCCTCCTTCCCCGTGCACCTCACCTGGTCCAGGTGGATGGGACCCTTCCCCTGACCGAACCCTGCTGCTGCTACCGCTCCACCACTGTTAGGGAGGAAAAGTTTAATCTGTAATCAATTTCATCTCTACGTTTACTCTCTTTCCTTCTGTCTCGTAATTAACCTGTGTCCGAGCTGTCTGCACACCACAAGTGCGTTCAGGTCGTTCCAGCCGGAGTCACAAATACTCCCCCAGTCGCCATGGAGATACACCTCGACTCGGCCCTCCTTTCTGCTGCTGCCACCGACAAGACGCACCAGGGGACCTGACAAGAAAAAGTAAAACACACAACTCTCATTTAAATTCATGTCTGTGCATCTCTAACCTCGAGTCAACACTCACACAGTGACACAGTGACTGTGTTAAATGTCACTGTGCCTGCAGTCTCTTTATTCAGACTGCTTTCTCATTCTAATGAGCTGTGTGTCTACAGGAGCTGCTGAGTGCTGAGACAGAAAACACACTTTAATCTGAGTGCTGTCAACACGCGGCATATACACTCTATGGACGAATTACACATGTGAGCTCATGGAGAGGGAACTACACAGAGACACAAAGAAAGATATGATCTAATATAAAACATGTCTGTGTAGTTTCTTGCTCAAAAGCCACTCTTATCCTGTATTTTATCATGCCTAAACCCCTCTATCTCTCTCAGCCCTGCTCAGAACAGACAGTTTCTGTGTCTAAAGGCCCTGACACACCAAGCAGACGGCAAAAAACTAGTGGCGACGAAGGCCGCCTGTGGCGTCGACTCACGTCGCCTCATATCGTCTCACGTCCTGGCCAAAAAGTTGCACTTGAACACACCGCAAAGAATACAGCCAACGGCCAACCACCACGTACGTTCTGCTCATGTGTGAGAGGAAATAACTCTCCATGCCAGCAGGCGGCGGTAGTCCGATACAAGAAGACCATTTTCCCACCGCTGTCGCGCACCACTCGTAATATAGGTACTAATCGAGATTAATGTCTAATAAAAAATTTAAAATGGCACTGGCGTTGTCAGCCCTTGGTCTTTTAGTGGAAAAAGAAAAGAAGGCAGCAGGCGGAGGCGACAATTAAGGAGAAACCGCACTAATGGATGAAAGCATGGATACTACAGCGGCAGGCTCAAGGGACTTGCCCAAACCTGTGTCGAGAGCTGGAGATAAATGAAACCTCCGAACAGCCAATCAGAGAGACTCCTCTCACCGACCCCCAACGCCGATTCAACATGACGAATCGGCCAAAAAAAGGCCGACAGATAGCGACGGATAGTGACGGATAGCGACGGATAGCGACGGAGCCGGACACACCGCAAAAACTAAGGTGACGACCACTCACCGACGGTCCAACTAGGACCGACGGCCGACGATCTCCTTGGTGTGTCAGGGCCTTAAAGCTTTAAATGCAAATGAGCTGTTTCTGGCCATGCCCTCCTCTGGAAGGACTTGGGTGGCTCGGGTTTTCCTGTATCATGCCCCATTGTTTACGATGAGAAGGCAGACTCAGAGGGCAGAACAAACGCCTAGCTGTGGGAGTGTCACCCACCTGGGGGAGGGGTTACTGACCTTTGTGATGTCATGATGGGTAAAATCTACAAACGGCCTGTTAGATACAAGCTATCATACAAAAAGCACTTTAAACAGGAAGCATAAATACCAAACTGCTGCTCAGAGACCAACAGATCAGACTGTTGTACTGGATCTCTTACCTGTAGCAGGAGCGATTACCGGCACCTCGTTGGTTTCTGGGCTGGTTCGTCTTCTACAGCGAACACCCACGTCCTCGCTGTGAGAGCAGTCAGTACGTCCCCAGATCCCGTGTCTGCAGTCCAGCAGGGAGGTCTCGGACCCCTCACAGTGGACGTCGTCCAGCAGGATTAAACCGACGCCCTCCCCGAACGTCCCGTCTGACACGACCTCAGCGTGACCCCTGAAGGCAGGGAAGAAGGTTTTCAGCCTGGTGGTGGTGGTGTGGACATCACTTCAAAACTTTTTAAGAGTTCATGCAAACATTAAAATAAAATAAAATAAATGTTTTCCAAGCTAATCCAAGCTCAAGGGAATGTCAGTAACTTCATTTGAGCCAAACATGGAAGTGGACTCTCATCAAATCAGTGACCTGATTGATTGTTTATCAACCATACCAAGTCATTTTATTTGTTTCTTATTAGTCGTTTTAATTCTTACTTTGAATTAAAACACTTCTTCTTCAGTTCTTCAGTTATTTTTCCAGAACTTGTAAAGGAAGTATTTCAGTTTGCTTAGTCTACATTGCTCCTTTTCCTTTACCTGTAGCCCAGCTGTCTGCAGACCACCTCTGCATGCTGCTGGCTCCAGTGGTCGTCGCACACCGTCCCCCAGTCACCATTGTGGAAAACTTCAACCCGACCCTCCCAGGGACTGTCTCCTCCAACCAGACGCACCACACCGTCTGAAACAGTTTGTTTAACGGGACGGTTAAAAACTCCTTCAGGACCGCAACTGGGATCCAAGACGGATACTCTTTACACAACCTTAACGACAGATTGCATTTTATAGATGCTACATTTCTCATTAAAATGAATATTAATGTGAACAGTTATCATTAATTATTAATCATCTCTTAGTTTGATGAATGCTCGCTGCGGTTTCATGTCAGCAGATATGTTA
The DNA here is from genome assembly GCA_020745685.1 of Tautogolabrus adspersus. Lineage (NCBI taxonomy): Eukaryota > Metazoa > Chordata > Actinopteri > Labriformes > Labridae > Tautogolabrus > Tautogolabrus adspersus. Next base: position 18,095,605 of record CM036554.1, read on the forward strand.
TTTCTCAGCTCTCATAAATGTCACAGAGAGGATGCTGCTGCTTCATGCTGCAATGATTTATTGATGTGCAAGGGCTATAAATAACCACTTGATATCTATTAGTGAGTACAGCAGCCGTGTGTGTGTGTGTAGATGGTAGATGTACCTGTATAAGGGCTGCAGGAGACCCCGGCATCCTCCATGTGGTCACAGTTGTGCTGCTCCCAGTCGCCATGGGGACACTGATCCAGGAAGAGCTCGTTTCCTGAGCACTTCACAGCATCGAGCAGGATCGGACCAGAACCCTGACCGAAGTGAGCCCAGGACCAGGCCTTCGCCACTCCCCTTTAACACACACACACACCATTCGCGTAAATCTCCTGCTGTGAGCTACATGTGTGAACAAGCAACTCAGAGAGGTTACAGGGGAAGCCTGTCTTGAATATTTCTAGAAACTTTCAGGAGTGCATGTCATCAGTTCAGCAATGTTTCTGAAGTGAAAGAAACATGAACGTGTGAAAGATGATTTAATATGACTCCAAGATTTTGGAGATTTTATTTCCCAGAAAGTGAAAGAGATCAAACACACGTAACAACCTCGGCAGCGAAATAAAGGATGATTCTAAAATAAATCAAATCATCTAAATAAATAATAAAATGCTCCATGTTGCTGCATTCATGAGGTGATTATTTATTGATGCTGAAATGCTACAAGAAGCACTTTTCTGTTTGCGTGCGTGTGTGGGGGGCTGTGCGTTTCTAAATTGATCATAGTAAGCACAGAAAGCAGAGGCTGACCTGCAGGTTATTTTTATTGCCTACATGGAGGATTTTGTCATTTGGGGGCACAGATGGCCCTACGGTTAGGTCGCACCCCATGTACGGAGGCTACAGATCTCCAAGCAGACGGCTTGGGTTGAAGGCCGAGCTGTGGGTCCTCTCCTGCATGTTATTCCTCACTCTCTCTGTCTCCTTGGTTTCCTATTTTATCCACTCTCCACTCCAACAAAGGTAAGGCCCAAAAATAAATGTATTTTGTCTAGAGCCCGACCGATTAATCAGCTAGCCGATATTAGCTTATCCAGTGACTATCGGTATCGGCTAAATTTATAGCAGATATGCGGCGATATTACAAGATTTATTTACCACTCAAAGAGCATTTCATTTGAGTACCGTTCTATTACACTAGCAGTTCTCTCTCAGAGTGTGCTGTATGGATTACAACAAGCTTTATCACTCTCCAGAGTGTCAAGCGGTGATGCACGTACATGCGTAGTTACTTTACAGTTGAGTGACCATCTTGTCTTCTTTATACTGTATACTTTTTCCACAAGTGTTTGATAACTGCAATAAATGTGTATATTTATATCTATCTATTTCTACAGATTGAACATGGATCTAAGAATATATCGGCTGGTATCTCCGTATCGGATTTTTTTCCCTCCCCAATACCGATATCGTATCAGCCCCAAAAATCCCATATCAGTCAGGCCCTAATTTTGTCTTTTGTAGAGTTTGATATTTATGAGCTGTGATGCTTTCGAGTCTAATATTTATTGAAGAATACTTAAGATAAAATGAAAAAAATAAAAAAAGACATGCCCCTGTGTTGATTCATTAGTTTTCTGTGTATTTTCCTTCCCTTTTCTCTTCATGTACAACACACACATACAGTATATCATATAAAACCTCATCTCAAGTGTTTAAACTACAGAATTACAGGGTAGTGTCTACACTTTTGTCACACATACCTATTGCAGAAAAATAAACTATCCAGGTGGGAAAAACAAATCCTTTTCACTTTGCCTTTAAGTGTCACGGCACAACAGTGCCTGTGTGCAGCTGTGTGAGGACGTGTGCGTCAGTATCAGAACATCTATTATTCAAAAGCACAAACACAGATGGTGAGATGTCCCCCCGTGTTTGAGGAGATGAAATGCAACCTCATGTTGAACATGGAAGGAGTTTTCTTCTCCTCACAGTTACACCTTCATCACTGTTTGACACTTTGAGTTGTAACAACTCGGCAGCAGGGGATACAAGGAGGAAACCCCGGCACAGATTCAAACATCGACTTAAAGTTGAGAGGTGTTTCCGCTGGATTCTACTGAGAGAGGTGAGATCACTTTGATCCAGATGACACTTTTGTGCTCTGTTCCAAAGTTTTGACACCGAGCTCCTCCAGATCACTAATGGCTGTTCACTCGAGAGCTTCAGGAGAATAACACTCTTAACAACGGCAGCTTCTGTTGTTGAAATACTGCCACTGCAAGGTGTCCCATTGATATCATTCAGGGTATTACATCGGCCCCTCTTGGTCACCTCGTTGCTAAATCCATTACTCTCCTGCTTTGTACTCCGCCTGATGGTTGATGGTTAAAAAGGAGGGCTTTCTTTTCTTTTCTGACGGCCATAACAAGCAGCAAACAAAGTGAAAGTGGATCAGAAAACATGCAGATATAAAGTGTATACCACATCAGATAAATTATTAACTTCACTACCGGGGCGCAGATGGCCTAGCGGTTAAGTCACACCCAATGTAGAGCCATGGCTCAAGTCCGGCCTGTGGCTCCTTTCCTGCATCCTTTCCTGCATGTCATTAGCACTCTCTCTCCCCTGTTTCGTACTATAGTGTGTGTGTGTGTGTGTGTGTGTGTGTGTGTGTGTGTGTGTGTGTGTGTGTGTGTGTGTGTGTGTGTGTGTGTGTGTGTGTGTGTGTGTGTGTGTCATACGGCCCTGTTTGGTTCTGATCTGAGTTGGGTGGGCTTGTGGGGAGAGGGAGGGTTATAGGTTTACTGACACACTGCTTCAGGATTATGCCTTATTTGTCATTTACCATTGTTTGAGAAATTTAAATAAAAAGAGTTGAAAAAAAAAGAAAATAATCTAAACGTGAACTCACACATGTTAACCGGATGTAAAGGCGTAAAAACCTGACATACATACCCGAACCCGAGCTGTCTGCACACCACCTCTGCGTCTCTGTCGTCCCACTGGTCGTCACAGACGGAGCCCCACCTTCCTGCATGAAAAACCTCCAAACGACCTTCAAATTCCTCCTCGCCGCTGACCAATCGCAGCGGAGGGCCACTACCTAAGAGATGAAGTTAAAAAATACCTCAGATCTACCTTAATCTCAGAGTGATGTTTATTTTAATATTTACTATAAATTTATTAGTGAAACTTTCATTAAGAAACAGAAGGAATACATGAAATATTACTCGTAATATTGATGAAAAATATTTTGAAGTCAAGAAAACTCAACATAAATCTGTGAGTGGGAAATATTCAGGTGACACTGTGGAAGTCAGACTGACCTTCTGGTGCCGCACACATGACTGCTGCTTCGTTTCCATGGCTACAGTCACCTGTGACGAACGTCCTGCTCCTGCACTTACTCAGACTGTTCTCATCACCACGGCAACCCAGGCGCTCGTAATGGAAGAGGCCAGAGCCCGAGCCAAACTGTGAGTGCTGCAGCGCTGTGCCGATGTCACTGTTCACAGACAATAAAAAGGGGCTATAAGAACAAACTGTGAAACATGAAACTGAATCAGAGGTCGTGGTTTTGTTTTGTCTTACCCCAGGCCGAGCTGCCTGCAGATCACACTGGCGTCTCTGTCCGACCAGTGGGAGTCACACACCGCACCCCACTGGCCGTTTAAGTAGACTTCAACACGCCCACTGCCAGACGATGAGCTGCCAACCAGACGAGCTGCTCCTAAAGAAAAAAAAGATCGTGATAAAACATAAACAGGGAACAATAAACTTACAGTGTGACGCAGTAGAACTGGTATCAAACATAATCTGAAAATCTAACTAATTATTAAAAGTTGTATTAATATCCTTTTTGGCCACTTGGGGGCAGCAGAACAAACGGTTTATACATAATAAATATTAGAGAGCACTTATTTGTTTACACTTCAGTGAACACTGAGAAGAGCAGGATTCATTTTAAGTTATGCTCCTGGATGTCAAATATTCACCCTAATCAAAGCTCTGGTTTGGTTTCCACCAACTCTTACTGGAAATATTTGCTTCTTTGGCTGCTTATTGCCACTCTAAATCACCAGGTAGTCCCTAACTTCATCTGTCATCCATTTGATCCAAAGCATATAGAGCAGAGTGGCAAAGTTTTTAGGTCTGAAAACAAGGATGATGAGGGCAACATTTTTGGGACAGAATTTTATTTTGAAGATCCAAAAACACTTACACTCTTTTTAGAGCTAAAATTCTGGTTTCACATTTTTTTTTGTAGGACGGCCATTGTGAAGAACAACTCCTCTTTCTATGATTTGAATCATATGTACAGCCTTCATGCTAGTCATCACACCCCTTTCGATCTCATGATCTTTTCTCACCGTCTGATTCGAAATTGAACTGGGGGAAAAGCGTTTAAGTTTGCTGCTCCCTTCACTTGAAACAAGTTACATAAAGAGCTGAGACTATTAAATGACACATCTTGCTGTAGATGTTCTGCCTGACATATTTATGTTTGTTGTCAATTTTGACAAATGTTTGTCTGCTTCACTTGTTATTTCTTGTCTTTTTATGCACTCATGTACCTTACATTACGTTTTCATGTATGCATGGCTGCTCATTGTCTGTTGGAGACTTTGATATCTGTATTCTTTTATGACTCATTTTACCCCTTATTTGAATTTTTATTTCATTTTCCCTAAATTATACTGTTCTTTTGTAATTTATCTGGGTTATATTGTTAATCGTGGAGCACTTGGTAACTTTGTGCCATGTGAAGAAGCTTGTTATTATTATTTAATTTGCTCCATAAGTAAAGTCCTGGATATGCTTATTCGTACCCTGGTGGCAGTCGCAGTAGGCCCATCCGATGGCTCCAGAGTTTTGTCTGAAGAAGCACCAGGGGTTTGATTCTCGATCCGGGTTCCTGCAGAAGCTGTGGTCGCCCAGCCCTCGGCCCGGATACTGCATCACGTAGTCTGGAAACTCGGTCCACTTCAGACAGGGGGCGCCAGAGTCCGTCTGAGACACGGTTCCGTTGTAGTATCCCAATTCAGTGAATCCCTCAGAGCAGGACAGAGGTACTGCACAAAGAGAAGGAGGGGAGGGAGGGGGAGAGTGAGTAAATGTTGGAGAAGATGGGAGAATAAGATGTTGGGCATGAAAGCAGGAGGATTTGGGTCAGAGAGGACAAAGTGAATAGAAGGGAGAGAAATTGAGAAAGTTTGGGAGAATTTAGAGGACGGAGGAGTGGAATTGGTCTTATTCAAGTCACATTATCCCCATGTCTGTATTTCATCTGAACACAACCGCTAACATAAAAGATTCTCATAATGCTGTCCACTGCTACCGCAGGATCTCTCCTAATGCATTAACCACACGGATATGGAACGGGTAAAATTCCCATAACCTTAAACCGTCTTTTCTACACATGCTGGTGATCGGACACTTTTTGTAATCTTCTCTGAGAAGAGCAAAATGTGTGAGTGAAGCTGAGACCGCCTGAGAGAGAAACTGCTGACATCAAAGTGAAGTAAAATTAGGCCACAAAATAGAGCCAGTTATCCACTGCAGAGCAATAAAACCTTAGATCACTCATTCATGAGAAGGAATAATATGGCTCAGCATAACAAGCTGAGCAGTGCACACAAACAGCAGACATATTAATGCATTCAGAGATGTTTAGTTAATGCAAAAGTATACCTGCAAAGATGCAGTGTTTCTTTAATAATGCTTTAGGTATTAATAGAGATGGGCATTAATACTGATGGACATGTGTATTTGCATGTAAAGAATTTCTGGTATGTAATACAATTCTTTTAAAAAACATTTTAAAATATATGGAGCAGATCCAAAAAACTCAAGTGGCCTTCTTCGTTGAATAGAGTCTAAATAGTTCCTTTCAAAATAAATGTGTTTCTGGATACAAAATTCAATTGTCAATTTCTTTCAGTAAATGGAGGCCGCCATGACAGTGCATGATTCAGGGGGGTAGTAGTAATACAATAGTTTGGCTGTGAGGCTTTTTTTTCTAAAGTCAAAGAACATTTTAGAAACCCTAAATGGTTTCATCTCTCACTTCTGCCATTTGCTGTGTTTCCAGCAGAAGGTTATCTAAACGCTACATAGTTAGCCTTGGTGGAATATATAGCAGAAACATTTGTACCTGAGTTATTAGACTTAACAATTTTGTAAGTGGCTTATTTTCCTTAAAGATTCAAGCACTTCCTGTCTCCCCACATCCTGAAGCTGTAATCGTTTTTGAGGACAAGCAGCGAATAAACTGTGATTAATGGCAGCGGAGCCTCAGTAACCAGCAGCAGTCTTATCTCTTTCACACACACAGTTTGGCTGTCCGGTAACATTATCTATACAGTGCAACACTCATGCCCACCTTACACACCAACACACTCACTCACTTTCTGCCTGACACGCACGCACGCACGCACGCACACACACACACACACACACACACACACACACACACACACACACACACACCACACAGACACACACACACACACACACACACACACACACACACACACACACCACACACACACACACACACACACACACACACACACACACGCACACTGGGTCCAGATAAGAGAAAGAGCAGACGGGGGAAGCGGTGAAGCAGGAAATCAATCAGGCAGAAATGAACACAACTAAAACAGAAATCTATCCTCAAACAATAAATAATACAAAACACTCTCAGACTGGAACCCAAAAACAGCCTTCAATCCTCAACCAGCCTGAGGCGTCAGAGGTGTGCCTGTCCCTTTAAGAAACACGAGACGGGAGAAACCGAAAGTAAACTTTCCTGGGAAACCACCGTTATCTCTGTCGGCTGGTATTTCTCCCTCACAGACCTGTAGTTGCTTAGGAGGAAAGCTTTCTAACCCTAAAGGTAAAATACATGTTGTGTTTTTGTTGTAACTTCAATGACACTATCAGCTATTTTAAGACTTTTTGAGGAGAAATGTTGCTACTTTAAGCTAGCTCCATACAAATGTAATATAACAATGCATGTGACAGAGTTGTTCATGTTGGGATTTAAAGTTTGACCTATGACACAGCAAGAGACAAGAAAGGGAAAAAACTAGACAATCAGTTTATGTATTTTTAAGCTTTTTTCAAATTGAATAACTGCCACATGGTCAAGAAACAACTTCTGTCTGTCTTTAGTTCAACTTCTGCTCTGGATTTTAAAATGCTGCGCTACATTTTCGACATCTATAATGAAAACCAGGCAAAGTCCACCTGATAATAAAGATTATGTAATATGCTGCAAAATGGACTTTATGTGAAGAATATCTTCAAAACTGCTGATAAAGAGGTCATGGATGGACTTTGAATCTCAGCTTTGCCTTATTTTTGGTCTTTGTTTTTTGCAGAAATGGCATCCTGCAGCAGCCTCTTGTCTGAGGAGCAGTTTCTTTGTCCGATCTGCCTCGATGTGTTCACTCAGCCGGTGTCCACCCCATGTGGACACAACTTCTGCATGCGCTGCATCTCCAGCTACTGGGACGACAGTGTGGTCTGCCAGTGCCCGGTGTGTAAGGAGACTTTTCAAAGAAGACCCGATCTGAAGGTCAACACTTTCATTTCGGAGCTTGCATCGCAGTTCATGTCCCTTCAAGTGAAAGACGCTCACTTGTGGGAGCCGGTCCAACAGCAGACCAGTGAGGGCGAAGTGCTGTGTGATATTTGTACTGACACCCAGCAAACTGCAGTCAAATCCTGTCTGGAGTGTCTAACGTCTTACTGCAACGATCATCTCGAGCCTCATCACAGAGCTGCCGGACTGAAGAGACACACGCTGGTTGAGCCTGTATCGAGCTTGGAAAACCGGATCTGCAAGAAGCATGCCCGACTCCTAACACAAGTTTGCAGAAGTGACAACGTTGTGCTGTGTGACATCTGCTCCAGCTTAAAACACAAAATCCACGATGTCATTACCGTGCAGCAAGCCTATGAAGAGGCAATGGCTACAATGGAGTACGATAAGGGCAAATGGCAGCAGATGATCAAGGAAAGGCTGCAGACGGTCCAAGACATGAAGGAGTCCATAGACAAGAGCAAGAAAGAAACCAAAGATGTGATAGAAGAGAGCGTACAGGAGCTGAAGGAGCTTGTTTCTGAGATTCAGCAGAGCCAGACAGAGCTTGTACAGGTGATCGAGGAGAGGCAAAAAGCAGCTGAAGAACAAGCCAATGTGTTTCTTCTCAGCATGGAGCAGGAGATCACCAAGCTGCAGAGCACTGTGATGAAGATGAGTGAGCTAAAAGGGACTGAAGACTATCTGTACTTCCTTCTGAGTATGCAAGAGATGTCCTTACTTCACCCCACAATGAACTCGCTCACATTCAGTTTTGACAGACACGTGGACATTCACCGCATACGGAAATGTTTAGGAAAAGCCCTGCCTCAACTGAGGAAGCTGCTGAAGGAAATGAACACAGAAATGAAAGAGCTCTTCAGCAGCACCATTTTAGGAGACAACAGCATGGTGACATTTTTGCGATGTTACATAGTGGACGTTTTTCTGGACCCTGACACAGCTCACCCTCTGCTTGTTGTATCTGATGACAGGAGACAGATAAGATACGACATGGGCTTAGAACCGAGTGGAAACCCAACCCTGAATGCCAACACGTTTAACGCACATTACGCAGTCCTGGGAGACACAGCTTTCTCCACCTATAAGTTTTACTTTGAGGTGTTCGTGGGTGGAAAGACCGAGTGGTGTCTGGGCTTGGCCAAGGAGTCCATCGACAGGAAGGGGGTGATTCCCCGGAGGCATGGCTGTGGACTTTGGGCCATCTGGTTCTTAGAGGATAGGTTCGAAACCTTCTGTAATCCAAATGTGCCGATACATTACGGTAAAGTGGAGAGAGTCGCCGTGTTTGTGTGTTATGAAAGCGACAGCATCCATTTTTACAATGCGGAGACTGGCACAAAAATTTACGACTTTATGGAGTGTTCCTTCACAGAAAAACTATACCCGTATCTTAATCCTTGTGATAACGAATATGGCTCAAACCTTGACCCCATGATAATTGTTCCTGTCATACGTTCGAAGTAATGATTTGTCAGTGAAGTGTGGAAGTGACGTAAACAACAAATTGAAAGGTTCAGAAAATTTAACGGGGCATCAAAGTTCTCCACAAGTTATTTTGACTCGATTTTAAGTTCACTTCTCAATTTGCAATTTTAGATTTAAAGTTTGTGTTTGTGTCTCACAGGAGCTTTAAAATACAAATTCAAGCACTGAGCACAAAGACAGTGAATTCATTTGATTTCACACTCATCTTTCACCGTTATTATGCACGTGTCAATATTTAATTGAATTTCTTTTAGAGACGGTTTGTGGTTTAATCACTTACTCTTTGAAAATGTGAACGTTAGCTGTTAGGCTAGGCTTCAGGGTTAGGGTAGACATGAGCAGCACTTATATGAAGCATGTAAACAGCATGTTGTGTGCAAGTAAAAAAAGAAAACGCAGGATTATATTAATGCTGATAACACTTTGGAATTAAAAGCTTTCTAAATGAGACATTTAGCAGCGCAGTGCAGGATGCGTCTCATTTTGTGGAGTTGTCAGAGTTTGCAACTCACACACACCTTGACTGCTGAGCTGTGTGATTTTTTTGTCTTTATTAAATAGGACAGCTGAAGAGAGACAGGAAATGTTGTTCAAACCCACAGCCGCTGTGATGAGGACTACAGCCTCTGTACTTGCGGCATGCGACAGAACCGCTAGTATATGAAGGAATGTGCATTTAAAATGATTTTTCCTCAGCCATTATGAACACTAATTTAAGTAATGATCCAACCCCTCATGGGGGCTTTTACTGTTTTTCACACTATTTAGTACACATCACATTTCATTTTAGTTTATTCATTTAAATGTTCTTCATTGAAATGTGTTAACTTTGTAAACTGTTTAATGGTTGTCTCTGGGATTTTCATTTGATGTGAAAGTGTGATTCATTAATTGTTTCATATGTGAAGGTTAACCCGAGACATTAAAACACGTTTGGCAAATCTGAAACAAGATTTCAGGTTTATTTTGACTTTTTTTATTTTGTATTATTATTACTTTAAAATCAAGATAAACAACTTTAAATAATCAGTCAAAAAGAAGATGCATGACGTGCTGCATGGGTGTTAAAAATGCTCAATATAGTTGAAAAGAATGTGTCCCTCTGGTTCAGAGTGGGGATCCAACTTAGACCTCTCCTATAACTCCAAATAATGTGTTTTCTGTGATTTCCCTGAGTCAAAGTGTCTATAACACGAGGGCAGAATCATCTTGATTCAATCTTCATTAACCAGTATGAACATATTTAAATAAGCAACATAACTGGCTGTAAAAAAAAGTGTTTAATGCTTTAAAAAGCCAAAGTGGAATCATTGAAGCCTAACTGTGTATTTTATTTTGGTAACAGGAAAAACAAGGAAGGATCAGCTCGGATTTTTTTTATGTTTTAAATGACTCTGAATACTTTATAACAGAAGATCTGCGATGAAGACATGTTGAAGCACATTTCTCAGAGTCCGTTGATGATCGTATCACACTAACATTGATGTACAGGACGTTGTGTTGATTTCGGTTCTGCCTTTAGAGTATTTATAATAACATGTACAGCATATCTTGCCACTCTCTTTGTTCTTAAGATGACGCCTTGAATGGATAAACCAGCATGTTGTTTAAAGCCGTATATGCCCTGTCATGGTGATCAAACTTTTATAACCAGTCTGATTAAAATTTGAATGAATAAAGAAGCATAACCAAACCATGAAACATCTTCACTGTGATTCTTTAATAATATCCTTCAATTTAAACAGCAAAAGCAGAAACAGAAAGCAGAAAAACGTCACGTTCTCTTTGCAGCCTCGTCCTGTATGTCTCATTTAAAGTCTTTTATTAATCCCAACGCCTGCAGTGTTCAGACTGACACACACACAACACTCGGCGCTCACACCCTCCTCATTGCCACGACAACGCTACTCTGCCCATCGCCATGGGAACACTCAGTCTCTCTGCTCCCATAATCCATTTCCCAGCCACAATGAGTATTTGACACGGTTCACACTCGGAGGCTGGCTGTATGGGGGGTGGGTGTTTGGCAACCACGTCTTCTGTACAAAATCAACATTTCAATAAATATGGGGCACGAGGAAATTCTGTTTTTTTTTCACTATTTAACCTGATTTTGATTCAATTTGGTGCAACAAAGGAGCTCTGGAGGAAAAAGCTGCAGCAGACTAACATCTTGTGCAACATTTGCTGAATAATGAAGATGATTGAGTCACATTTAAAAAGCTCCGAGATGGTTTGCAGGTGATCTGGCAGGTGCAGCTGGTTTTGCAGATGGATGAGAGGTGTGTTTGTAAACTCGCTTGCCTGTCGATATGTGCACGTCTGTAAAAGCAGAAATATTTCAGCAGTGGAAATGAGCCCAAGGAGGAGGAGTTGCTCGCCCCACCCCCCATTATAGCCTCCTCTTTTCTTAACAGGAGAGGAAAAAGGAAAAGCAGAGGGGTGCAGGCCGGAGGGGAGAGGGGAGGTAAGACTGAGTGTGGCAGAAGATTAAAGAAAGAGGAGAGGAGGCGTCATCATGGAGGGGTTTTATGACTGTCTGAGTCAGAATGTGGGTTAAACTGGAGGGAGAAACAAAGACAGATGAAGGGATGGATGCTGTAGGAGGATGAGGAGAGACAGGATGGATGTAATGTGGATATATAGCTGCAGATGAGAGGGCTGTGTTCAGAGTATCACTTCCCACTTACCCGAGTTCTGCACTTCGTTTAAGTAACTGTCCTCAGCCACCACCTGCAGACAGAAATAGAGATACAGAAAGTTAAGAGAGGGCCAGAATTAGGAAAGATAACATCAGCATTGTGCCCAGATTTTAAGGAGAATTACAAATGTGTGATTGCTCGAAGAAAACACAACAAAACAGATTGCACGCCCTGGAGGTTATGTTTGCTCTCCCTTTTCTCCTTTAGTTTGTTGCATATCAAAGAAACGTGATCAGATATTACTCAAGTGAATAAAAAGCCTTCTTGTCATATGAATACGTCAAAAATTAGTCTGCCCATAAGTGAAACTTCATTATAGAAAGTAAGTAAATATGATGATTTTTAAATGCATGTACAGAACAAATATCCCTTATGTTGCAGGACGATGTTCTATTCTTCATCATTAGACATTTGTAAATCAGGTTTTAATTCATGGATTGGAGGACTTGCACTTGTCACCAAATCAAATATTTTCCCTGCATATTTATAAATACATTTAAAAACGCTTGATATTTTGGCTAACAGAAATTAGCTTTATGTTTTTGCCGTTCAGTGAGGTTCAACAGTCAGTCGCTGCTTCAGGCCAGGAAGAAATTGTGCAACTAAACTCCGCTAAAACCCAGCTTCTTGTTTTTTGTACTTTCATTTAGGTAAAGTTTGAATAAAAGAAATGTGCCACTTTAATTAAATATGTGAGCTGCATTTAACCCTGTTACCAGTCTTAAAGCTAAGCTAGGCTAATCACAGCCCCGCTGCAGCTTCGTATTTAGGGAAGAAAAATTAGAGGGGTATCAACTTAAGCAAAAAACAGAAATGCTTCACAACTGCTGTAAAGATTTGGACCAGAATTGTTCTATTATTTTCTTTTTGTCTTTTTAAAATGAGTTACAATACCTAAACATGTTAAAAGGCTTTTATAAAGACCAAATCAGAAGTTTTGTCCATTAAAGTATGTTCTTCCATATTCCACAACATGTTTCAATTACTGAATGCTTAATTTTTTAAGAAGGCATGTTACCTTTAGCATAAACAACGTTTAAAGGCAGGGTTGGTAATTTTCGCAAACTAGCATGATTTTGAAAGTAGCATTCCCTCAGTGCTCCGTCTTCTTCACTCATCCCCTCCCCTCTGTTCTCCCTCAAAAGCCACGCCCCTCACTTACATGCACTAGCGCCATTGGTCCAGAAACGGACCTCAGCTCATGCTTTGAGTGTGGGCTCGTGCATGCATGGGGTAGAGAAGGAGCAGGGAGACAGGGAGGCATGATTGGTTCATAAAAATCGAACCGAGTGCAGACATTGGTCGAAGTTTTTACAGGCTTACAACTTCTACAGATGACGGATTTTCTTCGTTCCTTTTTCAGAGCGCATTAATTATTAATTTCTATTAGGACCTAAAGACAATTTCAACCAAAATCTTAAAAGTGTATCTAGAGAAAATTGAAATTGAATTGAAATATATTTAGCAGATAAATTAACATTTAACAAATGAACACTGGATTAATACAGCGAAAATGTATTTTTCATCTCATTGGGACTTTAATTTGCCCACAAAACTTATTGACAAAACACTTTTTTTGTCCTGCCAAAATGACCCATTTAAGCTTTAACAGGTTAATGGTTGAGGTTTTGTTAGGTTTAGGCAAACTATGGAGTGGGAAGACGATTGTTCTCTTAGTTGAAAGAAGACATTTGTGATTGTCAGTAGAAGTCTGCGTGCAGAGAGCGAGCAAGCAGATTTTGCACAAATGTTTACAACATCCAAGTTTTTTTTTTGTCTTCGAAGCTCACAGAAACCAATCTTTATTCTTACAGCTGCAAGCAACCCTCGATTAAACAGTGTAAACAAACAGTATATCATCGTAAGTGTTGGAAGCAGCGCTGTTATTTCCTGGGTTGAAAATCTCCTTGAAGGCATTGTATTACTGCAACAGCCCCATATCAACCCAGACTAATCCCACAAATGAGATGGTGCTCTGCATACAGGCTATGAATTTAAACAGCCACTTACAGGATGAATCTGACTCATCCTTATACAAACAGAGCACTTAAAATGTTCCAACGTTTCCTCTGACAGGATTCTACCTCAGCCTCGGTCAACGTGTACGCTCTCTGAATATGAAACACTGTCAGGTCAAAGCCGCAAACCTCAGAACAAAGACAAGGCGAGGAGGTTCAGACGTAAAGTGAGGAGTGTCACAAAAATCCAACACATTTTTGGAGGAGTTTATTCATTAACGGCAGGGAACACCTGTCAAATACAAAAATATTACAAGAGTAAGTCACCCAGGTGTGACAGTGAAGTGTCGATGTAAAACACAAACACACACACACTTTAACTCACACACTCACAAATAGTACAAGACAGCATCAGATGATATCTGACAGAAGCATGTTTCATTTTCAGAAATCAGGCCACACCTCTACACGGCACACACACAAACGCACACACGCACGCACGCACGCATACACACACACACAAACACAGGGCTGCTGCTGCTGTGAAATAACTGTAGTGAGGACAGGGAAATACAACACGTTTCACCTTCACACAGGTGAGTTCTACTCTCAAGTTGTCCTTCTCTGATAACACACATACACATCTGATTCAACTACACACACACACGCACACGCACACACACACGCACACGCACACGCACACACACACACACACACACACACACACACACGCTCAAACAACACACTTGCAAACGTTTCCCACAAGTCTCTGCTCACCCTAATGATTTTACAGGAGGAACAGGTGACCTGTGCTAGTGAACATGAGTACTCCATTCACATCAATCACACGGCTCCATTACAAGGTAATCAGTTATGATGCTCTCACAGCTGCGTCCAGTGCATGGCTATGCAAACACACAAATACACACACACACACACACCCAATAGAGCGGAGAGTGTGCATACAGGCAGGAAGAAATGAATAAGCAGACATTACTGCAAGATGAGAGAACACAAATGTGACGGTTTAAGTTGAAGCTTTTAGTCCTATAATTGGTTAAAAAGAAAGTCTTTAACCTGGCTTGTTTTTGTTGCAATGCAGGTTTTGATCAATGACAGTTTTTGTCCTCGGCTGAAACAATGCCTGTTAAAGCACAATGAGTAACAGGAAGAGAGCTTTCAGTCAATATTTCCTGCTGTCTGTCATCACATGGAGGCTTCACAAACTGTTAAACTGCTCAGTCACACCTGAACGTGGGACAGTGGAAATGATTGACTTTGTTGTGAAATCAGTAAAAAAAAAAAAAAAAAGGCTCAAAATCACTTGCACCCTCTGCCAAAGACAATTTTTTTTTTTTAGGAATAAAATCAAATTTGTTTGCATCATTCACTCCTGTCTTATGATAGAAGGTGTTTATTCTGTGGCAGAACAAGCTTACGGTACATTTAGTGATTCAAAGCAGATAATATGGTACGAAGGCAGAAATGAAGAAAAAAAACGATTTTCATAATCAGCTGATCCATCAATTTTTCTCAGTCCATAAGTTGATCACTAAAAGGCCCTTTAGAAAAAAAAGTCATAAAGTCTGATTTGTGTTATGCGTGTTTTTGACCAACATTACAAAAAGAAACTGTGACAAAACTTTTTTTTTAAGTGCCTTAAACATTAACGCTTTAGTTATCTGCTTTAAAAGAATGACTTCAGGGTTTTTGAAAGTATCAAATCAGTAACAAATATGTTTCTGATAATTCAATAATAAATGAATTTACTACTTTTTAAAGATTTTTTGGGGGATTTTTGCCTCTCTTTTTATAGTATACAGACAGGAAATGTTATGAGGAGAGAGTGGGGGATGACATGCAACAAAGGGCCGAGGTAGGATTCAAACCCACGCCTGCTGCAACAAGGACTATAGCCTCTGTACATGTACCTGCCACATAACCACTAGGCTATCTGGAACCCCAGTGAACACTAAACGATCACGCATTTGAAGATTTGAACTGCTTACTATGCCTTCAAAAGGTAAATCATTTCAAGATATCTTGGAATTGAACTAAAACCAATGCAAAGCTCTTTGCCTCTGCACACTACTGACTTTGATGAATCTGTTATTTACATGAATTATTCTGACAAAGACAGCAAATTATTGAGCATTGATTTCTAGTTTGAATGCTACCAGTTCTGTTTTACAAGCTGCTGACTAAATAAAGTCTCCTCCTGTCAGTTTCTTTTAGTCCGCACATTCACACAAAGTGTCAGATTTTGTCACCAGACACCGGCTTGAGTCCCGTAAGGTTTCAGACACGAATCTAGGAGTCTAAAAATTGATTTTTGTTTCATTTTAAATATACAGTAAAAAGAAGTCCAGTGTTGTTTTAAGCTATAGCTGATATTTAAATATTCAACAAAGACCCTGATCTTTCTGTGAGCTTATCCAGGTCCAGTTCAGCCCAAACATCAACGTGATAAACTAGACTGATGCTTTTAGACTCCACTGGCTCTTATTGTTGTGAAAAAGGGGAAATCTCGTCTGTATCTCCTCTTTGGACTTGGCAGATGTATTCATTGAAACAGTTTCTCATTATGTCCACAGCTTGATGTCCTTCCCACTGCTCTGTCGTCTGTCCTGTCCGGCCTCAGCAGGAGATTGGCTGACATTGGAGGCCGTCAGCTGATCTGGTTCACCTGAACCTTCAGGGCTTGTTTTAAGCTGGCCCATGTGCTCACTCTGTCCCTGCCATCCTTCAGCTGACATCCACTCTGCATCGCCATCATTTGTTTTCTCACCTCCTCAGCACACATCCAGGAATCGCCGTCATGGCTAACATCGATCATTTAATACCCTGTTGTTTTAAAACGCGCGGACTCCTTGTCACATTTCTTGAGCCAGTTTTTGACCACGTTAAAGGTGATTCCACTTTACCTTACATTCAAACGGTACATTAAAGGGTGATGAAGGTATTTACTGGGGGATGATCGGTGGATTTGTAAATGTAGACAGAGGAATCTGTGGCTGTTTTATTTGGGTGCACTCATATTTCACACTTTACTTTGAGATATTCTTTTAATTTGACGGATCAAAATATGTCAGAAGATTCCAAATTAGCATCCATGGCATCTTTATTTCATTACAATGAATATTAAAAATAATTATCATGATGGTTAAGATGTGACAGTTTTGGCACCTGTACAAATCAAACCTGTTTTCTTACATCTGGGCAGGGTGTAAGGGAATCTCTGCAGCACAGCAACACCTAAATGTATTAGCTTCTTTTTTTACACATTTAACCTTTATCAATTAATTTGGATTTAGCACTTGGCCAAATTTGGATTACAGGAATATTTCACCTAACGTGCAGCCCTCATTTTCACATAAAAGGTGCCAGGTAGATGGATGAATCAACAAATCATCAGACTTTTACACAGGAGGCGGCTGTGTCTGTTCTATGTGGGTGGACTGATATTTCCAGCATGTCTGCAAGATATTCTTTTACTTTGACAGATACCATAAGATTGATTGCCAACTGACCGACAATATCATTTTGCTTTCTGTAAGTATGGTCATTTCAAAACCTAAAACAAGTACTTTAACCAAAATTAGGATGACAAAAACCAGACTATGAAGGCCCCCCTCACTCTCCAACATTATTTTATCCCCAATAAAAGGAAACCAAATCGTTGACCTACAGATCTACTGATGGGATTTTGCCAAAATGAAACAAATAGATTGATTTTATTAAACATTTAAGGGACAGACAATTTTGAAAGGGCGTCTCTAAAGGAGTTTCAACATATTCCCATTTAGTCATGTTTTTTTTTGTACATGTGCTGATGGTAGGTTCCCATCCTGCCCTGATGGGAAAGAAATCCATCACAACATACTGTTATAACAGCTAAGTCTCAAAAGCCAGTGTTGAAAACTCTGCAGGATATACTGTAGATGTCAGAGATAGATTTCCACAGGGAAACATCTGTGAATATCTTTGATGTTTTGTTGCCTATAAAATAATACATCCAGCTCCTGCATCAGGGATTCTCCCAAATGAAAATATTTGTCTAATGTAAGTGAAAATGAGAAAAAGCAGAACTCATCTGCAGTGAGCTATTTGTGCTCCATGCTCGGCTGCTTCAGGAGTGAGCGAGTCTAATTAAAACCTGCACATCACTGTATTCCACTAATGACTTCTACACAGGCTACACAGCTCATATGCTGCACATTAGCACAACACACACTCACTGTAGTTCAACATAGTACATAAGAAACAGAAATGTAATGAATAATGATGAACAGATTGATTTGGCATTAATTGACACACAGAACAACTTTGAACCAGTTGTGTCTCATAAATGAGTAAATCTGACATCCTGCTGACACTCAGGTTGCTCTGACCCACTCTGGACAACACCTCCTTCACCAGTTTTCAGGTCTCGACATGTCCGAGTGACTGAATCACTGTGACAAGCTCAAACAGCGCGTGCAGGGTTCAATACCACATCACCGTGGGGGCAGAGTAGCCACCGACGGGTTCGTCTCATGATATCCTGCCTGGGGGGTGGAGGGGTTGTGATTGAGACCATGCATGTGTGAGTGCGCGTGCGTGTGAGAGACAACAGTGTCCGCGTAATTGGACAATGCGCTTAGGTTGCACCATTAATTGGCTGAGGGACGGATTAGAGGTGTTTGATGCTCCTTTAACGCCCTTCTTATGTGGGGGATGCGTCCTCAATTAATCGTTTGTGGGGTTTATTGTTTAAGGTGAAAAATATGAGTCATTTTCATAGCACCCTGATTCTTTTGTCAATCTTATTAATGTTTTTATCAATCTAATTATCGATCTAATTTAGGATTTTTTTGTAAAAGGTAGGTCATCAAAGCGTGACTATCACGGGACGTATGGCTTAAAAAGGATAAATGAAAATACAAATAAATCAGGCCACACTGCAAAATCAAGACAATCATTATCATTAGTAGGCTACATACCTCTGCAAACAGCGGCAGCCAGAGGCAGGCGGATCCGATCAAGCACAACATTTCCCGGCTGGTGAGAGCCATCCTTCCCGCCCGGTGTGTCCGTGTCATAGCCTAAAAAGCCTCCGCTCCACTCCCATCTCTGAGTCCAACCTGTCCGTGAGGTGAAACGTTCTCCCGCTGCTCGGAGAAACGTGGTGTGTGATGATGAGGATGAGGATGATGATGCACCTACGCGGGAGGGAGGTTTTACGCACAGAAGACAGGGTGCGGCACTATAAACGGGATGGAAAACACACACAGCGAGAAACACACACCGATTCTGTGAGAAATAGTGTTGAGCTCTGCAAAAACCTGCTGCCACAATCTCTCTCTCTCTTTACCTCTACCCCTTCTCTCTCTCTCTCTCTCTCTCTCTCTCTCCCTCACACACACACACACACACACACACACACACACACACACACACACACACACACACACACACAACCACACACTTTGTCTCCTTGTCTGCCAGCTGCGTCATTAATCATTGATGAATTTCAGAATTTGACTTAGTTTTCTCCGCGTTTATCAATCTGCTACATTACAGATATGCGGATATATTTGACATCAGAAGCTGATGAATGAATTCACATATATAGGCTAACAGTCAGTAATGTACAGTAGACTGATGTTGTGACGCCATGTTTGTACTTCTCTTGTGGGTTTACAGGTCATTCATTAGATGCCAAATCAGACAAACAATATTAGATTTGTCTTCACTAGAAAACCACAAGAATGTTCTATAATCCAGTCTGTTAGTGGCTCCTGGACAAATTAACCTTTGAGGTAAAGCCTCACTTTTCAACCCACAGTAGATAGAAATAGTTTATCCAAATCTTTATTCATAAAATGAACATGCTGCTCTGATAACGCCTGCTTGTTACAACCAACCGCCTCTGCTCTACAGCTGCTGACGCTCACGATATTACTGCGATTCATTTTTCAGAGTACCAATTCAAACCATGACACCTTTGAATCGATTTTTAACTGCCTCACGATTAATCTTTACATCCCTAGGTAAAAATGATGTGTAAACTATTAAAATAACTCTAGGTACATGAGTGTAATACATTTGCAAGACAGATTCAGATGCAAAGAACCTTTGGCCTTTTTCTGTATCTTTAAACACTGAGTATGGCAGGCTGTAAACTTCATAAAGTACAATATATCTGACGTATATACAGGAGCTCTCCTTTTTATTTGTGATATGCTCATAAGGTTTGATTCAAGACTCCAGACAGAAAGTTAAATGGACTTTAATCAGGACTACATCGCCAATACCTCAGATTTATTTTTAACTTGCAATACATTTACATATTACATATTACATACATATTGAAGGAAAATCATGATGAAAGAAGTTAATACCAGTGTATAGAGTGATGCTTGGACCTTCACAGGAGACACGAGTTAGACAGCAGTCTCAACCATCAACGATAACGCAGAGTAGAAGAGTTTTGAAAGAATAATGCTCAGCCCTCCAGTAGAGTGTGGAAACTTTGAAAACTATACTATAGAAAGCTTCAAGAGTCCAGAGCAGTGTTTATCACAGAAAAGTTGTCAGTATTAAATCATTGAAAGTGAAACAAAAACCCTCCTTAAGTCCCCATTTGGCCATTTTTCTCTTATTGTTGTGGCCCGTGTGTTTAAAACTGCTAAAGCATAATCAGCTTTGTGATGAAACATCTAAAACAGAAACTGGCTGTGGAATAAAAGCAAAGATTTTGGCTAATGGTGACAAATGTTCTTCCCAAAAAAAAAATACACACAGTTTGATTATAGCTGTTGACAAAATAGCCTGAATGCCTCACCCCATAATGTTGTGTTTGAAGCTCATCCAAGAAGAAGCATTTCAGACCAATACAGATGAAACCGGAGCGAGCTGCCAGACCATTTTGTCTTCACTCAGCAGCTGGACTCTGCTGCTGCAGAGAAGTGGTCAGATCAGCTTATTTTGTTTTAATGTGTGTGTGTGTGTGTGTGTGTGTGTGTGTGTGTGTGTGTGTGTGTGTGTGTGTGTGTGTGTGTGTGTGTGTGTGTGTGTGTGTGTGTGTGTGTGTGTGTGTGTTCTTTAACTTCCTAGAGCCCCTGAAGAAAAAAACGGTCAAGATAGAGTTATCTTGACCGTATCAACAAAGGCCTGTATCAACAAAATCCCTCAGGGGAAATGTATTTAACTTGATTGCTGCTACTTTTCTAATCAATATGTTTGTAAAATACAAAAAAAATGGAAGCACTGGTGAACATTTCTTTCTACAATTCATTCATTTAGCAGACGCTTATATCCAAAGCGGCGTACATCAGAGAGTAAATACATCACAACCAAGGATCTAGATAGGAGGAAACGAACAGCTTTAAGTCTGATCGGACACACAGGGGCTGACAGGCAGAGCACAGAGGCAGAGCACAACATCGACAGCTGTTATAATCATTATACGACTCCTTTGCTTGTCATTGATTGGCATTAAAAAACAACATGATTGTGGACAGAATGATCCATAAGGGTACCACAACACCTCAAGGCAAAGGCCAAATCAGCTCGGACCATGTGTGCTGGACCCTTTAGTAAAGAGAGGATCACAAGTAAAAGCTGTTGGACCAGATGGACGCGGTTAATTTGAATACTTGGTGATGATGAACCGAGAATGACTTCTTGTCGAGTCCCCCGTCTTTAAGGTCTTAAACTGCCACATGCGGGGGTTAAAAGGATTGCTTTCATGAAACAGGAGTTTAGCATCTTTCACACACTTACACCATCCATCATCCCTCCTGTCTGCTGCATCAGCACTCTGTTTCATGCAACATCAGCCAGGTCTCCTCTCATCCCCACAGAACAGAAAACATCAGGTGACAGCTGTCAGTCATCCTCTCTGGCTAATTTCCCCCTTATATCCTGGTCAGAAGCATGGTGTTCCTCATGTGTTAGAGAGCACGGACATGCCACCAGCTAGGCTCAGTATATCAGAGGAGAAAGACGTCTCTGTTTCATAAAGTGTAAGCACCAAACTAGGCACCAGTGCAATTTTCTATCCCTGTGCCTCTGTGATCCCCTGAAGCTGTGCGACGGAGATTAGCTAAATTCATCTACTTCACAGAGTTTTGTTTTACCCACGAGCCCCAGGGTGGGAGATTACTTGTGAAATTAACTTTTTTTTTTTTTTTAAGTTCCATAGTTTCATAGGCCAACAATGCCTTTGATGTCGTGCTCAGTGATAACGCCGCGTGCTATCTTTACCCCAAATCCAATTTCTCGTATCATCGTCATCTTTCTCGTTCTGTTTATCTCTGTGTCTGTGTTCTCTTTCCTGTCATTATTAATATCTTGTTTATTGCATTGAGTGTGCAAACATCACAGATGGACTGGTGCAATATAAAAGTAATATCAACACACACACACTCACACACAAACATACATTATAGGAAATGTGGCTTCGCCTGTTTGTTTCAGCCAGCGTCTTTGTCTGTTTTCCCCCCCACATATGTGATCGTGGATGAGAGTTGGCATCACGCTGATTTTTGTGAGTGCAAATGCCTGGTTGTCATGGCAACGCAGCATCTCCTCTCAATGCGAGTGTACAGTATTTCCCATCCTTGAATGTTGTGTCCATGTCCAGAACAAAAGGCAGCACGGAAAAACGAAAAAAATAAAGAACAGCACAACGAGTCAAGATTAGCTTCTAACAACTAACACACTCACACACTTGTCATATAAATTGTGTGTTTGTTGAGGTTCTACCCAGAAGCACTTCCTCAAATCCCATTACAACCATCGTCAGCTACGCCATAAAACATTACTGAGAGAAGTCAATCCCCCACTGCGAAGACAGTTGGTTTGGAAACGGATCAGCAAAGCTCCAAATTTCCCTCTTAACGACTCATTACCGGTTGCCGCCGCCCTTTAATGTCACTGCTTTCACTCCATGGCAGCAAGAAAACACCATCACAAACCCGGATCGCTGCAGGGAGGAGGATGAACGTGTGATCAGGTTTGGTGAGCACAGTGGTAATCATCCTGCTCTTCTGTAATATTTCAATTTCCTCCCTGAGTTTATCTGACTTCCTTTTACTTGCAAAGCTATTATTGTACTGCTTGAAGAAGCATTTACCGCCACAGAGGAAACATGCATTCAATACACACTTCCAATCATTTTTGAAAGGGAGATAAAATAACAGCAGGGCTAAAGAAGAGGAGGGGTTCTTTCTTTTGGCGTTTCAGACCCTGTGAAATCCAAAATGAAACAGGCAATACAGCATCAATAAAAAGCAAAGATGCCATGGGTGTAATGTAGATAGGCAGAAACACAAACGGCGTGTTGGTTCTGCAGGAAAAAGATCACAGTTACTTTATCTCTACAAGAAGCTGAATCCCTGCAGAGAGCCTGTGCCTCCTGCTCTGCCCGTTTCTCTCATCTCGATGACAGCCGCAAAACAGAGATGGGGGAAATCAGGAGGCTGGTGGAGGAAGGATGGGAAGAGAGGGAGCACACTGAGGGTGGAGCACAGTAAAGAGCCATGTGAGATGAAAGGGCTGGAGCTAAGAGGCCTTAGAGGAAAAAGCTTGTGATGTTACAGCAGCTTATCCTCGACCTGGCTGGATAATTTGGTCGGGGGTTAAGAGTTAGTGAGAAGTAACAGCTAACAGAATCCACGTCTGCTCCGGCCTCCTAACTGCTCTGACTCAGCTTCATGGTAAGTGACACTTAGCTATCAGATTCATAGGTGGTGATTAATTACACTATTAAGATAAACTGTCACCTATAGACATTTTTAGTGAACCAACCTTTCTCTGACTAAC
Source organism: Tautogolabrus adspersus (assembly GCA_020745685.1). Classification (NCBI taxonomy): domain Eukaryota; kingdom Metazoa; phylum Chordata; class Actinopteri; order Labriformes; family Labridae; genus Tautogolabrus; species Tautogolabrus adspersus. The sequence continues at coordinate 18,119,145 of CM036554.1, forward strand.
ACAAGAGAATAATTGTGTCATGTCTTAAGACCTTTTAGGCTTCCTAAAATGTCTTCCTCATTTTCACTGCTTAGCTACTAGCAAAATACTATCTGCTCTGTGATGAGGATGCTAAATGTTAACGTCAGAATGCTAGCATGCTCATGGCCACAATACAAACATGCTGTTGTTAAGCAGTAGTTTTCCTGCTAGATATTACATTCATGGTGGGTAAAATGGACATAACTTCGAGGTTTAAAAAGTGAAGCCATTGAAAATGTGTTTGTTTTTTTTAAAATATATTTTTGGGGCAATTTTTTCTTTTATTCTGATCAAACAGTTAAGGGATGAAGGATATGGGAGAAGAGTCGGGGATGACATGCCGCACATGTCAAGGGTCAGACTTGAACCCAGGATACCTGTACTTTTTTTATGTCCAGCAGGGGGCAGCTCTTCTGGTTGCACTAAAAAGTCCAAGTGGAACCAGATGATTAATGGTCCTACTGTAACTCTGCAATATGTAACTCTGACCCCTAGCGTTTGAAATGGATACTGCAGTCCAAAATTCAAAACATTGGAGAGCGCTGTCTCCCCCGCCACGTCCTCCTTAGAGTCGATTTGCACGCAGGTTGCCGTGTGTGGCCTTAAAACTGCCTACTTCTCTGGTCACAACAAAAACAGACCGTTTCGCACTGGAAACTAATATTAGCAGGAGGAAATACTGGCTGCTGTACTGTTGTCAGAGAAGCCAATACTTCAACATAGCATGTTTCCTTTTTGTCTAATAATATAGTAAGTTCATTTAATGTTTTAATTCAGTATGTATCTTACATATTGCTCCTTTAAGTTTTTTTTTTCATCAGAGCATGATCAATCTTTATTTGTATAGCAGCGCCAATTCATAACAAACGTTACCTCAAGATACTTTACAAAGAGCAGGTAAAAGACCTTACTCATTACTAAATTACAAAGACCAAACATTAATCCATGATGTTTTTTGTAATTTGGTCCCTTTAGAGTTTTAATGGCAATAAACTGGGGTATTCATCGAGGTTAGGCCACGTTGCCATTTACAATAGCTTCCAGGGCAACTTGAAAAATACAGTTAACACAAGATACATTTTAGTTTGAGGCATGTTTGTTCGCTAACCAAAACTAGCAACCCAATCTATACCATAGTTTCACGAATAAACCTTGCAAACAAAGCAAAAGAAAGTGGAATGTGATTACGTAGTGTTTGCTAACCCCTTGGTCCCCTTAGTGGCCAAATATGATCACTTCTGACTCCGCCTGCAAAGACCCCTGACCTCAGTTTCATCCAACGCCTGTGGGTTACACTAGAACATCCACCTAACGTCAGGCCTGATCACCAAAAACCTGGTGTAATGTTCAGGTGTCCACAGACTCTTAACCATAACAAAGACAGATATATGACAAAACTACCACACACATTAAAAATAACTACTGTGAGAGACACACAAATATGCAGTACATCTCTGTTTAGCTGTTTTGCATACATTTAAAAAGAAAAGACGCCGTGATGAAGATGTTGATGCTGTTTCATTATCATTCCCCGGGGTTAGTGTAGCATGTCATTCATCATCAGCTGGCAAGATGTTTCCCAGGGTCTTTCTTCCCGATAGTAACAGTGAAATCTGAATGTGTAGCTAAATAAATGATGCATCTTATCTGTACTGTATGATAGAGCATCAGGATGTAGAATAGTGTGAAAGCTGTGTTTAATCATTTTCTTGTTCTCAAAAGAACAATGGTTGTCTGTAAATCATTCTGTTTATGTATATCCTCTTTGTTGTATTAAAAGGCAGGCTTTAGTGTTGAATGAATTGTGCTGAGAACTGCAGACAAAATTACAAGACCAGACTGCCACCCGCTGATAGAAATACACACCGTGATAGGGCAGCTTTCATGTCATTCTGACTTAATTATTAATGAAGCATAATCAAAACAAGGGTAGTACATGCCAAAGTAAAAGTTGAATAGTAAAGTGCATTTATTTTGCAGAAAACATTGCAGTCTTTTTAAACTACAGTGATGTCTCATGCCAGTGAGTACAAGGCCTACAGTTTTTAGATATCCCAAAAAAAAACGAAAACAGCTCATCCACAATCAATGGATGCCACCCACTCTATCTGAGCCCACAGAGGTCCAAAGACCACGACTACTCACAGTAAAAACTCACCACTCTGAACGATGACTCAACCATTGACGTCCTAAAGCCTCTCAGTCTGGGTGAACCATTGGTGCTTTCAGGGGAGACAGGAAAACAAGATGACACTTTCTCCTGTCTGGAACCGGTTTGTGTTTCAGTTCGTTTCTCTCTGACGTCCAGGCTGGGTCAGAAACATCAGAGAAGAGACACTGTGGTTTGACAAATAAATCCCCTCTTGCTCCTATAGACTCTAAATAATTATGACCTACTGTGCATCCTCACAGAGATGCAGCCTGACGTGGTGCCACCAGCTCCACAAAACAAGCCCTGCAGGCTGAAACAAAAAGTGGCTTATTTATAGCAACTGGAAAAAGTTGGTTGAATACAAACATACGAGCAGGCTGCCATTTGTCATCCTCTTACAATCTCCCAGAATTATTTCACTTTGCTGAAGACAACACTATACTGTTGTAACGTTGTTTTCTTGTTGTCTTATGAAAAACGTTTCTTCTTTTATGGCTGAAAGTAACTCAGAAACACAAATATGTAGCCTAGGGTAGGGAGTAAAATATTATTCTTTCAATTGTGTGTAAAACGTTACCCCAATACAGTATCAAAGTACACTTAACTTTAGTAGCCAATTTCATTTTCTTCCATTTTGCACTTTCACCCTAATACATTGTTTGGAAACTATAAAACAAAGAAATACCGAAAAAAAAATGAAACAAATAAAAAACACTTCAGTTTTTCCACCATGAATTCCCTTTGGCCCTCTCAGGATATTGTACTAGCAAAGCTTTAGCTCTAAAAGATAGTAATGGCGGCTAGCTAAACTGTTTGCTAGACAAACTAAATCTGACTTAATCACAAATTATCATTGACAAATCATTTTTAATTTAAGGTGTACTATCAGCTGAGGTTCATACAACATTTTAGGAGAAGATAAAACTAGCTTTGTCATATAACGGGCTAAATGTAAGCTGTGAGGTCAGTTGAACTGCTACGATGCTTTACCAGCAGTGGTTACTATCAGCAGAATGTCACACTGAAACAGCAGTGGCATAATTAAAACACATAATGTGGCAGTACTCAACAAGAACATTCAAATGGAAAAAATCTGAATCCACCACATACTTCTAAGAATAGCGTTATATTGATTATGTAGGGTGTTCTGAATTCATGTTGTATGCTAGTTAGTTTATGTGAAAAGGGCCCAGAAGTACTAATATTGCAGTCATTTTATGTAGGCTATGATATGTGACCTCACTAGTCGTACTCAACCACCCCACAATGCAGTGTGGCTCTTCAGACTATCCACTAGCTGAGCGAGACAAGTGGTATACCAAAAAAAGTACCTGTAATATATTTTATATGTATTCAAATAATAACACAGGTTTACAGTAAAAGTAATGTACGTGTTTATATTGTTTTTAAATTCTATATACGGCCCAACTGTCTCTTTGGCTCCCTCAGTGTAGCTCGTAGCTAACAGCACACTAGCTGTCAGGATAGTCAGTATACTGTTTGAGTACAGAAAGCAGTACTTAGTTTGTGGTTTGGGACACAGTCTTAGAAGCTGATGATATTACTTCGACTTTGAACTGTTGCCAAGCAACCAGAACATTTACATCACAGAGTAAGTTTGATTTTCTAGTTATATCCAAGCTAACCCTGATTGGTTGTTTTTTTCAAACCCCTTCGATTTTTTAAGAAAACTAAATACAAGGAGAGCACTGACAGACACGATCAGTCATATTGAAGGGAACATTTCAATTTAATATCCATAGTGACGTGCAATGATCAGAATGTGTTATTTCAATTGTTGGTGAAATAATGTTACCTTACATGCTGCAGCTTTAAGTATTCAGCAACATGCACTCTTTTGCTTCATATTAGTGATAATTACAATATCTGTTTCGCTAGTTATATAAAGTTAGCAACTTGTTTTCTATAAAGCTCATGCCTCGAAGTGAGCAGGCTACTCGAGGTCTGTTTGACTCACAACAACAACAAAGGATAGGCCTGTCAGTAGTAGGCTTCTTTATCTAAACATCCAACATACAAAGTAGAAATTCAATGTAAAAACAGTATATTGGCTTTTTTGGTTTTGTGGGATTGTACATTTTCAATATATTTTGTATCTAACAAATTAAAACAATAGTCCATCGATTCACTGATAGCCTGTAGACCTAAAAAAAAAAAATGAGTTGGTGGGATCAGATAGTGTCTTTGACTTTTTGCCCTCTAGCGCCCCCTTGTGGTCTCCTTGACTCTATGCGATGCGGTTTCCAAGGAGTGACCAAACTGAGAGAAGCAGGTGTGGTGATCACACAGGCAGTGAGAGACAGGTGCACACCGGATACTTCGATGTGTTAAATTCAAAATAAAATACACACACACACACACACACACACACACACACACACACACACACACACACACACACACACACACACACACACACACACACATAGTCTATTCTTTAATACAAGCCCGCGGTTGTCTCTAAATCCAAATATTTAAGTTTTCGATTAAGCTGGGTTTAACTAGGCTATTTACTTTAAAATCATTAATAGGCTACGTAGCACCCATTCCCCTTTGATAGCCCTGCTTCTTTCTGTGCATTTTTCTTAAACGACTCATACTGCATTACTTTAGGACCTGACTATTTCAGCAGCTCACTCATTTATTTACTCACTTATTTACAGTCTATGCACTCACCTCATCGTCTTCTGCTGGAGATAGCCTACTTCTCAGTAAGCTTTTTTTAAGATGCATAAGCGAGTTTGTTTCGTAGATGACTAAAGGTACAGACAGTAAGCTAAATAAATAGCCTATAACAACGCTTATTATAACTGTTTTCTTAGAGTGATAGCTTGTCATCAGAAAGTAGGCTACCTAGTAGGCACCGAGCAGATCCGGTAAACAAAGGTGAACACATCTGAACTCTGACCTATCTGCAGTGCGAACGCAACCGGATAAATAAAGAAGACCTGTGGCCCAATCTCCACTTTAAAGCCTGAGAACTTAACACCCGAGGATTGAACTGACGTCAATTGTGCTGTTTTGTAGTTTGTGTGGGTCCGTAAGGTACATGATTCATAATGATAGCACTATTAACAGAATATTATGCACAGACAAAAAAGTGGCAATTTGTCCCCAAGTTGTGATTCAATTTTATTTACATACATTATTAAAACAAACAAATAATAAGATCTGTTGGCTACAAAACCATTTTGATTAATTTATTCCTCTTTATTCCTGTCAAAATCTTTAAAAATGTTCATGTAATTCACATGGTCAAAGATAGGCTGCTGATTTTCAAGCCACATATTACACTTTTTATATTTATTGGCCTTTTCATAAATAATATATGTTCAGAGTTAAAAACTAATAATAATTAAAAAGAATCCCTTTGAAAAAAATGTTGCCTCAACGTGTTCACCAAGGCTGCTTTTATTTTAAAAATTAAAACCGGAAATCTCCCCTCAACGCAGCAGAGTTTCGTCAGCAGTGAGGTGTCTGTGGCTGCGTTTCTGTCCGTCTATCTATCTGTCTGTCTGTCCGGTGATGCACGCGCACCGGTGCCGGCTGCAGGCTTGCCGACAGCAGCGTACAGGACGCGGTCTGAATCGTTTATTATCACCGCTGAACAAACTTTGTATTCGTCATGTTTGACAGTGTGAGAGAGTGAGGATGCTGACAGACATGATTGTGGACGAAGAATTTGAGATCAAGGAGGAGGAACCGTGGTACGACAAGCAAGACCTTGAACATGGTACAGTTTCCTCTCCGTCTTTGTCTCTTAAGCCTTAAAGATAAAGAACCGTGCACCTCCTTTCTTTAACTATCTAACAGGAACACTACAGCTGTTACCGGAATCTGTGCACAATTTGTACATGTAGGCTACCTCAGTTTAGACTAATTGTTTAGCCCTAAACTGATTACATATTAGGATTTTATTTTCTACACCGAGGTATATAATTATTTTAGTCTTATTTTTAATAAGATTAAAGCTGTGTAGTGGAAAATTAGCAGCTTGACTGTGCACAAATAAGGCAGGGTCAGCAGGACACACATATGCTGCAATGTGAAAAAACAGAAGAGGTCTGTGTGTAATGAGAAGTGACTTTGACTTTAATTAACCATTTCATCTTAATTGCACACCTTATACTAAAATTCGTTTGCATTTTGGTGTAATATCCTATTTCTATTTTCATATTTTCATCATAATCATGTCAGTGTTACCATTTATTGTGATTTTATAGTATGACAAAAGGAAGGTCAAGTGATGAGAGTTTTTATACTCAGCACAGTTGAGTTCATAGTTGTATAAAATATAACTTCTGCGTGTAAGAAGATTTGTAACATCAGTGTGTCGAGATGGTTTAATCCTGTGGCACAGTTTTTAAATAGTAGGTTGCTGGATTCCTGTCAACACCAGGAACAGAACCGCTCGAAGCTGCTTGTGAGCTTTTCCTCGACTTGTGTCCATCAGTGACATTTTACTATGAGCCCTGAAAGCATTCACAGTTCCCCCTCTCCGTCCTTCCTGCAGACCTGCAGCTGGCAGCCGAGCTCGGGAAGACCCTCCTGGAGAGAAACAGGGAGCTGGAGCAGGGGCTGCAGCAGATGTACTCCACCAACCAGGAGCAACTGCAGGAGATCGAGGTAAAAGAAATAAAGACGGTCTTAGCATGTCATCTGGTGGACCAGAATGATCTGGAAAGAAAAGATGGTTAGTCTGGACAAAAGTTGTTGAACTATCATGGAAGATTTCTTCATTAATAAAGGATACAGTTTCTCCATTGCATGTTTATACTGCTTTAAAAGCCTCATATTAGGATGAGGGGGCACATTCTACTCAAAAAAACATTATTATCATCCTCACTTTTATACTTCCAGTTTGTGTCATTCAATAAAAGAAAACTAAAAGGTCAACAGGCATTAAACTCTGACAGAGTAAAAGTGAGTTTCAGGCTCAGTACCTACCTGGGCGTCCTGCTAATAGAAGTTTGCAGGTTCTATGCGTGTAGCATAAAAAGGGACAGAAACTAACATCTCAATTTGTTGTTGTTGTGCTCCAGCTTCTGAAACCACCCCTCCCTTTCCTGCTGCTTTATTATGTTCCTCTGTCTGCATCTCTGCAGGTTTTTCAGTCGACCTTTGACCAAATCGTTAGTTTAAGGTCTTATTTCAAACTTTAATTACAGAAATTCAATATCAAGCTTCAGGTTTTCCTCGTTTTCTACGTTTCAGGTCTGGCTTTAATTTCCTTGAGTGAGTCTGGTACTAAATCCTCACCTTCCCAACACTGACACGCGGAATTAATCTCTTAAGGCCGCTGCTTGATTCGTGTAGCGTCACAGGTCTGAGTCCAGCTACTGACCTGTGTTGCAATCAATTACCTGCTTCACTGTCGCTCTTTGGTGGAACAAAAAGCCTCTAATGGAGCAGGAATATCACTCCTAAAATAGAACTACCATCTTACTGCTTAAATAAAAAGTTCTTCTTCGACTCCTGATGGATTTGGCCAGTGTACATGTGCAGTCTAATATTTAATAGTTGTGTCAGCAGAGGCTGAGCAGGTAGATTAGATGATTAAAGGTTCAAAGTGTCCTCATGCCTGCAGCAGCTGATAAGATAACCTGTTCTCACAGAAAGTGTTTCTCTAAGTGGCTTTTTAAAGATGTTTAGGAGCTGTTAGTCAAATAAACAAACACTAGATTTCCTCTTCACATTTATTTTTTATTTTATTATTTTGCCTCTTGGCCGTTTGTCTGCAGAATAATGTTTTAATCATCAGAAACTCCAGACTCTGCTGGTAGTTTGACCTTCTGATTAAATTTGTCCACGTAGTTCAAGGATCGTCATAAAACTGTTACTGTAAGCTGTACTGATAAATCACAGCAAGAGGTGGAAGACGTCCCTTTTTATTGAGGTGATGTTAAACATCTTTGCAGTCACAGTCCATCATAAAGTGTCCTCACAAAGGGAAAGAACATCTTTAAAATAATGTGCTGTTCATTTAATCACATTCTATTTGTTTCAGGTATGTTCTTTAAAACGTCCTTTTTTTTCTTGGTTTTAAATATTTCTGTTAATTGAGCCGGTCTTTTTTAATCGTATGAATTTGTGAAGCCTATTTGTAATGTATTGTAAGACAGAAGAGAACAGAGGTGGAGGAAGAAACTATACTTAAGATCAAGTCTTCCTATTAACCCTCTCGTCTCTTGACAAATGTGAAATCAAAGGAAGTGTGACACAATTTGAGTCTCTGTGGCCTAACTGCTGCAAAGAGGATCCTGGTAGTGCGGTGGAAACCACAGTACACACTGTTGTTAAATCACTGGTGGCACCTGCTGTTGGATATATCGCCCTAAGAACTCTCTGTTGCACGGTCTCATGGTGCAAAAGGAAATACCTACAGGTCTTAGTTTGAAGCTTTGTCAGTTGTACAATCTCTTGCCAGCAGAAGGGAAGGTTAATTGCGGGGGTGGGATGGGTTGTGACAGGGTCGGGGGGCTGGGGGGGGATTATGGTCACTCACCAGGGAGGTAAACGAGGGGTTGGCATTTAGTTGTGTATGCATGTGCACTTGTTGTGGATATACACAAACAAGGATAAATATGATGTATGTGAATTGTCCACACAGATGAAGTTATCTGCAAACTACTCAAACGCATGCTCCAAGTCAAGTTGTGTATTGATTTTGACTTGGATCATAGTTGATATACTATGATTATGTTCAACAATCAGTTTAATGAACTTTCTGTGTCATTATTTTCAGAATGTGTGTGTGTATACAAGCTTTAACTAAAAAAAAAAAAGAGAAAAAAAAGGAAATCTGACACAGTTAAAGCGGCCTGAATGACAGTATGACATTGTGTCTCTTCTCAGTACCTGACGAAGCAGGTGGACCTCCTCAGGCAGGTGAACGACCAGCACGCTAAAGTGTACGAGCAGCTGGACGTGGCGGCCCGGGAGCTGGAACAGAACAACCACAAACTGGTTCAGGACAACAGGACGGGCCAGCAGAAGATCCAGGGGTAAGAGAAAAGTGACAATGGACAGATATCCCAATGTTTTGGATTAAAATATCCGTCATCACTAACCTCAGAGAGCTTTGTTGTTTTTTTCTTTGCAGGCTGATGGAGACGGTGGAGCAGCTGCAGACGCAGGTGGAGGAGCTGCAGCAGCAGGTGGAGCAGCTGAAGGTGGGTCCATCCCAGTCTCAGAAGCATGCACACAGAGAGAAGTGGCCACCACGCGGCTCCCAGAGTGTGTCCTGTCTGACAGAGCTACAAAACACACTCAGGTGAGGATATAAGATACCTACTTCATGTAACCAACGAATGATATATTTGTTTATAACTGCTTATAAAAGCAGTAGTTGTTTGTAATCTCTGTCGACGCTGCACCAGGTTGATTCTGACAGAGCAGTTTACACAATGCAAACTAACTTCAGCTGCATAGTTTCACTCTGAGTGGTACATTAAGACTGCTAAAGAAAGTAGAATAGAGAATACTTTGCACACATGTTGGCAGAGAGATAACACAAATAGGGCCATCAACGTTTAGAAAGAAAGCTCTGCGAAGCTTTTCTGACAAGAAAAGATGTTAAAATATATGTGTGTGTGGGGGGTATATACGCTGTCAAAATATTCATGTACAATAATAACACAATAAATATTTAGGATTCAAAAAAGAAAAGAAAATGTGTTAAATAAAAAAGCTGGCTTTAGCTTTTCAAATGTGAAAATGAGCTGTTTTTGTGTGTGTGAATTTAACAACTTTGGTTATTTTGAATGGTTTGTTGGACAAATCGAGCAATTGAAGACTTCATCTTGTGCTTCTAGAGCAGGGGTGTTAAACTTGTATTGGGTCGGGGGTCGGATTTGTTTAAATGAGACCTCCAGTGGGCCGGACCAATTTTGCCGACATCACTATAAACTCAACATAGTATAAAGCTTGTGGGGGACATTTTTACTTTACTTTTCTTTTTTTTTCTCAGCAAAACTAATGATTGGAAGTAATCATTAGGTGTAGCCCAACACTTTAGACTCAGACAAGGCAGAGCAGAGTACTGGTAGAAGTGAATGTGTTGTAGAAAGAGCTTCATGAAATTGCAAAAGAAACCCGACTGAGAGACTTTCTTAATAACTGTAAAGGAAAGAGTTCAGACAATTACTTCCTCAACCGATCTATTGTTAATCTGCTTTCTTTCATGTGAATATTGACTTTTTCTCTCTCTCTTTTTTTATAACGTTAAGTTGAACATATTTAAACTTTTTGGACTGTTTGTTTAAGAAAAGAAGCAGTTATCTGTCATTAGGGAAATGTACTTGTTCCCTGTTCCCAAGAACAAGATGAGCAGAGTTGTAACACTTTCATATCCATACCATAAACATGAAGCTGCAGACGCTAAGCTTTGCATTTCATAGCTTGGCTTTGCATGAATACTAGAAGCACAGGGAACAGATACCAAAGCTCTGTCGAAAGCAAAAATGTACCAATGAGCTTTAAAAGTGCTGCTTGCCTTTTTTTCTTTTAACCCTTTTCCCGAGCTAGGCTAGCTTTTCCTACTTGCCTCTAGTGTTAATGCTAAGCTAAGCTAAGCTAACCAAATGCTGGCTTTAGTTTGACACTTAACATACAAACATAAGCGTGGTTTGGATCTCTACAGCTAGCTTTGAGCAGGAAAGGAAAAAGGTAATTTCCCAAAATACAGAAGCCTTCAACTTTACAGCCACAGGGAACCTTTGAGGAAAATATTAACCTTCTCTTGAAAAATGTTCAACCTTGTATAAATAAACGTTACTTACTTACTTGTTCATTGACAAAGACGTGTTTGTTTAGCAGCCACAATTACATATTTACAGACTTCAGTTGTAAATGTTTGAAGACACTCAGCATTACCCATTTAGGATTCAATCAAAATAACTGTATTAATACACTAACTAACCCAAAAAAAACATAAAGCCTTTTAAGAACTTTTAAAACAGCGTTCTAAATGTATTTCTTAACCTGGTTAAATATGAAATCTTGCTTTGTCAGCGGTGCAGAAGCTCTTTGTTAGATGCATTAAATCCTCCCCTGAGTCTTCCTGGCTTTAGCTGTCTCCTATTGAGTCCTAATCCTCCTCCCTGGCAGCTGTCCATGTCTACCTCACAGCCCTATTACTGTGAATGTTTCATGCTGCGGTCACTTCCTAGTTGGTGTCACAGGTCAATGCTGTGCGTGCGTGCGTGCGTGCGTGCGTGTGTGTGTGTGTGTAATCCTGTTAGTACTGGTCCCTAAAAACATCCAGGTCAGGTGGATGCAAATCTCACTGAACTGGGTTTGCTGTTTGATAGATCAGGTTGGAAGGAAAGGGGTCAAAGTCTAAGCCTGAGGGTACAAACACGTCTCAATATCGCCCTGAAGCTGCCATTGATTCTTCTGCTGCTTTCTAATCGACTCTGTTTGACTGATAAGTTGTTGATAAGTGTGCTTATGTGCTGTTCCTTGTTGTCTTACATCACCTGTTCATGCATGGTTTCTGTTTTCAGCTGATCATACATTCCCCCATGTGTGAAACTCAAGATTCTTGCTCAAAGTACATATTTCAAACATTCCTGGCCAATAAAGCTGTGCTTCTGCACATTTAGTTTAAAAGCTAACCTAAGATAAGTGTTTGCCAGCTTTAGCTTCATTCATCTTTGCTCAATAAAGTAAAACATTTATTTATTAAAACTTTGAACTATTCCTCAGATAAACTAATATAATATACTTCCTAACTCAATTTTGACTCATTCATCATTCTGAGAAATCAAAAATCAAGGATTCAAGTGTGAGGAGATAACAACCATATAGTAATGATTGTCTGTGTCTGTGTACAGGTATGACTATGACCCTGAAGAAACTTCAGATGAATTTGAGTCCTCGACTGTGTCGTGGCGTGAGGAGGAGCAGGCGTCACTACGACAATCCCTCCGCGCGCTGCAGACTCAGTTTGCAACTGAGCGTGCTCGACGGGAGGAGTCCGAACGAGAGGCCGAGATGCTCGCCGGTGAAAATGCAGCGCTGGAACAGCAGGTGTCAAAAATGGAGGGATGCCAGGTATGTCGAATAGATATCTTGTATTGTGTTTTTTCACACATGCACCCACAACAAGTTAACCAGTGATGAAAGAGTCAAAACATCAGCTATGATTTCTGGAACATGGTACAGTCTGAGGCTTTGATCTATATATAAAACACAGGATTAGAGAGTGATAAAAAACAGCACTTATTGCCAATTTAACTATCCAGAAAATAAAGTAACATGGCATCACAAGAATACCTCTATTTCACTTTCACTAAACTTCAAACCACACTCTTGTTTTTTCTCAAACAGCATGTCATTGTTGAACTTAGATCACAGTTTGTTTTGGTCCTCTTGACCTTCCTCTCTAAATACATTTTATTTGTGCTTTAGGTCAGAGTTTCCGAACTGGAGCACGAGGCTGAAGAGCTCCGTCAGCTCTGGAAATCAGAGTCCTCCAAAAAATCCAGCAGGCCGGAAGTCCTCCATAGCCTGCTGTCCAACTCGATGTTCCTGAACCAAGAGGAGGAGAGTGAAGGGGAGTCTGCTGTACCTAGAAGCCCCCGGATCCTGAAGCGTTGGGACAGCGAGCGGCTCATTAAGTTGACCCAGACGCCTGACTCTACGGACAGGATCTACGACCACGAGTGCTCCTGCGTACGCAGAGCAGAGGTGGTAAAGTATCGCGGGATCTCGCTGCTCAACGAGGTCGACGCCCAGTACAGTGCCTTGCAGGTGAAGTACGACGAGCTGCTGCAGCGCTGCCATCAGGGGCCGGAAGAGGATCAGGACATGCAGAGCCACAAGTCGGTCCAAACTGCATCCCTCGCTGCTGCCACCGCTGCTTGTTCAGCTCTGGCCAACATGGAGGACTTTAAGGACGACTTTCACCAACCAGAGTACAAGGAACTTTTTAGGGAAATCTTCTCCCGCATACAGAAAACCAAAGAGGACCTGATTGAAAACAGAGAGATACTCTCAGCTGGTGAGGTGCCACCTATTTTACATTAGCTGCTTCCAAAAAAAAGCAAAAGAAAAAAAGCAGGACAAACGAAAACCTGCTGCAACATTTCTATTTGTCTTCCAGTTCGGAGTTTTTCGAAGATTTTTTCAGCAGCCCTTGAAGCTTACTAATTCCACTTTTTAGTGCATCTCTTTTACCCTGATAGTGATCTGCATGCTGAAGGGTTAAGAGATGAGAGTGATACAGGAACAGGAGGGCAAACACCAGCAGCTCACATCTCAGATGGGACTCATTTTGCACTGAAACACCCGTGCCTAATGCTGCCATCTCGACTGAACAATCACTCTACCTCACTCACTCTGCAAAACCCCGTTCTGAGACAACATCCCCAGAAGATTTTTGTATTAGTAAAAAATGTTTAAGGATCCTATAATTTCCTGCATTGGTATTGACAACTCTCCTGTAGGTAACATGAGAGGGGTTAACGTAAAAGTAAGATTCTCTATTTAAAACAGGCAATATCAGCTTTTTGCCAATTATTGTTGATATGGTGAACCTATTATGAAACAGTTGCTTATTCACACACTTTACAGCTTGAGAGGAACATAAATATGACTACCTTAGAGCCTTATGTCCACCTGGTGAATGTAAGTTAAATATTCAGTGTCTTTTGCTCTAGTTTTGGTTTCCACCAACTCCTGGGGGGAAGATCTCGATCATTAGCTGCCAAATTCTCAGCTTCGTTGATTAGTTAGCTGCTCTTTGAGGTTGTCTTACTGTAAGCTCTGAACATGAAGTTGTCAGTGAGTTTTCAAGCATTTCTCTAAAAACGAAATCACGAGAGCTGTGAGAGTGAACCAGAACAGCGAGGTTGTGGGCCAGACAGCTAAACAACAAGCTCACTATGACGCTCTTTAAAGGCTGAAAAGGAAACCACACATTCAGCTGAGTCATTTTCCCTTTCCCGCCTTTCACAGCAACATGTTGTTTTCATTCAGCCCTTTGATAAACTGTGTAGAAGTGATTGATTATAGATGCTTAAGGCCCATTCTTTACTTTCCAATAACTTCTTATCGATTCAGTCCCAAATCACACAACTGTCACCAGGAAACTTAAAAAAAAGGAAGAAGGCTCCATAAAGTCAAACATTACGACTGTATGTGCTGTTTGTTTTGTTTACTGAGCTCCTATGATCCAATGTGAACATTTTCATTTATTTTTCCTTTGCAACTTTAAAATCAAAAAAGAAAGAACCTTCCTATGTGATAGTTTTGCCTGCGCCTATAAGAGCAATATATGCAAAAATGTGGGACTTATTATTGGTGATGGAGTTTATATATTATTAGGAATCGGTGATTTAAGGTGCTACTATGTGATTTTTGTAACTGTGACATGTATTCTCATTAAGTATACTTGATTACTGTATGATAGGGTAGACGTATGTGAGTGAATGTGATATTAAAAAGAAATTAGGAGTTCTACTAAGGGATTGAACATACATACTTGATAATATAAATGTATTTACTGGGCCTCGTGAAGGATTGTATGATTAGAAGCTTTTCTTCTGATGCCGCCTGGTGTTTGCGTGTTAAGCTTCAGACTGTGCACATAGTTTGTTTTGAGAGTCACTTTGAGAAGCACTTTAGGGTTGCACATGTCAGATGCTATCTGACACTTTACATTTCTGTCACATGTAGTTCTTCAAAAGGTGATGTTCACCAATAATCTGCAGAATATGTGTGTGTGTGTGCGACGTGTTTTTAAGTGATTCATTGATTGGACGTCATGTTGTTGTTCTGAGCCATAAAAGGTTAAGCAGAGACGTCTGGTGTGTGTGTTTTTTTTCTTCTTCTGCTGAGTCACTTCTAAAATCAATGAAATCTATTTCTAGAGACGTGTCGTACAAACTCGTATATCTGTCACAGTTTGAGAACTGAATAAACAGTTGATGCTTTGATGAAAAGCTCAACACATTAGCCTGAGAGTAAGAGTGAACAAAACAGAAGCACTCACTGTTAAAATCCAACAGAAACTCAAATACTTGCTGCCCATTTCAGTCTAAAGAATATAACTGTGGTATAATGTGTGCATCACCTACAAGTTCCAGCAGGTAAAGGTGAATTTAAATACTTTTTTTTTAGCAGGCAGCTTAAGAAGAATGTAGAGTCGGTTGTCTCTCAACCGGAGGGTTGTGGGTTCGATCCCCAACTTCTTCAGCCACATGTTCGATGTGTCCCTGGGCAAGACACTTAACCCCAAGTTGCTCCCGCTGCTTCGTCGGTGGCGTATGAATGTGTATAAATGGAATTTGTTATTTCTGATGGTCACTTTACATAGCAGCCTCTACCATTAGTGTGTGAGTGGGTAGGTGTGACCTGCGGTGTAAAAGCGCTTTGAATAGTCAAAAGCACTATACAAGCTTAAGTCCATTTACCATAACCATTGATATATTGTGTGGCATTTATCTGAACATGCTAACTTAATCAGCGGCAGTACCTAACTTGGGTTGGAACCGGAGGGTCGCTGGTTCATGTCCCGGTATGGAGCAAGTCTGGAAGCTGGTCTGGTAGCTGGTCAGGGGCCATGGCACTCTTCAGAGTACTGCCTGAGCGCCATGAGCAAGGCACAGAACCCCCAGCTCTGGTGCGCTCCCTTTGTAGCAGTGTGTAGCAGCCCCACTCTGACATCTCTCCACTAATACATGTCCACAGGTCCAGTTTACACCATGTTCCTCTAAATGACACCACTGATCACAGAGAAAACACATCACAGAACTGTCATTACAATGTTTATTGAGCAAAGTAACAAATGAAAAAAGAAAACAAAACATCTGTTATCATTTGATGATGTGCCACATTTCCTCTTTTGAAGGTTAAACTGTGTTTTAAGTGTTTCAATGAGATCCAGTGTCTTTTTGTCTTCGTCTGGTCGTGTGGGAGTTTGTCCTGAATGCTTTGAGAGACGGAGGCACTTTAAGATGGAGGCTCAAGATAGCAGCAAATGGCGACACATCAGCGTATCCATAGCAACAACTCCCCCATCATCCGAAGAGGATGGTCCAGCTTTCCAATTAATGATGGAATCAATCCAAACAGATTGAAGTTCAAAATATGACTTCTTTTTTTTTTTATTACAAATTACATCTTTGTTGGCCATCATCAAAATCAGCCTCTGTCCTAAAGAAAAAAAAACATCATGAACTCGTTACATTCAACCTGAAACAAACCTCGAAACCATTTATTTAATCCACCTCACTTCAGATTTTATATTTCAGCCGTCACACATCTGAATAATAAGTAAATACGGAAAGAGCCACATTGTATGCAGCAGTTTCCAGGTCCAAATTGTCGTAAACATGAAGTGATTGCATATCAGGAGAAAAGATTTTGGGGAAAGTTTAGGAGACATTACTTTTTCTTTTTTTCTCACACTTTATATTTTTAGGTTTGCTGACTTTTGGGTATTTGTCTCAGTCTCTTTAAGTGCCTTCAAATGCTTTTATACACCTAAATAGATCATCTGAACATTCATGCACAACCTTTTGAATCGTTGTATTAAAAGGTGGAGAATGCTAGTTCTACCTTCTATCACCATCGGATCAAGGATCCAAAAATAATCTTAGTTTTTCTTTAAAAGGGCCTCAAAGTGTTTTTTTATTTTCTATTTTACCGCTAAAGTACTAGATTGTTTCCCAAACCCAGAAAGTGAAATTAAAGCACTTTAAGGCATGGCTGGCTTCACATAGTAAACACCATCCTGATGTGGTAAAAGTCTTAATACAGGAAATAATCAAACATGAGATCTAAATCCAAAAATCTATTGATAAACCTTAATATATCATGCTCTTCTTCATATATTCACTTCAGACACTCCAGCTGTGTTCGCAGTGTTGTGCCATGTGTGTGTTTGTGAGGAGTTGTTTTCTTCGCGCTGCATCAGAGTTGCTCGTTTTTCTTCACAAAAATGCTTCTGTTCATTCCAGGACAAGGCTTCACTTTCCGAAGCTTTGTTCTCCAAACCGCTCGCCCTCTATTTAGGGCGAGCTGTGATTGGCTCTCATCTGTCTCTCTGCCCTTCCACCGGACACCTGTGAGAGGATTTGATTTGCTGACGGTAATCACGGGGGGGGGGCAGGCTCTCAGCGTCATGATTGTATTGTTCCTTTGAGGTACCAACATCCCTGCGTGGCTGCTGCAGCACTCCTGGATACAAGAAAAGACAAAAAAGATAAATGACACCATAAATTATAACAAATAAGATCAATAAAAATCTGATCAGAACCGTCACCCTTCTTACACAGAGCACCGGTCAGATGTCAGCCCTTCGAGACATCTTCAAAGTCCTGAAGCCAGTCCTGGCCTGTACCATGTTCCTCCTGACTTCGGTAGTTCTTCGTTAACCAGGTCGTACAGCAGCCGACGCTGCTGCAGGAGGAAACGTACAAACACAGATATAGAATTTAAAACAATAGTTAAACATTTGGGAAATATTACTAGTTGCTATTTCACCCAGAGTACCATGATAAGATTGATAAACTGAAGCTATAGCCAGCAGCAGGTTAGCATAGCATTGTACAAAGACTGGACATGGCAGAGCTGACGCGACTGGATCAACAAAATCCTATAAACAAAACTCAGATTGAGATGTTTTTTCTACTCAAAGTCTCAGAGTCTGGCCAACAAGTAGTCAGACACAAAATCCTCTTAAAACCACAAATTGTTGTTGTTGTTTTTTACCTGATTTAACACAAAGGCTTCTTATTTTTTACTTTAGAGGTGCTGACATGCAGAACGTTGCCTTTAACAGACCCAGGCGATCCATTTCCTCCTGTTTTCAACCATCATGCCAAGCTAGGCTAAGCTAACAGTTATCTGAACCTTGATATTTAGCACACAGACATGAGTGTGGTGTTGATCTTCCTGTCCAATTCTGACAAAAAACAATAACCAATCATATTTCTCAAAATAATGCGCAATCTCTTTAAGACACAAGCACATCAAAGGGAAGCCTACACTCGTCTTTACATTAGGAAATCTGACAAAAGAAGTCTTGTGAGGACATTTGCAGCGAAGATGTGATTCATACTGCAAAGCTTCATCCATCAGTGCCTCCAATGTTCTATCATTATAAAAGAGAGAGGAACAAGAAGGAGAAAGACACACAGCATGCAGCTTTTTCACTTTAACTGTGCTAGATGCTGGCAAACAGAACAGTGTCCTACTTTTTTTTTTTATCTGTGTTGCTTTGCAGTGATGCAACCAGCCAATCATGACACCGTCACACTGTGTGGTTTCTTAACTTCATGTGAAATTCTGTGATGGCCAACAGCTTTGACTTGAGGTTGTGGTGAGTTTCTGGTGAATGTCTACATGTTTTGTAAGACAAGACGGATGCGAGACGACTTTGAAGCTCCTCGACAAGAATCAGGGTTCTTACCTTGTCGAAATCTTCTCCCGTCTCCCACAGACCAAACACCTTCTGTTCGTCAGGTGCTGCTTTGCTCTGAGCAGGAAACTAAAGTCAGACAGAAACAGTGAGGTTAGAAAATGTACAGTTTAAGTGTAAAGCTCGTTTAGCGAAGCTCTTTCATCCTTTAACATACCGAATCAGGAAGAGGAGTGAAAAAGCTCGACAGCAGGGTAAGTCACTACAAAATCCAATGTTTGTTCCGTTTTCAAGTCAGGAAATGTAACGTTGGTCTCTCTGGTTGCGCGTCTGGTGTTTTTGTTTACTCGTTATTCAGCTTGACAAGCAGGAAAAAGTTCATTAAACTAGCGTTAGCTGGTTAATGACAATGGTAGAGCAGACTTTTTACTTTGCCAACGCCAAGCAAGCTTAGACTACAGACACGTTTTTTAGTATTTTGGCTTTTTTGCCCACTTTCAATACGTTGTCATGTATATTCTTTGCTTTTTTCCCCACATGATTTTTTTTTTTTAAAGTACTTGGTCAGCTTAAGCTGTAAATAAATAAATAATTAAAAACGAATTTACTCACTACAATGATTTACTAATTTAATGATTAAGCTTCAAGTTTTAATTTTCTGTAATAAGGTGAGAGTTAAGACACTGCACTGTATGCAAGTGAGGTAGGACTAATTGCATTTAGACAGGGTAACTTATTACATCTACTTAAATCTGTGTAAATAAATATTTGAGTGCTCTTTCGGTTACTTACATGCCTTTACATAACAGTAATTCATAACTAAATCAATAAGGCATATTGATTTGATTTACATACTAATACATACATTGTCATTGCAGAAAAAAACAAACTGTCTTGACAGATAGCATCCTCAACATGCTCGTCACTGACATGAGGCCTCTGTCGATGGTTGAAGATGACGGCGTAGCTACAATTAACCCATTTACACTCTTCCCTCAAGGACACTTGTTTGCACTGTCAATTTGAACTAATGTTCTATTTTTTAATAAACATGTGGAAATTCAAAATGTATTTCTTTTTTTATCCGATTCATCGATTAATCGAAAAAATAATCAACCGATTAATCGATTATTAAAATAATCGTTAGTTGCAGCCCTAGGTTAAAGCAATATTTTTGTAGCTTAAAGGAACAGCGACCAGTGTGGAAGAAAACACTTAATCGTTGTCGTTCTGACGCCATAAACAAGAAAACAAAACATCGAGCTGCTTTGAAGTCGATCGTAAATCGTGTAAACACCAAAGTCGAAGAGCAACGTCCTCACTCTGAAAATGGGACTAACCCGGGAGCCCTTCTATGCAACATCAATATTTTTATCATGAGATGTGTTTGGTGTTGCATAAATGTATCTACAACAAACATAGTAAGTCATGTGTATCCACAGGGAGCCTTGATTTAAACGTACAAGTGAAATTTGTGCAAAAGCCAACAATTCATAGCCAATCTTTCCTTCCTCTCAGACACATTATTTGATCGTTTGTCCAAATGCCAGGCTGAAAATACGCAGAGTCCGAGCACCGCTGTGACCAGAAGGACCAGCATTGAGTGTCCAGATCAGGGTTACACTCCACACACACATCCCACTGTCTGACACAGACCTAATCTCTGTGAGACGTCTGAACAATGAGGCCAGCAGTGATGCAGAGAGAGAGAGAGAGTCACCTGATTCAAGATCTGCCCGAGTTTACACACAACAAACCTGATTAGTCCCTCTCTGATAACTAATCAGCTTTACTTTGAGGCCAATAATTGGTTGCATAACAAAGATGGCGTCCAGCCACTCCCCCCTACAGTGACTAAAATCCTCTAATGTCAGGGAAACAGATTGGATAAGACCTAAGCCAGGACCAGGACCTGGCAGGAGATCTGGCTGCTTAATAAAAACAAGACGCCACTCCCTGCCCTGTGAGCAAACACCACACCAAGCAAAACACAGCTAAAATAAACAACACAAACAGGTCTGATCCATCTATATTAAGCCTTAAAACTGGAGTCTAAACATAGTGGGAAGACTACAAACACAGGTATCAAGTGGCAGCAGGAACTCCGGGGCAACCCGAGAAGGTCTGCATTGCTTCAGTGCATCGACTGCTTTAAAGACAACAAAGCGCTCACAAGCAAAACGACCGTTAATGTCGTTATTCTGTTCAAGAAATCTGATAGCGTATTGTGTAACTGCAGCGAGACAGAGGAACCCTTAGTCCTGCTTGTTACTGAAGTGTGAGCCTTCCATCTGAGCGAGTATGAACTGAAATCTAATCCAGCTAATCGTTACTTGTTATCCTGAAGGACATGTTTGAATAATTTCAAGTTCAGTTCAACAGAGCAGACTAATGGTTATCAAATGATTCTGCATCAGAGCCACAAAAAACTATTCAATGCAACTTCACTAAAGACGAAACAGTTTTGATCTTGTGATGTTTTTTTTACAGGCTAATGAAGGTGAATGAGGCTTTGTGTTAATTAGCATATGAAGCGAGATCTGATCACAAGTGGTCTCTGGAGAAGGATTTGGAGATGTATGATCTAGCCATGTGTTAGCATGTTCCAGTAAATTGACAACAGAACTAAAGAGCTACACTGATGGACTTGAGGAGAGAACATCTTTCCATTAAAAGAAACCGTCACAAAATAAAAAAGCATCCTCCGATAATAATTTTAGGACGTATTTCCTGCCCTGCCTTACAGTTATAACAGTGAGAAAGATTGAGAGGAACAGCGGTCCTCTCTGAATACTCACAGGCACCATTATCTGTCTGCACGGGCTGAGCAGTATGGCCTCCTGCAGCATGTGGTCCGAGATGGAGTGGAAGACGCTCCTACTCACCGGCATGGAGGCCAGGTGGAGGTTTAGCAGTCTCTTAAACTCGTTCAGCGTCAGTACAAAATGCTTCCTGAAAGTCTTTTGCACAAAGTCCTGCAGCTCCAGAGACGACGCGTTGGCTCCGTTGCCGTTAGTGTGATCGAAGCCAGGGGAGGTGGAGATGGGGTAACCGTTGACAGAACCGTTGGTGATGGAGGAAGAGGAAGTGTCCATGGGTTCGTCCTCCCCGATGGGCTCCTGCTTGATGCGGACACTGGTTCCCGCCCTTTTTGTGTCCAGGTCCTTCTGTAAAGATGAGCGATGGTCTTGTGCACGTTCCTGAGCCATCTTTAGACGCTGCTCCCCGCTTATTTGAACCGGCTCTGGACCCAAAAAAAACACAAAAAAACGATCAGTTAAAAAAAGTTCATTTGATTCCTTTTGCACTAAGGTGGATGTTAAAACTATAACTCACCAGGCTGAGATGAATTCTTTGGCATGAAATCTTCTTTAGAGAAGTTGAAGACCTTTTCCAACCTTAAAGGACAGACAACAGGTTTGTACAAATTCACACCTGCACAAAATGTGTACCTCATACTTTTCTGCTTCACCTTGAACTGTGAATGTGTTCAATAATCAAACTGTCAATCTAGTGTCAGACTCTGCTGCTTCCCCTCCAGTTTGGATTTCTGCAGCAACAGGAGAAGGCTGCAGAAATTTTCAGGAGTGCATGTGTGAACACAGCTTTCCAGTGACCTACTTGCTCTGGATGCCGAGCCAAAGCATGTGCTGCCTGTGGGCCACATCTGGGTGTTTCTTAATGAATTCTGCATCAGTAGGCAGCAGGAACTCCCAGCCCCGGTTGACTCGAGGAGCAGCAACATGCTCCAGGAACTCTTTAACATCCTCCGGAGGAAGCTGGAAAAAAACACACAGGAGGAAGAACAGGTTAGTTCATTTTACCTGCATGAAAGTAACAAGTGAAGCCTCGGGGTGAAGTGAGACGAGGAGGATGGAGGAGGCGTTCAGAAACACTCCTGCTCAGCTTCTGAACAATCACAGACTGAGAAGGCTCTTATAAAAGTGAGGGAGTTTTCTTTTCTTTTTTGATTTTCAAAGCAGATGTTAAGAGGAATGTGGTCTTTTAAATAACATTTACAACAAATTCATACCATCCCCGCACTATTTAGTAATTTATTTAGCACATTCACTTTTGCTGCTGTTGATCATCTAATCAGAAGGAGATACTTGCAATATAACAAAAAATACAGACAGTCAAATTTAAAAAAGCGTCAAGTATCTCAGACTTCCAGAAACAACTTTCTTGCAAACGTGCCGAACATTCAAGACACTTCTCCTGCATGCATCTTTTTTTGTGGCAACCAGATAATATCCGGATTGATTGTCCTAATTCAGTGATGATTAAAAAAAAACGAACAATAACGTCAATAGCAGAATGAAGCTCCCGATGTGTTACTAACAGAGCTAACATGGAGGACAACAGAATACAACAGTCTGTGGACAGACACTGACATTAATTGTCTTGTTTGACTTGTCAGTGTGACTGTTTTGAAGGAAAAAATGGATCTCCTTGCTAATGATCCATGTTGAAAAGTTGGACACATTGTTTCCACAGCAACACATGAAAATTGGTCAGCGATGTCTGGACACATATATCCCCTTTAATCACTCAGACTCAAACAAAAAGTCGGCCTGAAAGAGCTGATCTGAGACAAATCTGATTTTCCTGCTGTCTAGACAAAGTCTGGAGTCAAAAATAATCAGATAAGAAAAACAAATCCTTTGCAAAACACAATTACTAATGTACGAAATGAGCTAGTATTAGTTTAAGCCAGCGTCAAATGTCTTTACCAAGCCGCAATGATCGGAGGAGTGATTCTTACTTTGATGATGGCTGTGATCTCCTTTCTCATCACAGAGCGCTCCAGAGTGAATCTCCACATCTACAATAGAAGGAATAACTGAGTCACTATGATTTTAAAGACGCGTCAAAGAGAAACACATCTTGAGGCCGTACACTGTTAAAGGTTTCGAGCAAGGTGAAGAAAATCAGCTCACCACAAAGTCTCTGCCACGACAGAGCACTTCAGCTGGGACGCCACTGTGAGGACTGCAGGTGTTTTTAGGATACAGAACATCACTGCAAAGAAAAACAGAACTATTGCTCACCTGACACACCAGTAAGTTCATAAAAATAAACATAATAAACCAGAAAGAACAAGTAGTCTCTTATTAAGGGCTGAAGGGCTTTCTCGTGCAATGTGAGAGATACGTCATTTTGAATTACACCTTTCAATCTGTGTTAAACCTGTTGTGACTTAAATGAAGCCGCACTGAAGCTGTTGTCTCACCTTTTAACAACCCAGTTCCCCTGAACCAGCAGCGCCACCTGCTGGATGCAGCGCAGCACTGCAGTCGAGTCTGTGCCAGAGGCGAGCAGGCCCATCAGGTTAGCAAACGGCATCACTTTGACTAAAGAAAAGAGGAGAGAAAACGGGAAACATTTCTTTTAGAGGAAGTCAAAGAAACTGACCGAGGCAGTGACACTAAACAGGCTTAAAAAAAGATACATGATCATATTGGAAACGAGCCCTGTCTTGGGAAAACACAAGATAAGAGAATTCTGCACTTCTTTTTTAAAATAAATTTAATATTTCTGGAACTGAGAAGTTTTGAACATGTCACACGTCTGGCATCAATTCTAATGCTTTGTCGCCCCCACCTGGTTCAAACAAAAACTGCACGGGAAACACAGACTGTCTGATAACTGAGCTGCTCCATGAATTATAAAAAAAAAAGAATGTCAAAACCAGAAACTGCAGACCTACTGACAGATGCTTGATCCTTTTGTATGCATGTCTCATCAGCCTACCGTTCTTCATCAGGGTCTTCACTTGGTCTCCGAGCGGCAGAGTGCGGAGTTGAGCCATGGAGAGCACATTACTGGGACCAACAGGCTTCACACTGACAGGTTGGGGGGAAAAAAGGAGAAACAGGGGGATAAAGTCTCTGAAGATATATGAGGTCATTTGGCTCTCAGAACGTAAATGGGAAGTGTGACGAATACTTACACTTTTTCCTCTGCTAGAGGAGGCATCAACATGGCCAGGTACTCCCTACAAGAAGAGAGGAGCCATACGAGGTGAGAATGTTAAGTGGGAACTATGACCAGAACTAGAGGTGAACCCAGAGATCTAAACTCTGTTAGATCTGTTTTTTCTTTATAAAACTGCATCTGTAGAAGCTAGCAAGGCCCAAAGCTCCCCAACAGTCACAAGGCAGGGAGTCTGTTTTACTAAAATCCTGATTCAGAAAGTGAATGGGTTGTAATGCTTGATAATGTTTGTTTTTTGCATCTGTATGGCAGCATGATTGTTTAAGAGTGAGTGATATAAACAAGGAAACACTGTAAATGCTGTTTGTTACCGAAACTATGAGTACGACTTTGAAATTATCTAAACTCCCAGCCAAAGACATGAAAGGAGGAAATATTAAAATGTTATTTATTGATACTCACTTTGGAGTTTTGACCAGTTCAGAGTTCTCTGATGCATCCACCGACTGACAGAACAGGTACTGCCTTTCATGCTCGGAGCGACTATCCTGGATTTTTTTTTTTAAAACAAGGTCAAGACTCAGATGGTGCAAACACTTTACAACTAGAGCCAACAATTTCTTGAGAGAAAATATTGACCAAAAGAAAAAAACCTATAAATACTTAAATGGTTTAGAAATCTGATCAGTGCTCTCTCACCCTGACTCCGTGGTAGTGCAGGTGAGCCCACGGCTCCTCCGCCTGCTTCTTCTGGAGGAACTCGTACGACTGAATCCTCCTCTGACGGGCCTGCTCAGACTCGGGACGTGCAAACCTCACCTGGATAAGATGGACATGCAAACATGATGTTTAAGAAATGACAGGTTTATATTGACACATTAAGAATGTGTAATCATTGGCTAGATTGTTAGTGAGTGGCTGTGCACTCTCAGGTTTTACCGTTATAGCCTTGACTTCCTCCTCAGCTTCATCCTGTGAAGAATCACCACCTGCAGACATGAAGTCTCCGGTCATATAACTGTCATTATATTTGACAATACTTTAATCCATTTTTTAACATCTGATAAAAACACCCAGTGTGATTTTTTACTTCAAAGATAGGCCAAACATATATTTGAAAATATACATGTCAGAAATTAATAAAAAGGCATTTACATTATTCCAGAGTCCAACGTGATCCTAACTAATCTCTCTCACATTTTTAATTTTGAAAAAAAAAGCAGACACCTTCATTGGCAGCCTCCCTCTCTCTGCTTTTGTTGTCCGCCTTGTCGATGTACGAGAAGCTGGGTCTCATCTGCAGGATTCCTGTCAGAGGGGTGACGTGAAGCTCGCCTGTTGACACAGACAATCAAAGGATCACAAACTGAAACTATACTCATTTAACTGAGATGTCATGTTAGTATGTTATGAAGATGAACATGTTGTAATGGAAGTTAAATAGTTGGGTGTAACAGACTGAAGGATAAGATAAACAAAGTCACACTGATAAAGGTTCATATGGACGATGTGAACACACTACATGATTGACCTTTGTGTATTTACAAAGAGTAGGTTAGACAAATAAAACACAAGCCTGCTGTGCAGTTCAGACCTTTGCGAAACACAGCAGCAGCATATCTGGACGTGTTGGTGGTGGCTTGAATGGAGGAAAAGGTCTGTGTGTCCATCAACTTCCTGCAGAAGGAAAACAAAGAATTCACATTAGTCTGAGAAACGTTAATGCTGAGACAATGATTAGCAGCTATTCACTGTAATCTTAAGTATAAAGAAGAATATGACATTTGTTGATGTTCTTGTCTAAAGTGAGATGAGAAGATGACAATCTGAACGTGTCTGCTCTGAACGACAGGAGCAGCAGAGTTGTCATTTTGATTCCTCACGTGATGAGGGTAAACGTACTCTGTGTAGGTGTTGGTTTCATCATACGCTGTGCCGTCCACATTCAGAGCAATCTGCTCTCCTTTGCTGCGACAGTAGTTTGGACTCAATGTGTTGATTGCCATCTCCAACTCCACCTGTATGACAGGTAAAGGAAAATAAAAACATTTAACCTTTTTCAAGAGTAATGGAAGATACATTAAGAAACAAAAACTGTTGCTTACCCTCTGCTGCTTGGGTTTGATCCTGGCTGCTAAGTGGTTGACATCATCATAGGTCATGGTGGATGGTCGGACAGGGTACTGTGTCACAGAAAACAAAGAGGGTCGTTAGTTAGTGGCTCACAAACGGCCTTTAAAAGAAGTGAAATGTATTTGAATCAAGTACAACAGAAGGAAAGATCACCTGGAACAGATACAGCTTATCTGCAAGGCTTTTGGCGAGGTAAACATCAATCTGAAAGAAAAAAGAAACATTGATCAAAATTATTCTGATTGCCTGAGTTTAATATCAGACCTGTGTGTGATTGTTACTGATGCTGTTTGTATGTGCTTGGGTGTGTTTTGTTTTGTGTCTTATCTTTGCTGAGAGGCCGTGATCTCATTGAGATTACAATAAAAAGTTATAAACAGACATCATTAAGTGTTTTTCTTATCTGCTTCATTCATTTATTCTGTTTGCAGTGCTACAGCAATCACTTGGCTCATGTTACCTTACACAGATGTTATCCCAAAGCTGAAGTAAACAGAATCTCATTAAGGAAAAAATGAGAGAACGGCTACACACGACACCTCGCCATTGTTAGCAGATACCCTTATTATGAGAAACAGTTCATCCCTCCATATAATCTAAACTGTATCAAAAATCAATACTTGAGGTCATGACATGGATTCTGACCACAGATTATTTCATATCTTCAATATATAAAAATCTTTTCTGTACCAAAATAGAGTAGATAAAATGATGGGTTAGAAGCCTTGCTGAACATTGGTAACCTGGAAACACATTTAAATTAAATCTGCATTTTTGTAATGTGGAGGTGGTCAAAAATGTATAATTCAGTTTCCTTAGGCAGCTGGCAACTATTGTTGTCAACAAACTTTAATAGGATAGTAAGGGGCGTCAGATAGCCTGGCGGTTAAGTTGCACGCCTCATTAAGTGAGGCTAGACACGTTGTCGCAGTGGCCGTGTGAATCCGACATCTGCTCTTTGCCGTATGTCTTCCCAGATATTTAGTAAGCTAATGAGAATTTCTGGTTCCAAATAAACACAAGTTCTTTCTGAACTACATATCCCCCTAAAATGTAGGATGGGTCTCAGTCAGTATGCCACTCACACACAAGTCTCTCTAAAGGTTAACGATTAATATGTAAGTTCTTAAATCCATTGGACACACATTGGTGCTTCGTATTACACACATTCATTGACTGACTTAGCATCATGAATGAAAATTAAAACATCTTTAGTTGTAATGTCTGATCACTATAAGTGGAAATATCAGCAATATCCTAGTATAACTTTCAACACAACGCGTTCAGAATCCAGCAAGGCCGTGTATTTGGCACTATGTGCAAGCACAACTGCTTCCCAGCTGAGCAGCATGTCCATGACTCTGGGTGTAACATACTATACTATCTTAGCATCTGCTCCATCCAGACAGCTTTGTGGATGTTAATGAATTTCTCCTTTGAAAATTGACAACAAGGGAGTCCATAAAGAAACCAACACAGCAGAATAACACTGGTGTCCATAATAATAAACAATTTTGATCTCATTATCCAGTGAAATGCTCTGGCTTATTGGTTTTTAATTTTGGATAACAGAGAAATAAGATATACACTCATTTCATTAGCAGGTTTAAGCCGATGTGGGTTAGAATATTTACAGCGTTATCCTAAAAATTCTCCTGTACCTCTTCTATAATGGGGTCATCATCATCCCCGCTGGCCATATTGATGTGAACAGAGCGAGGAGGGGACGGGAGATGAAACAAGAGGAGCTGCAGCAGATCTTAGAGATCCAACCTGGAAACAAAGACATACTGATTTACAGAATTTTACATCTATATACTGAAACAAAGTGGCTACACCCAGACCTGTCAGCTGACAGGCTGCTGGTGCAGTCTGAACAAGAACACTATGAAGCATAATATCAAGGTTACATAAGATGAGATCACATTAGCATTTGGTTATATCTGGTTGTCAGGTTTTCAAGACATACCCAGAAGTTACCCCTTTTCAGAAAAGAATCCATGTACAAACCAAAGAAAAGTCAATAAACAATGATCAAGCAGTCTGTTTAGTGATGTTATATCTGACACAACCAGGTACAACTCACATGATGTAAGACCATGAAATCCCCAAATTGATTGAGTGATCTTTAAAACAAGACTGTGACACAATTATAACGTATAGCTAACACGTTGAATAGATTCACAGATTATTACAATACAGTAAACAAACAATTTATTCCTGCCATAACTGGGCACGTTAGCTTGATTAGCAAGCTAGCACTAGACCAATCAGTAAGTACTCATAGGCCTGCACTACAATGCTGGTCGACTTTTATCCTTGCATAAATAATGTAAGGGACATGTTAAAGAAACCAAGTTGAATAGCTTCTAACTAAACCTACTCGTTTTCTGTACAAAAACGTAAAAGAAGCGAAACTAGCTAGCTCACATACAGGTAGCCGGTGAAACGTTGCCTAGCAAAGCTATGTAGCCTAGCATTCGGAAGCTAGCTTGGCGTGCTAACATACACATGCCACCAAAATAACACACTTAGTTGAAATGGATCCTGGTTTTACTTGTCATTTGAATAAAACATCGTCCAAAATAAATTGAGCTCTCACCTGCACACTTCACGGAACTTTTTTAGCTACCTCATTCGTGTATTACATACACAGCCCAGAAATGAGGTGCGTAGAGGTGAAGCACTTCAGACTAACTCAGACTGCTGAGTTCTGTCGGTGGAGGTACCATGTTGACTCTCTGCTCCACACAGACACGTGGGGAGGAGCTCGTGCCCACAATGCACAGCGAGACCACCGTACTGGTATCGTTTTTCATTGTTTTCTGTCACTATTTTTTTAAGCGCCTACATTGGATTGGATGCTCAGGTTGTTTAGATACCTTTTATTACCTGGCGAAGAGTTTAGCACGGTGAGGAAAAGGTTATGGCAGCGGTGGGATTCGAACCCACGCCTCCGAAGAGACTGGAGCCTTAATCCAGCGCCTTAGACCGCTCGGCCACGCTACCTTGCGTACAAATGTGGCGGACTTCACGATAATATTAAAAAGTCAAAAACAGGACCAACTTGTACGGGAGAGGATCTCACATGAGAAATACATCATGATAGGAGGAAAATGTTTTTTCCACATATCCACGGAAGCGCATTGCATTCACCAAAGAGAAAAACATTAGACACATTATCTCATAATTACGATCAGGATCTCAGGATCATAATTACGAGATCTTATCTTAAAATTTATGAGATAATGTGTCTAATTTTCTTTTGGTGAATGCAATGCGGAAGCATACTTCGATGAAACAACATTGAAATGTAAAAATATAAAATCGAAATGTCGGGAATTATAAACAAATGCTGAAGAAATAAATTGAAATGTCAGGAATAAAGTCGAAATGTCGAGAAGAAAAGTTAAAACGTTGAGAAAAAAAGTCGAAATGTTTGAAAATAAAGTTCAAATAAAATTTGGATTTTATTCTCGAAATGTCGACTCTTTTTTCTTTTTGCTCATAATGAAAAAAATCTTATTTTGTTTATTTGTCATGCCTGGCCCTAATCCTCGTCCATATTCTCTGAATGCACTATAGCATATAATTTAAAACTCCTATTAGGAGTTTTTAGATGATTTCATCAAAGTTTGCGATTAATATTGATCCTTATGTGTCCTACAAAAACAAAAGAAAATGTGAAACAAAATTCATTATTTTTAGATTGTTCTTTTTTATATCTGTAATCACCGTTGCGTGGTATGCAGACAAGTGAGTTTACAGCATCGTGCCAAAACCATATTTACAGTCTATGGCCAAAACAGCCTTTGCTTTCAAAGCAAATATTCAGAACGAGTGATACCTTTGATTGTAGCAGGGTGAGATTTTTCATCAGAAAACTACTTTCACATGTACCGTACAGGAAAGACACACCGCATCATCCACAGGGTTCGCTTAAACTTAAACAAACCTAAAGTTCCTCAAAGGAGCTTTAAAGTTGCCTTGACATGAATCAACGATTTTTTTTTACCTCTTTACATTTTTTTTGTTGCTTTTGAACAGGCACTTCATTATTATCTTGACTGCGTACATGATAAGAACATTTATTTTCCATGAGGGAGGATTTTGCTCTGGTTGTGGTACAAGTTAATGCAAACTGAGATTGCAAAAAAATAAAAGGTGCAAGTAGACAATTATCCAAAAATAAAATTAGGAGTCAAAATGTTTTCAAATCCAAAGATAAAGCAAGGTTACTGGTCACCAGTTCAAGTTAACTTACCTTATTGCAGACATACTTTTAACTTTAACCATTAGCCTGTCTTGTTTTTTTCCCCTCTTTCTTGCTATTAGATGCGTGAGGATTTTGTTTGCAAGATCAAATGCAAGTTGGAAAAATTGCAGAAACCAAAAAATAACAGAAAAATAACTGTATACCGATTTATATGCAATTTTATGTTCATCCTTCTCACTTGCAGACAAATTGTCTCAGTTTCAGACATTTCATGTCAGAGTTGTAGACCAGAGAAAAAGACGAAGAAACAGAGAGTCTTTACCCAAAAAAGCAGATTGAACTTTATTTACATTTTTTCTTTCTTTAACATACATTCAAAAAAAACAACTTTGTTAACGTTTGGGTCAAAGTAAGTAAACATTACTCTTTATTTGATTTTGCAGGTTTTCTCTTTCATGCATTCATTGAGCAAAAAGGTAAGTAAAGATGGAGATGAAAGAAAAGAGCAGTCAGGATGAGCAGCCTCACAAACAGGAAAAAGAAGCTCATTAGCTAGGCTGCTAAGACTGAATGAACTTACAAGGCTAAACGCACACACACTTAGCACTGTTAGCAAACATCCTGTGATATAAAATGTAAACTAGCCTGGCTATCAGTCAGACACATTAACTCCGTGGCCTTTTTTGTGATAGAAATGTGAATCTAGAATTACTCCTCCATTAGCGCCCAGGCTTCTTCAGCTTTCATGTAGTACTGGTTTGCCAGTCGACCTTTCATAGCCGCCATGGCAGCTTCTGCCGCTTCTGTAAACAGATCACCTAAGGCAAGAGAAGGTTTAGGACGTTAGGATGAAGCTACAGATCATTATCTGCAGCAGTGTATGTATTTTACAATCTGGATATGTCTGGAGAAACACCATATTATTCTAATCTCCAACAAACTCCATAAAAAAATGGTAGGACCTTATTTATAGCATACATGAGGTGGGATTTTAATTCTCATAAAATAGACTATTGGAGTACTTTGGAAAGAGTATTAGACTATATTTATCACAGCAGAGTCTATTAGACAAGCATGAAGTCAAACCTGCTCTCTGTGGGTCAGCAGTGAGGTTGTGTCCTCCCTCTTGGTACATCTCTGCCTCTTTGGCCAGCAGCAGGTGTCGAGGCTCATCCTGCGTCCCATCAAACTCTCCCCCCTCATCGTGGTCTGTCATGTTTAACACACTGTCGTACCAGCGGATCGCCTCCTTCCAGTCCTGCTTTCTGAAAAATGGAAATATAAAAAACAAAAACATTCAGCATCACAAACAGAACAATCCTGCTTCTTGGATTCAAATCATCTCAAGTTTCCACTAGGAGGCGGTATTGACATGACTGGGATAGCAGAATTCTGGCAAACTACAAAACAAGAGTGGGTCCCACTTTAAACCTCAGCCACTGACCTGTCAGCTGACAGATTGAGCCCAGTGTCAAAGGCTCTGGCTACTGTGATCATAGCGGATCTGTCCCCAGCCTCGGCTGCCAGCAGCAGATATTTAAAACCCTTCATCCTGTTTCCTGCATTATCCTGCAAACAACAGAAACCAAAGTCAGAGAAACAAAGATACATTTCATACAAAACCCAAAGTTGAATTACTATAAGTATTAAAAAAATTAAAGAAAGTGCTTTTTACCTCGAGCTCCAAGTCAGGCAGGATGTGATGAGGCAGCTGCAGGTAGCACTGTCCCAAAGCTACGATGGCCTCCAGCTCTCCACACTGAGCCGCTCTCTCCAGGTGGAACATGGCCGAGTCCTGATCCCACTGCTCGTCCTTCTCACAAAAACGACCTGCCTCGTGGTACCGCACCATCGCCAAGTGGACCTACACGGATAATGGGAGATCAAGGATAAACTCTCCAAATTACACAAAACTGTTTCTTATTAGTCTAACAGGAGCATTATTACTATATTCATGTCATATCAGCCAGTCAGATTTTTTTTTTACCTTCCCGAGGATTGACTGGCCAATCTTTGTCAGCAGCAGAGTGTTGAGTCGCTCCACCTCTGTGGCCACACAGGACGATCTGTGGACGTGGGCCCGAGACGAGTGGTAGAAACTCCAGTTTTCCTCTGTCAGCTGAGGGGAGAAAAGAGGGAGTGAGAATGTCTACATCTGTTGTTCATCATAATAATGACACAATAAATTATATAAAGGAGATGAATCTAGAAAAATCCACTCTCAGGGGTGTACTCATCCAGATAATGTAGCCTTTATTTAAAACTCCTGTGGGGAATTGTTGCTTTGTGTGGACTTTATATCTGTCTGTTTCATAAACAGAGGAATATCACAGGAGGAAACAGATAAATGAAACATTTCAGCTGCGAGCAGGAGGAGAACACCCCGACTGGCCTCAGGGAATGCAAAATCATGTAAAGCATGGAAACAGCACACAAACACACACACACGTTATCATGGAAAGAATCATGAGAACAGTAGAGTTGATAGAGAGAGGTAGATGGTGTTTCAGTTTCAAATCTCATCTGTACGTTTATCAATTCTCCTCTTTCAATTTTTTTTCAGAAATTAAAGGACGAGTCGACCTGGTAAAGCTGCAGCTTGTCTAAGCATTAGCTTAAATCATAGCCTCATGCTTTAGCATAAATATGGCATAGAAATGCACAGTGGAAAAATCCCAGATTTTAAGGCCTCCATGCAAATAATCACCCATTCGTTGTCAGGATTGTATGAATTTAAGGCTGCAGAGATTCTCGGAGGAGCTACCATCTTCCTCTAGTGAGGGAACACAAAGAGCAGCAGGAGCTTGATTAGAGGGAAAGTGAGTGTTCCTTGTTAAAAAAAAACTAAGTGAAGAAAGAAAATGAGGAAGACAATCAGAGGGTTATTTGATGGCGGCGATGATGATTATGATGAAGGTGAGGAAGACGTTTGCACACTGATGTCTCTACGTTTGTTTACCCGTCTGACACTGTCCTCATCCGACTCAGAATAATTTCTGTGGGAGCGATGATGGGCCTATGTGACGATACAACATGCATTTATAAAAGTCATGTCAGAAACTGTTCAAATACACGTGAAGAAAAAGAAATGTTAAGAGACTAACAGCTGCTGAGAGGACTAAAGACAAAGGAGAGTGAACAAGGGACAGAAACAAGAGAAGTCTCACGTGTCTACATTTATAAAGTGTTAAAAAAAAAAACTAGTGATTCTAGATGTAAGACTAATTTATACAACATTTACAACATATTTAAGACATATATTTGCAATATGATGTGTTAATTAATGTCAGACGTAAACAAATACTTTTGTTGGCATAGTTCCTCTGTACAGAATGGATATGTGTATGTTTTTTGGGCTTGAAAAGATCACTTCTGGATGTTTTGTGCCAAAATCAATCCAGTCAAATGGAATCCTTTACCCCGTCTACGGTGTCATTTTGGTCACCTTCACTCCTTTTCTCGCTGGGGTAGCCGCTGTCACTTCCGCTATCGGATTCCTGACGACAGAGAAAAATGAAAATCAGTCATTAAGCAGTGTTGTGACTCGTGATCTGTGTGTGCAGTCAGACTCAGGACTTAAAGACTGTTGGACCAGCTGAGTTTTTTTTAATTCAGCCTTGTTACAACATTTATGACTACGTGATAATTCAAGTTGCACCACAGAGAGAAGCTGCAACATCATTCTCAGTGACATGTAAATAGTTAAACATGACCTTAGGGTATGTTTATGATTAAAAATGATTCCCACTGATGGTAAATCAGCCGGTTTTACACACAGCTTCACTTTGTTCAGAATGCCTGCAACTTTGCAAAACAGAAATCTTGTGGGGGCTAATTTAATTAAAGCAACAGTTAGGAGTTTTTAGCTGGTTATGAAAACAAGTGAAATTAATAGTAATGTCTCTTTATGAGCTACTAAGAAAAAAGGACCATCAGTATGAAGATCAACTATTTATAGATAGTAGTTTTTAACAGCTGAAACCATTGCTGGGGTGGTAGGTGGCAGACCAACTGATTGACTGTAAGCTACAGAAACTTTTTGTTTCTTTTTTTTTTACATTTTCCAAAGCATGAATTCTCAATGAGTGATAAACATGACTTTTAGAAGAAAGCAGGATGAGACTTTTCCTTAAAAACAAAACACGACCTACACAGGTACAGGACAGAATCAGCAAGAGATAAGAAGTATTGCTTTGTCCACAGGGGGGCGCCAAAATCGACACAAACCAAAAGTTCCTCACAGGAGCTTTTATATAATATTTCAATGTAGAACTTTCTTATTACGGTTTGCTCTACGATTTCAAGTGGCTCCACTGGCTGTATAAAGTCAGTGAGAGGCTCATATCTGCCAGAAAGTATGGTTTGCTGTGAATTTCTTTCTTTGATGTTTGCCACCTGCCTTAATTATGACAGTATGACCTTAAAACAAAATATCTTTTTTTGTAGCTTATTTGGTTACCACCTAGCTATTAGTTAAAAAGCCACTCTGGTGGTGCACCCATAGCTTAGCGGTTAGTGTGTGCGCCCCATGTACAGGCTGTGGTTCTCCAAGTGGGTTGCCCAGGTTTGAATCGGACCTGTTGCTCTTTTTCCGCATGTCTTCCCCACTCTCTCTCTCTCCCCGATTTCTGACTCTATCCACTGTCCTGTCTCTACAATAAAGGCATAAACATAAATTTTGAAAAAGCTGGAGTAACTCAGTGATGGACTAAGAAGTCTACAAATCATGTTTTTATATAGTAAAGTCTACATTTTTGGTTCAAATAAAAGTCATGGCTCAAGACAAAATGTAAAGGTAGCTTTAAGTCCTCAGTCCTTCTCGACTGTAAACACTGAAGGTTTTTGACCCAGTAAAATGTTTAGTGCCCTTCTCTAACTCTAACACATACACACTGAGCTTTTTTGACCTGCGGTGTATTGACTTAGTTTGTACCTTTGGTGTCATGTCCACTGAGCTGTTGCTCACCTTGTGTTCACCTGTGTAGTTATTGTTGAGTCGTTCATGTTCATACATCCCAGTTAAAGAGTATCCTGTAAAAGGTGGAGATCACACATTTACAATGTGTATGACACAATCGACTGCATTAAACACAAAATGTGCAGTGTGTAATATTGTCTCCATCTACAGTACGTACCAAGAGGGGACTTTCCCATAGATCCTGGTGCAGCCAGTGGGGAACAGGGCAGGATGAGAGGGGAGCAAGGCACAGAGTCCACGTCGCTCATGCTCTCGTCTGCAGACGACGTCTCAGACAGGCGGGACAGCAAAGGAGGACCTCGGCCTACTGAAATGGTGCGAACACGAGGAGAGCCACAGGGCTCCTCACAGCCCCGCAGAACCGTCTGAGCCGACTTCTGAAATAAAAAATGAGGAATCTCTCTTCAGAGCATATCAGCCATGAGCAGCAGAATGAACAGCATACACTGAAGAAGAGAATAGTATAGCATCCTTGTTATGCTAATGCTGTAAATCAGCTCCTCTCCCTAATTTCAGCTGCAGATCCGTTCTTTATTCTGATCAAACACTAATCTTCTCTCATGAAATAGGATCCCAGCAGAGCAGAGGACAGCAGTCACATTTTAGCATCTATAAAAACATGACATGCTATGATTACAAGCAGTTTGTTGGTGGAGTCCATCTGGGACTTCTCCGCAGGTGAAATATCGAAAGGCGTCAGGCCCATACTCTTGCAGATCTTGTTACACAGATGGGAGTGGAAGAACAGCGCCATGCCTCGCACACCTGCAACACAATTATGAATGATACAGCTCATTGGATAATATCAAACTAGGCTCTGCTTGTATACGCTGGAAAAAAAAAAAAAAAAAGATGAGGGACTGTACCTAGATTTCCATCTCCAAAGTCGGTGCCCTTCTCTGTGTGGATCTGAGGGTCGGTGTACAGATCTCCGACTCCCTGGATGTCAACAACGATCAGCTGGTGACCCGATCGCTCAAAGCTGAAGTGACTAAAGGCCTGATGGGTACATAAGAGCAGAATAAATAAAGATTAATAGAATGATTATTATCTGAACATGTATTAATACCATAAGGCACAATCACTTACCTGAGGAGTGAGTCGAATGTTGTCGTCCCTCACAAAGCCCGAGTTGGAGTTGTATTTGATGTATTTGCCCTCGATGTAATGTTCCAGGTGGAAGAGAGGTTTACCTGGTCTTTCTGCCATCTCCACAACACACATCTGCATGATGTCAACCTGCAATTACAAACAGACAAAACAGTAGTCTCACACACATCAGGTAGACAGGAAAAATAATGTGCTAGTATTTTATACGGTATTTTATAGATTTTAGTTTAATGTTAAATTTAGCTCTGCAAGGCTGTAATATGTGTCTATTCACTGTCTTTGGTGATTAAATTGACCAAATGGCTTTGATAAGAAAATGATAATCATCTATCTATAAGTGCAGTCCTGATTGAAATATTCAGCATTTTCAAAATAAAAAGGATTAGATGATAACACTTTGGTGACATTATCGCTGTCATTCCTGTCATTTATCAACATGGTTTGTAAATGTATTTGTACCTGTTTCGGAGGTCGGTGACGGTTGTACTCCTCTCCCCACAGTTTGGCCTCCATTTGCAGCCTGACGTCCTCAAAGTAAACACTTCTGTCCACTTCCTCCATGTAACGCTTGGACACATAATTGGATGCTGACTTCCAGTTGCTGCTGTGTGAGAAATTGGACAATTTCTTCCTGGAGGAAAAAGAAATAAGAGTGAGAACCCCCACATGGTTGGGCTTGTTTGAAGAATTATTTCCGTGCTCTGGCTCTGTCTGTGTGGGTGTTTTCTGAGGGATGCTGCAAACAGCTGAGATGACTCTCTTTTACATTTCCCACATAACTGAGGATTAAACATAAACAATAAGACATTTATCCTCTTTTCTCTTTTATTCTGCAATGTCACACACAAACCAAAACACAGCCGAGCTGTGATAGAACCGTATATTTAAATTTAGCAAATATCAGGGGAGTTAGAAAAGTTAAAAATAAAAGCTCCAGTGCCATCATGGAAGACTTCAGTGATCTGAAGTTTTCATAGTTCCATCTTTGGCCCTGAGTCTGACAGCAGCATCCTCTTGAGGCAGGGCTAAACATTTGAGGAATTTGGTCCTGCACTTCCAACTACTCACACATAAGGGCAAGGGCAATAACCGCTTGATGACAACTGATGAATGTGGAGAAATGTTTCTACTCACGTTCTGAAGCACTCCCTCATGGCCCCTTTCCCAAACGGCTGTGAGAAACCAGGAAGAGGAAATGAATTAAGCAAGAGATAAGAAACAAGAAGAATGTGTAGTTTGTGTCTTTGTTTAAATTTAAATATTGTCAAAACAGTCGCTTTTTAGAGTATTATAATACCTGGGCACCCATCTTTATGTGGACCTGGTCTTGAGCCCATTCTCCTGTGATGGCGTTGTACCTGTGAATTAAATAAATACATGTAGCCTATAATGCTTAAAGATGTTGGTCTTTAAATTCCAATAAAAAAAATTATGAATTGTAGTAACATAAAACGTGAAATTAATGAATTATTGTAACATAAAACATGAAATTAGTGAATTGTTGTAACAAAAAACATGAAATTCATGAATAGTGGTAATTTAGTAGTTATTTTCTGGTTACGTTACTTTGCCAAATACTCCGTTTTACTGCCAAATAACTGCCTAAACTGCTTAAAGTAAACATAACCATGCTAGCATGCTAAGCTAAGTCAGCTGAACAGGGTCAACATTACCTCTGCTAACCATCAACATGTGTTAGCATTGTCATTGTGAGCTCATTAGCATGCTTATGTTAGCATGTAGCCAAAAACGCAAATAGCTACAACATCAAAGAGCTGCTAGAAAGGCTGGAAACATTTGAGCCTTGTCCCCTTTTGAAAGGATAAGTGCTCTCTTGTACTGATTCCTGCTAGAGCTAAAATGATTAATCAATGTATTAGTCTTACAACAACCATGCCTGATCATTTATTAGCCTTAAAACCAAACATTAGCTGGTTTCAGATTCATGAACATTTTGTTCGATGCTTTCCGCTGCTGTAATCTTGACTGATAGATTGATGGTAACACAATACAAGTCATTCGAGGAGTTGATTGTTTTTATCTTTTCAGACTACACATTTTTAAAGACAAAAACAACAAATACTTTCAAGCTAATTCTCCTGCAGCTCCTATGAAGTGCAGCAGCTGTGAGACTTTCCATGAGCGGGTCTCGATTACATAACAGAGGAGACCCTGTGACCCTGCTCTGAGAGGAGAAAATGGCACTTGTCTCTACTTTCCACCTGTTAAAATACAAATCACCCCCCGCTGGACTGTCTGCAGCACTGAGCTGTCTGTGTGCACTCTTTTATCATGTGATTAATAAAACTCTGGTTCAGCTATGAAAAGAGTTCTAGTCTGTACGTTAGCCAAGTTACTCTTTGGCCTCTGTGAGGGAGTCAACAAGCCTGTTTTCCTTCTTGTCACGGGAGCACATTAAGGCTGAGCTTCCTCTCTAAAAGGAAGAACAATGAGGAGAGAAATTAAACATAAAGGTTGTGCCCTGTAATGAAAGATCATGTTGTGTACGCCCATATCCTTTAGGACTTTTTGGATTTGGCATAAAAGAGATAGAGGTAGTTGCAGAAGAACTTTGAGAGTCAATGTGGTGATACAAACGTGTGTGTACACACTGTGTGTCTGGGTCAGTGTGTCTGTTTGGCTTGGCAGGGCGTGTGTCCTGAGTTAATGAATACTACATAACTGAAGGTGCGGCTGCAAGGCTTCACAGATCGAACCTACTGTAAGGGCCTTTAAACCACAAACTCAGTGATAAACTTGACTTCTCCGTTTTAACAGCGTGCCCTTCTTTAAACAAAAATCTAATCGTGGCTGGTTCCTGCCTACAAACCGTTTAAGGCTGGGGACAGCGTGTACCAGGACTTTCATACCATCAAATTCATACAACAGGGGGGCTTAAGAGAGGAGGAGAGGAGTGAGGTTACAGGGGGTAAAATTAGCACATGAAAAAAAAACATGAGGGTAGATCCCAGCTCCTTAAAATCCCTCTTCCCTCTATAGTCTCAGCCCTGTATGTTATGTAACAGACCTGACACACAAACACACACAAACACAGTCAAAGGAGTTCACTTTCTTCTTGCTCTCTTGCCCACGCCCTTTAAATTGTGTTGCCGTCTTAATAAAACTCTTTCCACGTCTGAGAACTCTGTAAGAGGTGTATATGTAGCAGTGATGTTGGCTGTGATATCTGGGTCGACACTTCAGTCTTCCGTTTATGTTACGAGATAAAAAAAGAAGAACTGGACGGGCCAAAAGGCGTCAGTGCTTGACGTGCCCAGTGAATGTTTGTCAACATTTAAGATTAGCACCACTGACCCAGATATGAGCCAGCTATGACACCTGCTGCCACTTTAACACCCATCCAATACCAACTCAATACAAGCCGATGTCAATGTGAGGATGTGTCAGTGTAGACTCTCACAAAATGATGTTTCATCTTAATACTATAGACAGTGTCCAATCAATATTCTTATATAAGGACTCACTTTAGCGCTAGATTGTTTTAGCGCCTTTCAGCTTCCTGTTTTGGTTCCTCTTTGTTTGACGCAGCGATCTCTACAGTGATGTTTTTGCCACACTATTCAGCTATTTTTTCAGCTAAAAGAATCACACATAAACTTACTGACTGTTACCTGCAACTTTATAAACGCGCTGGTGAACATAATGGAGCACTTAGCTGCTTAAAGCGAGACATAGCAATAGCTTGCTAACCAATTTGCTAAATTATCTTCATAAGGTAATCAATCAATCAATCATTATTTGTATAACGCCAATTCATAACAAGTGTTATCTCGAGACGCTTTTCAAAAGAGCATATGGGATAATATGCAGGAAGGATTTCTCATTTGTATTCCTCGCGTTCCTGTTGTCCACACTTCCTTGCCGCTAAGGTGGGGTCGGAGCAGGCCAGGTAAGATTTAAGATGTGTCTGTTTTGGCTCAAATAACCATCTAATGCAATTTTAATTGAAATTTCAAGTTCTCACTGTGTAACACGGTGTTAAAATAAGGAAAACTGCACTTTTAAAACACTGTAAAAATGTGAACGCTATCAGATCTCTTTAATAGTATTACATAATGATTAGAGCACTTTATCAGCCTGTGGGATAGTTTTCTGAATACATATCCTTATTTGGCAGTATAAACAAGAGTGTCACAGAAGACGTGTTGATCTGTTATAGCAGGTGAAGTAAAGGTATGAATAATAACATAACAAACTGCTGATTTGCACTTAGCTGAGCCAGATGCAGGGTCCTGATATTCTGGACACTTCAATCAACCTTTTCACATGAATTGGTTTTACCTCATCTTTTCCTGCTTTGACAAGTCTGATTTTTTTTTTTATTACTGCCGAGGATTAACATCCACTCTGAGTTATTCGTACCTGTAACGAATGCAGGGCTCAGTCTTGATTTCCTCCAGGTGAAACTGAGCCCAGGGGTCGGGCATGGCTTTGGCCTTTTCTATTGCATGTTTCCATGCATCCTGTAGCAATGATCAAACACAACAAATTAGCAGTCAGTCTGCGATATTATGCAAAAAATAATGGACAGCTTAGTTTCCCTAAAAGGTTTCTAGAAAACATAAAAGAAGGTAGGGAAGCCGCTGAAGGCTGAAAATGTAATTATGCAATTCCACACCCTTTCTTGTAAATTTCCAAAAACAACAGTCACTTTTTCCTTCTTCGTATGTATTTTTTCTTCACTAATTGAACAAATTAAGTTTCACAGTTTATGCACTAAGCTGCTTCCCTTTAGTCTTCTTTATTATTTGCTCCTTTAGCTTCTGGTAGGGGATCCCTCTAATGCAGATCATGTTA
Source organism: Tautogolabrus adspersus (assembly GCA_020745685.1). Classification (NCBI taxonomy): domain Eukaryota; kingdom Metazoa; phylum Chordata; class Actinopteri; order Labriformes; family Labridae; genus Tautogolabrus; species Tautogolabrus adspersus. Next base: position 18,160,900 of record CM036554.1, read on the forward strand.
CAACAAACCACAGGGACACACCAATGCTAACTTGAGCCTGCTGTAAAATGACACATGGTTATGTTTGGTTTGTTAAACAGGATGCACATCATGGGGAAGGAAAAAAGTTAAGGAAGGAAGGGGGGGGAAAAGCATAAATGTGTCATGAATAGATACAAATGAGAAAGGAGTGCAGAAAAATTAAAAATGGAAATTAAATTAATTTATGGAAAGATCATGAAATGACACAATGTTTTTTTAATATGGGGGGGGGGGGTAAAAAACAGTTTAGTGTAAGTGTTTGTCAATCAAGGTCTTCTATCCCATGATAACTTAAATGTAAAGTCTTTAATTTCATCTGCTGGGGCTCTCTTAATCAAAACAATGACGAGGCAAATATTGTAATGACATTAGGAAGTTGCTTGGAACCACGGGAGTCGCTGTCTTTATTCATAAACAGCCACCATTGATGATGAAGATGAATTAGTGACCTGGGAGAAATCATATTAAGAAGAGTTTATGAATTTGAGTTTTATTTATTCAAATAAAGCCATGTTCATTTTTTTTTCATTCATAGGCAAGTCACAATCATCTGGGGTTTCCTTTGTTTTGACGGAAAACAGGTGACCAAAAGAAATGTTTCATTTCCTTGACAAAATTCTTCATTTTTTTTTCAGAAATATTTGGTGTAATATCAGCACAAATATTTCCAGTTATTTTTTGACCATTTCATGTAAAAATGGCACATATAACCCCTTTAAATATTTTCCAGCAGCTTTAAAATGAATGTGATGAATGTGTTGTGTGACATTCTATGGCCGTCTGCAGTTGTGGCATTTCAAAAAATATCTTTCTTAGTAGGAACCATGAATCACATGTCGCTTGTAATCCAAACCAGCTCCAGTTACCCAAACCTTGACCTATACGTCCCCCTCGCACACCACTGTTCCACTGTCGAGGAGGGATTTTAGACGTGTTTCTATGTAAGGTGAAGATTCTGATTTAGAGAAACATGAGGCATCATGTGACCTGTCTGTCTGTCTGTCTGTCTGTCTGTCTGTAAGGAGGAGCTTCTTTCAACACATCTTACGTTGCACCTCCTTCTCCTGCGGGAGCGTGCAACTTCAGCATATTACAGCTCGGTCAAAGGAGTCCAGTATCAAATTTAAAGTTGTAAAGCCTGGTGTGATACTGAAATGCACAGCCATACTTATAAAAGAGTACAAAAAAAACTACAACTTTCTTCTGTATTTTCTTTTTTTGTGGGCATTATATCAGGCTCATTTAAGTGGCAGGACCTTAACTATATGCAAATGTGTAATTTTTTACCAGTCTAATGAAAAACAAAGCATTATTTCTGGTGTTTGTTAGTGTAGAATAGATTAAGTACATGATGAATAATGGCTGAAAGGAGGGAGGATGCATTGATTAGGAAACATAACGTCAGTCATAGAAAGAGTCAAGGGAAATAAGAAAAGCAAACAAAAACGTAAAGGACAAGAACAGTAAATTATAAGTTTGGAGTGAGGAGAAGGGAGGAATAAATAGTCACTGGGGAAGAGGCGGAAGAGGAAGATATAACTTGATCTGTAACATACCCGTGCGCTCTGGGACAAAACCTTATACGACCTAGGTTCTTCCACTGTTTCTGATTCATTCTATGTAGAAAAGTGAAGAAAATGGACGCCTTTTCATTAGTAAACAAGATTGAAAAAAACCCCCCATCAGACATTCAGATACAACCCTCAGATATAAAAAGAGTAAGGCCATTCATTCCAGCATTTGGCTGGTGCACAGCTGCTTTCATAAAAAGCGCTTTGCATTGAATTTTGCTCTGTATGTAGCTGTGAGAGCAGAGAGAGATGTGTTTAGATGCAACGTAATCACATGTGGTAAAAACCAAACTGTAGTACTTCCTGTTGTTTAAAGAGAGCACAGTGATGAGGTGACTGACCAGCTTTCTACTCTGATATCATATCAAATGGTAAATAGTGGTGTGTGTGCAGGAGGCATGTACAATTCATCTCTCATTATTAGGTAAAGAGTGTTTTTGATCATGTCTGAACACAACTCGGTAACAAAAAGTGCTTTTAGAATAATTATGCGATTCTACAGCCCTTGATTTCATCTTTGCTCCCTTTATTGATAAGATCATGCATCTCCATATCAGCTCACCTTAAAAACAAAGTTGGTCTTCGGAAGAGAGTTTGACAGCTGCCGGGTGTAAACAAGGTTCTTCAAGTAGTGGCAGATCTCTTTGGCTGAGTCGTCCAGGATGGGGCAGATGAAGTGGTCTTCGTCATCGTCATCACTGGCATTGGCGTCACCAACAGAGGATGCCCGCTGATGGTGGGCTGCGACAGGGGGTCTCTTGGCGCTGCCCTCCTCCTCCTCCATGCTGAACATCAGGTCATCCTCCATGATGCTTGCTGTTGAAAGGAAACAGGAGAGTGAGAGGAACACAGAGCCACATGAAGACAGTAATTGGAGCTGTGATACTGTTGTACGTGATCTAAACAACCCTGCATCATGGCTGCACAACTGTACATCTACATCACATGCCATGAGTGAGAGAGCTTTCTGTTTTATCTCAGAAGTGGCTGTACCAGGACGCCCCCATCACATGATTGAAAGGAAAGTCCAGCCAAATATTTAAGAAATTAAATTGTGAGCAATAGCATGCAAAAAGCGACCTAGCTATTGTTAGCACCAGAAGTTCCAGTAGAATTTTTTGTTGGCAGATGTTTAAGTAACAGCTGTCTGGTGTGGAGGAATGCAGACCCAAGCATTATTAAGTTCCTTCACTCTTTTTCCGCTGTGCAATGTGCCCTCGCTGAAATCGTGCAACAGCAACAACGGCTGAATAATGTTATCTTACAGCAAACTGCAATCCTTTACTTTTCACAAAGCATTCACTTAAGTTTAGTCTACCTGCTGCAGAATCCATGTTTTACATTCAAAAACAACATAATCGGAAAATAGTCACACCTTTAATCACTTTATCCTGACGGACTCCTCTGTCTTCTTCCTTCTCTCAGGTCCAGTAGGAAGTTAAATAGACAGACAGCGGCAGTTTAACTCCCCTCACAGACCGGTCTGGGTCAGCCCTGGTTCTCCAATGTATCCCGAAGGTCCGGGGACGTGCCTGGCAGCAGGCTGTAGTTTTTGTTACCGTCCACCACGGTGACGTTGGGCCTCGGCACGTACCACCGTACCACACTGTTCTCTGACAGTCACGCCCACAAAGCCTCTGCTGCCTTCATGGCTATCGGAAATATAGATATCGGGTTTATGTAGGGATGTAAAAGATTTCCAAGTCAGATCATGATTATCGCAAATGTACTCATTATTAACTATCAATTTAAATAAAATGTTATTAATGCAATATATTGTCGATAAAGTCCAATTGATTCGTGTTATTGTAGTGTAAAAACACGAGAGTACGGAACAGCACTGTAATGCAACACTGGATGAATTACAAGCTAGCACTGCTGTACTGTTGCAAACAGTGAGGTGATCAGCAAACACCACCTTATAACCAATCAGCGATCAGCACCAGGTAAATCAAGACTTTCCAGCGTTTTTCACACATGCACCGAAAATGTGTAAAATTGTTGGAGTGGGGTGCGCCAACCAAGCGCAAACAGTGCGTTCTTCGTACAAGTTATGATGCAGCTTCATGCTCTTTTCTGAGAGACATGTTTGAATAAGCAGGTTTTGAAAATTTCAGGTTATGCTGTCCTGAAATGTTCTTGTATTTTTCAGGAGTGCATATGTGGAAAAAGGCATCATTAAAGTATTAGCTGTACTTTAAATGATATGGTAAATGGACTTGGCAAACTTAAGCTTGTAAAGCGCTTTTCTGGTCTTCTGACTGCTCAAAGTGCTTTTAATGCCACATATCTCATTCACCCAGTGGTAGTAATTAATCACATTATTAATCACATTATGCGCCACTGACGCGACAAATGTTGGGAAAACTTTGAAGAAAATAGTGATTGAAAAGCCAGAATTTAAGGTAATGGGAACACTGGACTGTTAAGTATTATAAGAATGTGAAATTAATGAAGAAATGAATGCTTTTAGATAACCTAAAGTCATTTTTGTAACAAAGTTAACGCTAGCAAACGCCTCGTGCATTCAAATGTTTGCTAACAGGTGATTAGCATATACGAGCATCTGTCTTTATTCATCCAAGTATGGATATTGTTGGTATTGTTATCTATCTATCTATCTATCTATCTATCTATCTATCTATCTATCTATCTATCTATCTATCTATCTATCTATCTATCTATCTATCTATCTATCTATCTATCTATCTCTGTATTTACTTTGTTTCATAGTATAGTGGTATAGTTTAAGTGTTTCTAAAGAGTTTTCTCTTCTAATCTTTGTGCAAATATTGTAGAAATATGGAGTAAGATGCATATCTATCTCTTTTAACGTTTTGTCTCACCGTTTTTGCTTTTTAAATCAAAAGGTAACGACAAAGGGATATGTACTGTGCTTATATGACTGATATCTGCACTCCCTTGTCATGTTATCTCTTCTTTTTTGACCTGCAGTTGTTCAGGTTCACAGCATCTGGCTCAGCAGAGGTAGTGGCCCCTGGTCTGTCTGGAAGCGGTTTACTGGAGTTCACTCCTAGGAAAGAAAAGGAAGTCAGAGACAGTCTTCTGATTCATGTAAATGATGTGGAGACCATTAAAATCCCAGTGCTGGGGTAAGTAGGCACTAATGCTAACACATGATATCTAGCTGAGATATTAAGGATTAATAAGTTTCACACTTCCTACGGCATAGATGGTCATGATGAATGTTACTGTACATCTCCATAGATGTTTTTACTCATCAAACTCATTGTTTTTCTTTGTGTTTCTATAGGTTTCCTAGGGTTTGTTCCCTTAGGCTATAATTAACCCGTTATTAGACTAGCTTTATTGAAGCTTCGACACTTGATTCAAAAAATGGTTCATTACTCGAGGCGTCAATGACACAGTGCTCGAGTAGGACATCTAGTGGTCAATAAAATGAAGTGCAATCGAGACGTGTTGGTTCATGGATTGTTTTGGGATTTGACTCGCCTTGCACATTCCTGTTCGACTACACAACATGGTTTTATGGTTTCAAGCTGACACAATAAAATATAAAATAAAAGTGAACTCATGTGGAAGACAGTGTTTCTTATTTTGCACGTCTGATTATTGTACGCTATAGCTCTACTTAACCTGACATGTTGTGCTATGAATCATATTCTATTCTAAAACAAGTCTAAATAGCCCATCGCCTAAAATAAGTTGAATAGTGAGTGTTCAACAGCGTAAATGTCACATGTGATCTCATTGATAATGTTAAATTGAGCTACATAACTCTCAACCCTGCCAGGAATCAAACCACTGCTAATTATTGAAAGTCACTGGTTCTCACGATGCACCACAAGTCCCAATAGAATTCATGTTTTTTTTCACCTATTTGATCAACTTTGGCTATTACCTTCCATGAACCTTCATCAACTCACACTAATTTGCATGTTACAGTTACAGAGCTTAAAATCAACGTTTTCATTTGCTCCGAGTATCATGGTTTAGTCATGTTTTTGCATCTTTAGTACTGAATGCAACACTGTCAAACCAAATCTCTGTCGACTCAGTCTCTATTTGCTTCGTAACCTCAGCTCACATATCCCTAAGAGCCGACACAACCAGACCCAAACCAGTGACAGGGTTTCGATACTGAATGAAGCAGTAAAGTGGTTCATACGTCACTCAAGTGCTTCGAACGTCACTAGTCACGTGACCAAACCACGACGCCTCGGCACAGAGGTTCGACACATTTGATTCATGAGCTACCGCTCATGTGTCGGAGCCTCGGGTGTCAGAGGACCATCACTGGCTGTACCATCGGTAATGTGCGTGTAATGTACACAACAAGAACCATGTACCCTTGGACATCCGAGTAGTCAACCTCGTGGGGAAATTTGAAGAGACTTACACAGGAATTTCCGACAAAGCATTTAAGCTAGGGCTAGCAGTGCAGCAGCTGAAATGTCACCCGAAATACACTGCAAACACAACGTTAAGCTAGCTTTGTTTTTGCAGCAAGTTTACGAAATAAAGTGTGTAGTAAATGCTAGCTTACCAAGCGAATGGCCACAGTGTCCTTTTCTCTGACCTGACTACACACGCAGTCAAGAAGACGCCGTCAAACGACATTTGTGACTACATTCAGAAGGTACACCAGAAAGACAGGTATAACAACACACACGACTCATAAGTACAACTGCAACAAACTTAATTTGATAAGTGGTCTGGGGTTCATAGGTTAATGTAGTAACATTGGTTTACGAGCGAACTACATCTCATAGGAACCTCAGTTCCATGAGTGTTATTAAAAAAAGTGACATAAAATCACACTATAATGAGAGAGAAATGTCTATGAAATCATATTTAATTGTTGGCATATAAAATATTTGAGCCGCTGTGGGTTGGGACGAGGTAGCGTGGCCGAGTGGTCTAAGGCGCTGGATTTAGGCTCCAGTCATTTCGATGGCGTGGGTTCGAATCCCACCGCTGCCAAATCGTTTTGATTTGCCTTATTTTGATTTCATTACTAGTGATACGAAAACAATATCAAGCTTGTAACCCTGGATATGAGGGTCTTTTAGTAAAAGAAATGTATTTAATCTTCATCTCTTACTATTACGCCTGAGGTCACTTGCAGTGACTGATACAACATTGCCATCTTGTGTCCATAAAGATTGTACAAACCATTTTCAATAACAAAATGTTTTCATGTCCAAACATAATAGCTTGATACAGCTGGTATTTTCTATATTGAAACAAAACTCCCGAAACTGAAATTAAACAAAAACTGTCCCAAATGTGGCAAGAAATTTTGAGCTCATATCCGACAGTAATGGCCACAGTATCAGGTCTTTAAATAAAAATACTACATTTCTAAAGAGGTGTGTGGGTATTGAAAAGCTTATGTTAACTTAGCAAAATACGTAAGAAAAAAAAACTATGACCAAAAAACAAGGGTTTAACAGATTTAATGGTATTACAATCTTGATCAGAATAAAAAACTGATTCAGGTGAAAATGTTTATATAAAGACATCTGCAATAAAAGACTCCAGATCTCATCTAGTGTGTATTTCCCTCAGCCTTTTTCTATATCAGTCTGTATATTTTCTTATCAGACCCAGTGATTAGACATCTTGGAAGCTATCAGTATTCACTGTGCCCTGAGCTTTTCCTTTAAGAACTGAGAAGCCACAAATTGCATTTTTTGGATGGCCAGCTGTGTATCTTCAGGGGAAATCCCAAGATGCCACACAGCACGAACTGAATTTCCATAATGAGGGTACATGAGAACTATTATGCCCTGTCCCAGCACGGCCTCCTCTCCCTCACCAACTTGACCCATGCGCTCACAGAACTCAGAGGGGCTTAAGGTGGGCTCCTGTAGGCGGAAACGCAGGATGTTTGTCTCCACTGCAGCCACATCGACATTGAAAAGGGGAGGGTCACAGTCAAACAATGCTAGGAGAGAGATGACAAAGAGCAAATGAGTAAGGCATAGGACTAAGAGGGCAGGTAGTTAATGATGTGATTTTCATACACAGTAATATTAGCTACTCCAGTGATACCCATGTTGAAGCTGCATGCTGCCTAATGGTTGGCTCTACAATGCCATATCTGGCAGCTAAATTTGTTGTGGGGATTGCAGAGTTACTCACCTTGAGCAAAGGTTTTTGTATTGCGGTGATCCTCCTCCAGTCGTCCCACCATCTCGAGTAAAGACAGTTTTCCAGCTGCTGCAAGAATACCAGACTGTCGCATCCCCCCACCCAGGGCTTTACGACACCGGACTGCATGGGATATGAAGTCTTTTGGTCCAGCCAGCATGGTCCCCACAGGGGAACCCAAACCCTGTAAAGAAACATGATGCATTTTGACTTTAGAAAATGTTTGCTTTTCTGTGGGGTCTGCCTCTGCTAACATGTTGACTTTAGAAATAAATGCAAATCAATCTTTATGTCTGGTGCATTCTGCATGTGAGTGTTTGATTAATTGTTTTGGTGTTGTACCTTGGAGAGGCAAACACTGACGGTGTGTGTGTGCTGCAGTATGGTGGATGGAGACACTCCCTGGGCCACAGCAGCGTTCATCACTCTGGCTCCATCCATGTGAACGGACAGACCATATCTATCTGCTAGAGCTCGGACCTTGGAGATGGAAATAAACCAACCAAAGGTGATGAAACATGTCAAACCTGCTGCAAGGAAAGAATAAAGCTTCTTTCGCGTGTTGACTCAAACACTTTTTCTTCCAGTATGAACTTGGCTATGAAAAATTATCGACAAACACACCTCCTGCAGGAAGGTCAGAGGCAGCACACGTCCTCCCTGTATGTTGTGTGTGTTCTCCACACATATGAGGCGTGAGCGGGGGTAGTGCGGGTCGGGGTAACCGTGACGGATCTTGGATTCCAACTGCTCCAAGTCAAATGTTCCATCAGGGAGGGTGGTCACTGTGGTGGCATGGACACCAGCCAGCTGTGGCAACACACAAAAACACAGTGAGTGCACATCAGATGATGACCCGACCAGTATATGTGTATGCTGCTCTGATACACTCACCTGTGCACTCCCTCCTTGCTCATAGATGTGCAAATGGGACAGATCGCCAACAATCATCTCGTCTCCCCGCTCCCTGCAGTGCACCATCACTACATAATGAAATGCGTGCACATTAAGGACCATCCTGACCTCGTGAAAATGGATTCAGACTCCGCCTTTAAATGCTCAGCTCACCTGCGATGAGATTACTCATGGTTCCAGTGGGAACAAACAGCGCGGCCTCCATCCCAAACATGTCGGCTGCAATTTTCTGTAACTCTGCAGACAATTTAAAATATGTAGCATTAAATTGCAACACTTTGTATTTCAGTATGCATGTTCCCCATCAGCTATTTGATAAGCATGAATATTAGTATAATATTTCCCTTAAGAAGTCATTATAAAACACTTATTTATGTTCATTTTTCATAGTACAATTCTACTTAGAGATTTCCTGCATACTTTTACAATGTAATTACTGAATTTTAGTAGTAAGAAATTGACTTTTTGTAAATACAAGCATATGAAGACCACAGTTCATTACAACTCTCTACCTTGCCGTCATCTACCAGGGTTTCTGAGTTTTTTTTATTGGCAGAGTGTAATATTTTGTTATATATACAGTTTGGTTCACTAGACCACCATGTTAATTTTTTTATGAAGTTTGCATGCAATGACCTGTTTTCACTGGTATAAGCAAATGTTAATATAATTTGCTGAGACTTCACATAAAGACGCTTTCTGATGTAAGATGTTACAGGGAATTTCAGAAATACAAATGCCACTTTTATTTATTTTTTAAAATCAATACATTCAATTTTTAATGGCAGATTTAACAAGTTTTGGAAGTGGTATTCTTACCCTGGGACAGTTTTGCTAAAAAAAAATAAAGTCAACTAAGTCCAGGAGCTTCTCAATCATCAAAGGGAATCTGTCTGATCAGCGCTTTTACATTTTCAGTAAAAAAAAGAAATCAGTCGAAAGTCTTGGACACTGGTTTGACACAACCCTCAGGGACACAGGCCAAGTGGTCCAGATTAGACAAGACACCATCAGTGGCTTAGAGACCATTGACAAGTCATTGCTACTTGGCAGGCTGAAGCTTTGGTGCCTTCAATTTGGTCTCCTTCCCCGACTTATGCGGCCCTTGACCATCTATGAGATCCCAATCTCTGCAGTTGACAAACTGGAGAGGCTGGTCAGCTCATTTGTCAAAAAAAGGCTAGGTCTCCCCAGATGCCTTCCCAACACAAGACTTTACGAGAAAGGAATTCTGGGACTTCCCGTGTCCAGTCTTGCAGGAGAGTTTAAGTGCTCCAAACTAAGGTTGGAAATGACACTGACGGAATCCCGTGATCCATAAGCCGAACAGCTCCTACCCTGGCAACTGGAAGGAAGTGGAATCCAGCTGTAGCTACTCAGCAGGCAAAATCAGTCCTCAAACATCAGGACATTGTCGGCTTTGTACAGCAAGGGAGAGGAGGCCTTGAGAGAACCCTCAACAGGCGGGATCATCCCAGATTAATTGCAGGTTACAAGGGATTGTTTCACCTAGTCCTATAGGATAGAACTTTTATTCACTATACACATATGCATTACTTGCAAAATCTTAAGCACATCTAACAGAATTTAGTTTTGACCACGTAGTCTCATTAGACGAGGCATTCCATGAGTGTTGACATAGAGAACAACATCACTGAGACTTTTCACTACATGTAACACGCTGCATCAGCTTTGGTTACTGCATAAAGTCAATTAACATTAGAGCAGCCAGTGTTTTTTTTTATAAATTAATCTGATGCCTCAGAATCAAATGGCTCTTATTTCACTGCATAATCAATTAAAACATAGGCTACACATAAATGTAGGCATACATCAAACTATGTAGCTGCTCTGTGGTAACCGTGGACATAAACAAAGCAGCAACAGTGTAAGAGACTGTTTGTGCTGTAACCCTAACCCTAACCCTAGGCCTACTTAACATCTACTTTTATAAGCTAGCTCATGATGTGGACCTAATTCTCTCTTTGGTAGAAAGAACTTCAGCCCTCATATATAAACACATAGCCTATAGACTAGTCCTAACTGTTCCAGTCTAACCATTGACAGTCGGGTCTTCTGCCATGACGTCATCGCCGACCACGGCCTCCGCAATGGCCTGCCTCATCGCCGGCCCCGGCTTTGTCACCGTGTCGCTGCGGAGGTCCACCACCCGGACCGCCCCGTCCGGATACTGGGCACTGGGTTTCTTGGTGTTGTAATACCCCCGCGTAGAGCTCCGTCCCAGCACTGCTGCCCCTCGTGCTCTGAGCGATTTGCTTGAAGCGGGGACACCATGTTCAAAAAGTTTGAACAAAAACCTGCCGTAAAGTCTCTTCAAAGACATGATGCCCCTCTTAAAACCATGCACATCCGTGTTGTTTACATTGAACTTTGGATCGTTCTCTCATAATCGGTAATCATTCACCTCAAGGATTGTTAATCGATTACCTATCAGCCCGTCAACATGCGTTGAGCGGCGTGGACCTCAAGGTGACGCCATTTGCCCACAAAGCTAATAATTGGGCTACATATAGAAAAACAATAGGCCTACTATTACTTCATCGCAAATACAACTTGTTGTGTTTAAAACATAACTTGTGCAACATATTCTGTTTTATTTTAGTTAAATATAATAAAATACAAAATACTGAGATGACTACAGTTTTGACCAGTTATTAAACAGTGTATAGGCTGCAGTCTGGTGATGAACTAGACTTCATCAGATTAAAACATAGGCTAACAAAAGAAAATCATCTTCTGGTGGACATGGTCAAAAATAAAAATAACACTATACGTAAGAATGTGATTATTAATGAGATTATACTTGATCAGCCGGTTATAGTGATCAAACGTGATTCTATTTTGTCTACTAGGGTATCAACTCGTGATCATTTTTTAAAAGACCCCTTTCAGTTATTTCCCTGATGTTAACTTCATCATACTAAGACAGATAATAATGTCACCATGATATAAACCAAGAAAAACAGAAAATCAGAAACATGTGAGAACCTGGACCCATCGAATTAATGTTTTTAATCAGTTAATGATCAAAATAGTTTTTGATTTCTTTCTGTCGTTTGACTAATTTATTCATTGTTGCACCTCTAATGACTATAACTTTTAGATTTAGAATACTGCTTTGAAGCACTGGTGTAGTGCGTTGTTTCTTATAGTTAAAAATATAGAATTAAAAAAGTAGCCATGGGCAGACCCTAAAATAGTTATACTATGATAAATTCATTAATAATGTAAATTTAAGTTTGATAACTACATCATATATTTAATATGCCTAACATAGACAATAACTTTCAAGTTGATGTTTGTATGTTACCTTGTTCAGATTTGTGCAGAACAAGTTTAGAGATTTAATGAAATAAAATAAAAACTCCCACAGTAGACGGCTTCATTCAAAAACAAGATCAACAACTTCATGTGTTTGTCTCATCAGTGTTGGAGACGGATCATCTTGGCCCTTTGAGAAATCTTCGTCTACTCTTCTATTCAGAATATGTCACATTTTAAATAACCATGGCCATGCATTAAGTGAGATGTGCCTTTCTAAATGTCTCTGTGATCTGCGTGTATCTTTCTTGTCTGCTCCTGTGCTAGCACTGTGAGTGTGTACAATGTGTTTACAATAAAGTGTGGTCACAAGTGCTCTGAAATAACTGTCACACCCTCAGATTCTTCAGGGTGCACAAACCAGTTTTGGCGTGACCTTTTATCCCTGCACACAGCTGTAGAGCTAATTCTACCATGCCTGTCAGCAATCATGCATTCATTTTACTGCTGCTGTGAGCAAGAACGGAGGGCAAAACACATTTGCAGACCCCCCTCCCCCATTACACATACATACATATATATATATACTCAAACAAAAATGGGGCCATGAGCTCAGGCCCAAACTGGACTGGTTTAATCCAGCTGTACCCTCTATTTCTATCTGCAATAAAACCCGGGTCCCTCATGCCTCTGGGTCTAAGTCAATATTTGGAGGTGAAGGCTTTGTGGGGATTTATCTACCACAGGCTGAGATTAGGCTACAAGGGAGATTCACTCATTACTAAACAACCCCCTCCTCCCCTTGACAGTTTTTTCTCTCTGACCCACAAATTCCCACTACAACTAGATTCACAACACAAGCACCCTTCCTCCCTCCCCTTACACACATTTCCCACTCATGTGCATGCTTATGCTGTCTTGTCTGATTTTAATCACCCGATAAAAGTCCCAGTGTGTGTTATCAGGACCGCACCGTGCTGTAGTTAAAGTTGATATTGCCAGTAACAGAGGCAGGTTTTATGAGCCATAACAAGTCATCATTAAAAGTCATTAGCAAACATCAGCATCGTAAAAAGGCCACAGTCGATCTCAAGAGTCCCGCAAGCCGTGAAAAGAGAGAGATAAAGATGCATCTGTGAGATAGACAGGGCATTGATGAATACGTGTGATAAGACGGAGAAAGTGGGAGACTTCCTGAGCAGGAGTTTTTCCGGGATCACTGTTGGCACTGTTACCTCACAGTTTGTCTGTGTGTGTGTGTGTGTGTGTGTGTGTGTGTGTGTGTGCGTGTGTGTGTGTGTGTGTGTGTGTGTGTGTGTGTGTGTGTGTGTGTGTGTATGTGTGTGTGTGCGCTTTGTGTCTCTGCTTGAGTGTTTTGTTTCTTTCAAACGCCTCCCAGCATTCCTTGCTTATGTTGTAGGGGGTTGAGTGTTGTTTTGGAGAAAATATTGAATTAGAGAAAAAGAGGCAGAGAGAGAGAAATGAAGGAGAGAGAGAAATATTGACTCCTTCTGGGAAGGAGCGAGGCGGCAACGCCTTTCCAATAACCATAAACCCACTGGGCTGAAAATAGACGGGCCGAATGAATAAACGAATGTGTTCATCCCACATGAGCTCTTCTCTTTCACAGACGGAGGGGAATGGAGGTGACCCCCCCCACCCCCCGTATTCCCTTCTCTCTCTGTTTCTCTCTCTCCTCTTTCACTGAGGCCATCATTTCTTCACCATGACGAGAGATATTAACCGGAACAAAACAGGTGTTTATGGGAAGCCTTCCCCTGAATGAGGTATTCCATACACACCACTTTTCTGTGCAGCATAAAGGTGTTGACATCAGTATACGAAACATCTGTTTCACATTTCACATTACCAGCCCCCCCCCCCATTCATATGTCATGTGGCTATGTGGCTTTAAACCCACACATACACATTCACAGATGCGTTGTTATTAAGGAGTTAAAGAGAAGGGGGGCTCAATGGTGTAAAATTCTTTAACTTTTTCTAAAGCGACATCAGATTTAGTCCTCTGTTCATGATTTCAAGTTTAAATTTGAGCTTCCTCTCATTTTAAAGTCACAAACATATTCCCCAACCTCTCTTGCAGGTTAGATACATATAGGCCCTACAGATAAATAAAAGTTGCTGGGAAATAAAACATTATCCATATCTTTGTTTGTCATCTCGTCCTTAACTGTGATCTCTGCTTTCTTGAAAGGCTTGCCAAAAGATTTTCCTGCAGAGGTTTTCCAATTCAGGCTCACGTGGCAACCTCTGCTGAATTATTAAAGGGTAAAAACTGCAGTTCTTTAAAGCACCACTAGAGGCTGCTTCCAAAGGCGAGTCAATCCCCATATAGGGCCAAATATTTAAAGTTCAACTTCGTAGCAATTGCAAGGCTTGAAGTTATGAGTTATGGGGGGCCTGGCCACTGTTGAAAAGGTGGGTGCTGCTCTCTGCTAATTCCTTTTTGTTAATTTGTGTTGTCAGAGATGTAGGCAAGTCAGGGAAGAATGAGCTTCAAGTTTGCAATGTTTCAAAAGCTCAGTTTCAATTTTGCTTTCCAGGCTTGGATTGCTACGAATTTGCCAGCCACTAGTGTCTCTCAAGTACTACCTTCTCGTCCAAATGTTGCCTTTATTGGTTAAATAAGTGAACACAGTTACAGACTTTACGACAAACTTGATGCTTCAAACGGTAGTCCACAAACCCATGGCTGACGTCACTGTGGTTATGTCCACTTTTTATATTCAGTCCATGATTCAGCCTTAGTGAATTGGGTATAAATGATTTGGCAAACGTAGCAGACAACTCTCCAGTATAACCCTAAAGGTGTTTGAAGGAGCAGAGGTCAAGGTTTTGTGCAGGCCGGTCAAGTTCAATAATGCAAAAAAGCATTTCTTCATGGACCTTATTTTGCACCATGTGGGCATCAAACTAGGAGGGCAGCTTTCCGAAACATTTGCCCCAGATTTGGAAGCCCGCTGTTGTCTAAAATATCATTGTATGCTGTTGCAACAACCTTCAGTGGAGCTTAGAGGTCCAAACCAATCAAAGGATTTTACCCATCCTTTTCTACCATAATATTAATGCCGAAACTTTAATCTATGTATTTTAATCAATAAATTAAATGTATTTTTTCTTTAGTCTTTACTTTAATCTTATTCCCGTAAATTTTTTTAAGGATTTTATTCAAAATTACTTTAAAATGTATTGATTTTAAAGTGGTTGTTTCACTTCAGCTTAAGTACTTTTCTCTGCTAATATTTACCTGCTTTGGCAATTTATTGGCGCCGTGCTGCTTGTTGATTCTTCACTTTAAAAAAAGCTGATAATGGACCATAGACCAAAGGTTTGCAGAATGGGGCAAAACATTGGGGGCAATGGGGCAGTTAAGTTTGTATTTGCTGATCTCTCGATCTTTCATTGAAAAATGATATTTGCAGAGCAGCATCAACTGTTTCCACAGAACTTGCTTTGAACAGTTTTCGTTGGAATCACTCTACCCCAAATAAACACACCCATTAGAAATTTTGCAGCAGAAACCAGAAAATTGCCCCTGTAGAAAAAAACAAACAAAAGTATTTTAAAATGCTTTGATTGTTCCAGCGACATTTAATTGACTTCCAGAGGCTGGAACCAAAGCACGTACGTAAATGATAAATATGATTGTTTGTGTGTTTTAGGTGAACCTTCCTTTAAAGCACTGTGGTGAAAATTGTTTTAGGTTGAGTTAACCAGACCATCAAGATTACCAGTCATAGTAATCAACTGCAACCACTATCGCCTGTTTGTTTTTATTCCTTCATGCACCCACTCTGTTATTTTTTCTCATTTTCTTCATTCAGCTATAATTATAGACCACCATCAGCTTGTACATTTTCACTTCCGAGAACAGCTACATCTGTCTCTTTTTTACCTTCTATCTGCTCCATTCATTTACCAGACTTTCAATTCACCCCTCGCAGCGAGCCTGTCAACCTCCTGACCCTCATTCACTCCTCCTCCTCCTCCTCCTCTTCATCCTCCTTTCCCACATTGCCCACTCCTCTCTCACTCTCTGGGAAGTCATGTGACTTCTCTGAAGCTGGGCCCTATAAACCAGCAGTACATGGGGGGCTCAGAGTCTATACAGCTCTTTGATTGGCTCTTGCATTCAAGCTCTTGCTGGGTGCACTGCACACACACACAGCAGACCCCCTATTTCTTCTTTCTGGAACAAAGTGATCCCTTGCTTTAAAAAACACAAACAGGAGGTGTGTGCGTGTTTATTTTCCAATGCCAAATTTTGTAGGAAAAAGAGTATTTCCTAAGGCAATAACTAGTCCTTAATGAGTGTGACGTTCTCAACCATTTGCCATTTGTTTAATAGTAGGACGGGGGATGCGTGCTGTGGCAGGTCAATGACTGAATGGACCAAGTCCAGAGGGCTCTGCATTGAGACTTGTTTAATCCAATTGGATCCTTGTTGAGATGAAACAGAGCCGCCTGACAGTTATTGTCAGAAAAGTGCCACCATCTGTATTTAGAAATGTGCAGTTTAAATTGTAGTCTTTTTTATTTTAGTTTGCAGTGAAATCCTTGTAAACTCCAGTGTGTCATTTCAAACAAAGTCTGAAAAGCGTTGTTTGTTTGAACTCCTGAAACGTAGGCTTTTTTCTTAGATTGAAGTTGCTGGTACTGTTTGTGTAAATCAATTAAAAATTGGTAAATTACTTTTTTCCCCATGAGGAAACCACAATGAAGGTGTTATCAATGAAGAAATGCTGAGGAGCAGTGAAACACCCTCTCTCACACGTTTCCTCCTGCTATCAGATCATAACCTCACGGGTATAGTGTTGACTTATTTAGATAAACAGTGCGTGTAACTGTGTGTGATTGCAGGCAGGTTATCAGAAGTGGGAGTAATTACTGGAAACACATCTATACAAGTGTGTGTAAATAACTTGTTAAAAAGCACAATATAAATGTGTTATATGGAAATGTGTTTATCAGCCACATCAACAGGGTGTGTTGATGATTCACAACTTTAGTTGAAACTGAAATAACTTCTCAAATATTCATCAGATTTCCATGTAATTCTGTCTAAGAGGATAAATCCTTCTTACTGTGGTGATCCCCTAACTTTCCCTCTAAGGCAGGGATGGGCAACCTTGGTCACAGCAAGGGCCACATTCATTTAATTGTCACTGCCAGAGGGCCAAATTGTGGGATACTCTTAGGTGGACTTATAATTCAACCAAAGGAAGGACTAGCTAATACTGATTTTAAATTAAGACCAGTTGAGACCACCACCAATGCTCCTTTCTAAAAGAACAAATCCCTTCAGTTTATTTGTAGTTTGATTTAACTCCTGGTTACGGCCGCAACCTTCAGATTCTGTCATGTTTTCTTCATGTTTCCAATTAATTAATACCCACCCCTGCTCTAAGGTAAACGTTTCTTTAGAAATGTATGTCAACAATGTGCAAATAATGCAAAAAGTGAGGGAAGTTGTTGTCTGAGGCTGTTCATTGCTGCTGATCCTGCCTGCAGTGAGAAAGAGGAGTGGATGGAGCTTGACAGGGTTTTTAGAGGCCAGCCAACAGGTGCCAGGAATCAGTGGATGATGGAGGAACAGTTCCAGGATGCCTTAAAAACCAAGCACACAGCAACTATGGCCATGAAAGATGGATGGCAGTTACTTTTTTCCTGCAGATACTCAGGGTGCCTAGTTGATGTTGGTGGTGATGTCCCGCACTTTTCTTCTAGTGCCACCAGCATACAAAGTTTAAATGCATCGGGTGAAATGTTCCTACATTAAAGAAGCATGTGCGACATTTTACACGAAAAAGACATCAAGTTCATCCCGTGTAAATGTCTCTCTGAGTCAAGACTGTCTACAATGAGTCAGAAGTGTGAGTCCCGCCAGCTGGACTGTTGTCAGAGCCGTGTTTACATCATGTTGACATGGACGGGACGACCTTAGATCACGGTCATGAAAGTGTCAATTTATGTACAATATGAAGCTTTGAGTTAACCAAAGTGCGCTAACATTAGCCTGCTAACACAACAATGCCGGCCACGGGCAATTGCAGCTCGAGCAAAGGAAAAAATGTTCCGCCGCTTGCGCTTAATGGTGCTTTTATGGAGCATTCTAATTGATAACTCCCTCGTGCAAACGCGAGTGGAGGGGGGTCGTAGGTGTGGCGCTGTAGGAGAGCGGAGGCTTCAGTATGACGGAGGTGTCGCCAAACAGCAGTTTGTTTTGGTTTAATGCTGGCGCTGAAGGGCGACATCAACTGGATCAAAAAGCCATACATTCTTCCTTTAACAGAAAACATAGATTTAATGAACTTCTTTACAATCAGTTATATTCCTCACAAACTTTTCTATAATGCCACTAGAAGGTCAAAGATAACATTTCTATTTCCTATAGAACATTTCTGCTTTACCAAAAACAATAGTTTGAAGGAAACTTTTTTACAGTCATTTATTTCCCACAGTGGTTGTACAACAGTTTCCAGTCTAATGCCACTAGAGGGTCAAAGATTTGTCATTCAGTAGTCATTCAGTTGTTGCAATTAACAATGTTACAATTTTATTTAGCAGATGCTTTTGTTCAACGCAACGTACGTTAGAAAGTAAGTAAACATAAGCAAAGACCTAGACAGGAGGAAACCATGCCAGTTAGTGCCAATAAACAGCTTCAAGCTAAATCACAGAGGCAATGCACAGGGTGTATAAAAGAAGACTTTTCTATATCATCAACAACATCAACTGTTTCATAATCATCAGTAACATAAATATCATGTAGTGTGTACGTGTTGATTAAAGGGAAGGCAAGTGTATTTCTATTGCACATTACAGCAACAAGGTAATTCAAACTGCCTCACACAAGACATCAAGAGCATCATGACAAAGGGAAAAAAAAACACTGACAATTTTACAATTCATTTAGCAGACGCTTTTATCCAAAGCGACGTACATCAGAGAGTAAGTACAACACAAGCAAGGATCTAGAAAAGAGGAAACAATGTCAGTAAACGATCAGCTTTGAGTCTAAACGGACAAACAGGTGCTGACAGGCAGAGCACAGAGGCAGACAGCTGGTCTTGAGAGTTCTAATCAGCATCAAAACCACCTTATCACATCACTATCAAGCAAAACCATCGACATCATGATTAAGTGCGTAGCTGTTTATGAAAGAGCTGGGTCTTAAGCTTTTTCTTAAAGGTGCCAAGAGACTTGAATGGAGTTTGGAAGTTCGTTCCACCACCAGGGGGCGACAGAGAAGAAGAGTCTAGTTAGAGACTTAGGACATACTGTATAACATTAAGCAAAAATAAGACATTAAAATACAAAATATATACACCAATTTGTTGTTCGAGATTTGTGTTGGTTCTGTCAATTGGTTCTGATTTCTTTAAGTAATCAGCTCTACGCACACACAAGAGTCCGGTGCTCTGAAGTCGCTGACCACAGAGTCTAACTGTCCCGCCGGACACAGATTCACCTGCTGGTCTTGTCTTATTGAAATGGATTCTGTTTAACAACACACCTCAGAATTTCTTCCCGAGGATTTAGGCTCACAGTTTGCTCCGTCTGTGTCGAGTCACAGCTCACTGAGGCTGGCTCAGACTTCCAGATACCCTCCTCAGGGGCACCTTACACAGTCCGACTCTCACCAACAGCAACTCAGAATGACTAGAATTTGTTATTATAATTCATTTAAACTAAATGAATTGTAATAAAGTAAGACAAAAAGTTAGGCTTAAAAAATATGTTGAAAAAAGAAAAGAAAACGAAAGAGCTTGAACTAAAATGTAGAATTTCTTTCATCACTGTAGGTAACTCAGGGGTGTTGCCATTCAGTTATGACCAAAAACCCCTTACTCACCACATTTGTGTGCACATGCTGGAGCTCATGTGTGCATGCCTGCTTCAGTCTCAAGTTCAAATATTCTGCAGCCCTGTGTGCAGGCTGCATGGACGCAGTGACACCTGAGAGTGTTAGAGGGTTTGGTCTGACTCCATGCTGTTACAGTAAGCCATTTGGCATCCACGCCTCTCTGCCGCTACGCTTGCGCAGCTGTGAATGGAGAGGAAAAACAGTGTAAAGAATCAACCTCTTAGAAAAATACAATGAGCCTACTACAATGTGCCTCATAGATAAATGCTTTCAACAACCTGTTTCATACCTTTCAGTTCGTCCAAGGTAGCTTTCTTTGTTCTTCCTGCCAGTAACAGCAAAGACACGCCCATCTGTTGGTCTGTCCAGGTGTTACGGGAAAACCATTTCAGTGATGATTTAAGTGAAAATAGAGTTAGTCACAATGAGTTTCAAATGTGCAGAGGGGGTGGTGGTGTAGTCAGCTTAGAATAATATTGTGGTTTGAGAGTGTCACAAGGAGCAGGTCAGTGGGTGCAGGTCAAGACTGTTTTTATATGCTTCTGCACACACACACAAATACATACATCCACATGCACTCATTTTTGAGTGCATTTGACTATCTGTATGCTTTCCCATATGGTTTTTATTGATCCGTGTCCCTGTTATACCCCTCCTGCTCCATCTCGTTCTCTCCGTCTCTGCGCTGATGGTGAAGGAATGATGGAATGCTGGAGGGTAAATCTCTGGTTTCCTGGAAGCTGGTCTGGCTTTATCAGAAGCGGCTGTGACAATACTCCAGCTGATGGGCCAACCAAACGTCTTTCCTATAAGGGGCCGATCAGCCAACAAAAAGCCTTCCTGGAAGAAATAATCAGCAAACCTGGGGCCCTTCCTGGAAGACCAATGTGGATTGCTCGATGCAGGGCATATTCATAACCCCTTTAATATCCTTTCCACCTACAACACTCCACACCGTTGACATTGGCATCAGCTCAAAAATGAAAAAGACGCATAAGAAAGTAATGTCTCCAATCAGACTCTGAGATTGTTATCTGTCAAACCACCTCACTGTTAAGACATTCATCCTTTTGTTTAACATCTCATTTCCTTGTGTTGCATTAATACCATTATGATGTTCAAGAGGCAGCGCCCAAACCTTAGTGTGAATGTTTTGATTGTTGAAAAAGTCGAGCTCAGTTGTTTGAGAGCCGGGTGTTGTGCTTGGCATGGGACTCTGTTGACAACTGTTGAGTTGGACACAGAAAGTCATTACCCGAAAAAATGAATCATGGTGGAAAGACTTTCTGTGAGTGTGTGAGATTCACAAGAGGGGTGAATGATACAAGTAAAATATTCCAGCCCCACTAACCAGGCAACTATGGGGAACATAAAATGAGTCATTGTGAGCTGAGCTGGCTTATTTAGACAATGTGTGTGCGTGTGTTTGTGTGTAAAACTGGATTATTCTGGTTGGATTTTGGGAAGAGGGCTCACTCATTCCTGTTTGTCTCTCCAACTACGTCATGCTTGTCTATAATTTCCCTACTCAGTCTTCCTCTCATAGACAAATAGTGACACCCACATACATTTGCACACAAACACAAGCGTACAGACAGCAACTTTAAGCACACACACATTTTTTCCTGTAAGTGTCATAGCAAAATAAGGAGCAATGGAAGTGAGTATCTGAATCATTGTAATTACCTGGACTGAGGTAAGCTGTAAAAACAGTTATTAAACATTGTCCGCTCACTCCCACAAACGCCTGAGACTGGCTCATATCCAAATATGTGTGGATTTGGTAAATGGTGTAATGTACAGAGGGGACAAAAGTACACAGTCTTTATTTACTTAGAATTGCAGAAACGTGTGTACAAAATGACTCAAGCAAAAGCAAAGTTAAAAAGTTCTGGTCAGAAGTATTAACAGAAGGCTGTTTTTACCAGCTGTTTCTGTGCAAAGTGTACTGAACCTAATAACCAAATAAAAAACTGAAAATAAAGAACATTGACTTTGCTCTATTGTGAAAATCTGTTGCATTAGAAACTGTTGACAGACCTTTTTTTTTTGACCGGGGGAACCCAACTGGGAAGGTTTGGTTATTACTCAAGTAATCTGTGTAGCTTCTCAGTCATCCAGGTCATGGTCAATTCGAAGCTTTGTCCATAGTCAACTGGCAACCAAGTCCAGTTGCCTTTCGATCAAATTTTGAGTATTACTCAATTTAAGAAATAAATCTACTTTAAGCAATTTTGAGGAACTTTAATTGTATCATTCTTGGCACTTCCTGTGGACAAAGTATAGGTCAAAGTGATATTTAATGGAAAAATTTCAAGGGGGGGGGGGGGGGGGGGGGGCAGTGACCTAGTGATTTGTGTGCGCACGCCCTATGTACAGAGGCTGGTCCTTCAAGTGGGCAGACTGGGTTCAAATCCCACCTGTGGCTCCCTTCCCTCACGTCATTCCCAACTCTCTCTCCCCCCCAATTTATGACTCTATCCACTGTCAGATCCCTAAATAAAGGCATAAAAAGCCCCCAAATAATAGAAAAAATCCATCCTGCATTTTAATCAAAAGCTCCTCACAGGAGTTTAAGTACAGTAACAAAGTTTGTATACCTTGTTCCCTTATTTCACTGACCTTCTTCACTTGGTGTGAAAACCTTCAACAATATCTTTCTCTTCTATTCTCTGAATTTAATTCTCTTCCTGCATAATTCTGCTTTTTCTATTATTTTCCTCCCATCACTCACTCTCACACTCTCTCTCTCTCTCACACACACACACACACACACACACACACACACACACACACACACACACCTCATCGGCTCTTTCTCTCACACACACTATCACCAGTAAAGCCGTAAAAAGTCAACTCAATTAAAGTGCCTCATTTCCTGGAAGCCAGCCTCAGACAGAACAGTAGGTATTCAGGGAATGGGAAATGTGTGTATGTGTGTGCGTGTGTGTGTGGCAGGAATATAGAGACTCACCTCCTGCTTTATTTTACCAACTGCAATCTACACACACTCTGCATCAGTTGAAAACCACAGACCATCATAAATCTCCTCCACGTGGACCCTTTCACCTATTTGACCTCACTCACACGCGCACACACACACACACACACACACACACACACACACACACTCTCTCTCTCTCTCTCTCTGGAGGACACCATCCTCACTCAGCCCCTCAGGCAGGATGTATAAAACCCAGCTGCATTCCTTTCCAGTTAGGTCCAGCCCAAAGTGAGCTTTCTACACAGTAACTGCTGTGTCAGAGTGCACACGCGTGTGTGTGTGTGTGTTAACTTCTGGGAATCCCTTTGTTACTGTGTTGTAAGCATCTGCGAGGCATGTCTGAGAAACATTTTTTACCCACCCCCTTTCCTATATGTTCTCTAGCAGCCTATGGAATTTACCCATAATGCTCCAGCAGAGAAAACAAGAAGCGATGATTGCAGTAATTTCAACCCCATGATGAATGAGTATTGTCTGTGAAAGCAGGCTGGTCCGGCTCTCATGAAGCCGGCATACTGAATAAACAGGACCTTGTTTAACTAGGGAACCCTATTTGACATTTAATAATCTGTTAGTAAGCCCGGGCATTGTTGTATTATAGACTCCCTTACAATGAAGTACGGTAAAGTAGAGCTCATTCAGTAAACACTGACTCAGTAAAGTAAGAAAGAGAAAACAAACAGCAAAGTAACACACAAGACAACTGCTTCACTTTTGTAAAAATAGTGCTCTTTAATATAAATTATTGAAATATTTTAGAAATATAAATATGTGCAACGTTCCTTTTTCATTTATATTTTTTTTTGTAATGCTTTGTCATTTCAGATACTACAGCTTTTATTATGCCAGACTAGTGGCCAGCCTTTTTTTTTACGAGTCTTTATAAAAGACAAATGATTCACATACACGTGTGGTCCACTGCTGCTGCAACACATGTAAGAACTTGGTTTTTATGAGAAAATAAGACTGAGATTTGACAACAACTTTTTGTCACATTGGTCGTGTTTCCACAAACGTAGAGATTTGCATATTTCAAAGCATTGTATTTGAAAATCAGAAAAAAGGCTTAATTTGACTAAACTTCCTAAATTGCGCATGTTGTCTCTTGTTTGAGTGTTTGTTTGTTTTTTGTCTTTGTTGTTATAAAGTCTGATACAGTACATTTGCAAAAAGCTAAAATTCACCTTTAAAAATGTCCATTACAAGTTGTCATTTGTTTCTGGTTTGCAAACACAACTTCTGCTGTTTTTACTGGTAAATTACAGCCGTGTGTAAAGCTAAGCCTCAAAACTTCTGAGGAAACTACTCTTGGCAATGAGACTTGTTTGTTGGTGCAAACCAGTTGATTAGAAAAGCGCTTGAAAAGCCTTTTTTTCCTCTGTGACATTTCAAACGTTTGCTTAGAAATTGCTTGACAGTTCAATGGAAACACGACTACATTGTTATTTATTTCTGTGCTCCCGACTGAAGTGGCCACATGAGATCACAAAATGTTGATGATGTGAAAAGGCTACCACTTCAAATCAGGTCACAGTTAAGGGTGAGCACTGGTCACACACACCGTTCATCAAATCCAAGTCTCTGTTTTACAAAAAGGCTTTATGTTGTTTTTTTAAGAATCACTTTAAGGACGTCTCGTGTTCCTTTGACATTCAGACAGACAAAACTAACTCCTGCTTCAGAGGTAACGATGGAGAACAGATGGGGCGCGAACACTTTAAGAGGAAGAGGCGAAATTAAACCGACCGCATAAAAAGTTAATGTCCTCTCTGTTATCCACTACAGGCTGTGCTGTAATGCCTCATTTCCACTGTTTGTTATGACTCGACTCGCCTCACTCGAAACCGTCCTCTTTTTAATTTCTGAATTGACAAGAGCTGTGAAGCATACCTGGTCCTTTCACTGGCATCAGCCACCTGGGCAGACAAAGAAGTGAAAGTCTTTGTAACGACTGATTGCTCAGCGGAAATCACTTCACTGTGGCTACTTTGCAAAGAGTGAAAGGACTTAAATATGCTCTCACATTACTTACATTACTAATGTTGAACCAGTAGATTCGATTTCTTAAAGTTCCTGCTTCTGTTTGTGCGCCTTAGGAGACAAAAACAGCAGAGAAGGCACTGGTACCAGCTCCGAGTGAGTAGAACAAAGACTAAGCTGTGTGGAAAAGAGGCAAGAGGAAACCACGAAGGAGAGAGCAGAGAGACGCTCACTCAGACAGGAATATGTTTGAGATGATAACATAAAAGAAACAACTGTGAGAGGCTCGAAAAGACAGACTCAGTTGGAACTTTCTTTTCATACTGGGCTCCTTTAGCAAGCTTGGTTTTATATTTACAGGAGCAGCGTCCTGTTGAGCCTGATCATTTCCTCTAAGTCTGAGACATCAATCACGTCAATGTTTTTGTTTAGCTGTATACCAGTATGTCTCCTCCCACTACTCCCCTCCCTAGCCCCCTCCCCAGTTCTTTAGTTTCCTTTTAGCTAATCCCATTTCCCGCTCTTCTTCTTTCTCCTTCTTTCAACCCCTCTCTCCTCATCCTTACCCTTACCCTCACCCTCTATTCTCTAGGATCATCATCCTCATCATCACACCCAAAGGAGTTTTACAGTGTCGCTGACATTTTTCCAGACTCTCTGGACAAAAATAAGTTCTGCTGTTTTGTTTGGTCATGCGCCAAGGCTTTTGTCTCAGTAACAAGCTTTTGTCTCAGCAACAGCAGCCTGTTTTGTGTCATTGTCAAAGCGAACATTCAACTCCAAAAACATAAAAAAATAAACATTTCAAAAAAAAGAAGAGGGATTGGGCAGGGAAGGGGTAATGGAGGGGAACCGAGAAACAAACAAAAAAACGAGAAGATGCTCTGTATGCTTTTTCCACACTCTTGTTCCCACGCTAACAAATCCTACATATGGGCCTGTACCTGTTTGTGTGTGTGTGTGCAGAGCTAGCGTGCATGACCACCCTGCTCCCCCTCCATGAGGCAACATTTGCGGGAAGCAGCAATGGAAATGTGTGCGCTGCCACAACACACAAAAACACACACTCAGACAAACAAATACTCTACGCTCTCTGCTTTAGTTCTCTCCGTGTGGACTTTGTCTTTTCTCTGTTACTCCTCCATCACTGCCCCCCCCCCCCCCCAGTTCTCTTTTTTTTTTCCGTCTTTCTTTCTGTCCAATGATCCACAGTGTTGTAAATGTCAGGCTGACCGAGGAGTGGAGAGGTTTCTTCTAAAGCACATTAAACTCCTCCTTATTGATCATGTTGTCGTTGTCATCGTTAATATCTACCAATCAGGTTAATCTTCTTCGAGGCTCTGCTCTGCGTCTTTGTCAGTCTTAGGAAACATTGACCCTTCACAACTCACTTCATCTGCCACTCACACTAGTGGTCAGTTTTAGGAGGCAGGACCTACGAGGTAACCATTATCTGAATCCAACTTTTCATCCCCGTCCCCATGTTGGCAGGGGACTCTGGGTAGCTGGTGTCTGTCAGTGTTGAACCAGATCTGGGATCAGCTGGTCACAATGAAAATCTGACCTCATACTGACCTCACGTTAGCATCTAACGCTGATTCTGGTCTGTATCTCGTTGTATGCATTTTTACATATGCACTGAGAACTGGTCTGCGGCATCCTGAAGACACCTGGTCCTGGACGGGGAACCTCTGTGATTCCTGTCAGTCATATCGGGGCATCATACTCCTCCAGGAAGTCTTTAAGCGTTTGCGGGAGCTGCTCACTCCTCTCCGACTCCCCAAAACCTCGGTTGTTCAGGGTCCTCCTGCACATGTGCTGCAGGGACGAGAGGGATGTTGAGAGGGGCCGGCGCAATTCCAAGGGAATCCTCTCTCCACCGGTGTGGATCAGATACACACTGCGCCCCTTCATTTCTGCCTCTCCCGAGTTGCCCCCACATGCCCCTTCTCTGCTCCTTCCAGCCTCTGGCCCCTTCCCCATGTAGTGCGCAATAAGTTTCAGCACACAGTCGAACTGCGGAAGCTCTTGTGTGTTTTGGGGGTCTGGTTGTAAGAAAAAGCCGCCTCCTTCACTGTGTATGCGCAGGTTCTTGGTACCTCGAGCTGTCTGGACAGAGAGGGTGAAGAAATAGTGGTGGTCTGAGGAGTCACGGATCAGGAAGGTGCCAGGTGGTTCAGAGCGCAGCATGGAGCTGGCCTCCCGACCCCCCACGGCCCCCCAGTAAAACCCACTTTCCTGGAGTTTATGCAATGCACGCATCACCTGAAGGAGAAGAAAAAAAAAAAACCTACATTAGAATGCATTGTAATGATACATAATGCTATTTCTCTACACAATGCTAGTTCTCTAAAAACTCAGGTGTTACTCACCTGCTGGTAGTGTGCGTGTGATCTGAAGGGCTTGTAGTGATGTGGGGTAAAGTTTGACCCATGAACCCTGCCCACAGGAGAGGTCACACTGCTCATGGCGAGGTGGTTTTGTCTGCTGGAGGCTACCATGGTGCCATGGCCCCCTGCCTCTGCCCGCTGGTTGCGAGGCAGGGGGCCCGGGACAGGAGTGTTGAGGTGGAAAGGTGTGGGGGAGTTTGGGTCGGAGGGAGAGGGAAGAGAGGGAGACAGGGGTGAGGGTGGTGGGGTCACACACCGGGTCCAGGGCCCCGGGGGAGAGGAGTCCGATGCATCCAGAGAGGGGCTGGGAGAGAGCACCTAAACACAGCTGGAGAGAGGAGGGTGCACAGATTATAGACTGATGCAGCACACATGCGAAAGCAGGCTGCATTATACAATACAGTCTCCGTTGAGTCATTCATAAGCATAGACACGAATAAATGACCACTTTGCCACACTGGAGCTCTCAGTTTACTCTCATAAAATGCTGTTATGGTGACTGTGTGACAAATGCATGAGGCAAGACTGGGCAGAGCAGGAAGGTTATATTTAGTTTTCTTGAAGCCTAGCGTGCTGCTGCTGCACCGTGCAGCCAGACGGCAACTGGATCCTGATTGCTTTCAATTGTCTTCGATCGCGCGTACCGCAACAAGGGATTTCAGAAACGGGGTCACTGTGAAAGAGTCAGACGCGTTTTTTTTTTACTGCCCTTCTTTTTTTACAAAAGAACTCCATTCTCCCTGCTCGGAGGCGACACAGAGGCCCCCATTCTCCGGTTTCACTGTGACTAAAAGGTGTCCCGTCTGGTCTGGTTTTCACTGATCCAGGCTGTGGGCTCCCCGCATTAAAGCAGCCGGACAGTGCGGGAAGCAGGAGGCGCCATAACGGTTTCAGACCCGTTAAAGAGCCGCTGGAGTAGAGGTCAGCACACTATTCATATTAAAATGAAAAAAATCCCCTTAATCTACGCTTCGGCTGCACTGCACCAAAAGCCCGAGCAGCTACACAGGAGCTGCTGGTCTTATATTTGCCCTGTACATAGACTGTTTTCTGTTTTTTTTGTCAGCTTGAGCAGCTCTTCTGAAACGTCTCTCCTCAGTTTGTGGAACTTACCTTGCGGTTATGTTGAGCTCCGCACCGCAGCCGCTCGTCGCCAAAGCAAAAGCTATGCAAACTACCCGAGAGTAGTGCTGGATGAAATATTAACTCAGGCATTAAAATCCAAACAAAAAAAGTATCCAGAAAGTGTAAGGGTCTCTTTCCTACGCGGAGGAATGTGGCGGCGTCGATATCTGCTGGAGAGATCCAGTGAGTGGATAAAGGTTACTGTGGGATGTTTCCAGTGACTAAAGCCGATATTCGGAAAGCTCCGCCTCCTCCCGTTAGAGGTTCTTCCAGGAAATAAGCTCGCGCACTCACGCACGTAAAGAACAGACGCACGGGCTCGCGCTCCCTCTTGGCAGATTGCCAAGAAATAATAATGTGACCTTTGCCGACTTGTTTCCTGGTATTGGTTGGTTCTTTTCTTGACAAATGAACAAGTCAAAATCGTCACTTAAAACACAATATATGATAGTAATTTGCAAAACGGTTAAATTAATGGAACAGAGATTATTTAAGGATCTAGATGGGAGTTAACATGACAACCCTCATGGAGACACACATTTTTAAACATAACAAGTCACTGTATCATTGTACTTTTATTCTTTTGGACTCAATTTGTGCGCACATATGTATTCATAGGGGAGAGTATCTGACAAATCTGATCGCTTATATTCAAGTAAAACTAATCAAATCAAGTTGTAACCAATTACAAGCAATGTTGTATCTGAGATGAAATTACACATTTGGCTCATTTAATTTTTATAATCATAAAAATATATGAAAATCATCCAGACGCAACTCGAAATATTTACCTTCATATAGTATGCAATATGTATATTTTGAAACTGTATCAGATTTAGGAAATATTGATTTAAAAAGAATATTTTACTTAAATGTTTTTCTCTTTCGACATTGTGCTGCAACTGCTACAAAACAATTTCCCTCCACATAAATAAAGCTCTATCTTATCTCTTTTTAAGCTTACTTTTCACCTCTGTAAATGCCACCTTCTTTTTATTTATTTCAATTAAATGATAAAACTATTTCTGTACATGTAGGCTACTTTAACTTCTCCAACTGAGGATCAATAAGTAAAAAGCCTTACCTTAAGATAGTCAACATTTCCATTTTCAGGTCGGGCTTCAGAAATGTAACGTGACAGATGATTAACATTTTACCCGCTACGAGCTGGCAAAGGTTTAAAGATAAGGTCCCTCAGGCCCTCATGTCGTGTCAGGAAGTATCTGACTTACTGTAAGTGCTCTTGAGCAACTACCAGCAATAGCTGATCTGAAAAAATCCATTGCAAGCAGAAGTCCTGCATTCAAAGTCTTACTTAATTTGAAGTGAGTTATCAGCAAAATGCAAAAGTATTCTGCAGAATGGCCTTGGTCAGTTTTGTTTTATTTCATTTTGTTACTATTTGTGCATTATGAAGCAAGTACTCTCTTAGGTACTTCACATACTGTTACTTACTTTAATGACCTGCATCCAACCCAATACGTTTATATCTAAAATAACCTCAACTATAAAATACAATAGATGTAATCCACAACCCCTATGAAAAGAAGCATTGTAGAAGTCTAAAGTAGAAGAAAATGTCAATTCAATCAGCCTATAAGTGATTCATACTTTTCAATCTGTGCCTTTCTTGGTGATGAGTAATAGCAAAGGAAGAGATTACTGTAACTGTCTTTATAAGATGAATACAACAACTATAAAACAATAACAACAACATACTATTACCTGCCTTCCAAAGGAGTCTTTGTAGTAAAATAATCAGCCTGAAATGGGTGGAGCGAGGTCTACAGTCCTATTCCAATCAGAGGTTGAACCAAACTCTGTAAATTATTACACACCCTGCAGACAGTGGCTTAAGCAAACAGCTATAGTATAAACACTTCACGCTCTGGCTGGCATGAATGAAACATGTGCTCATGACTTTGGTAGGACAAAGATCGAACAAGTGTTGTCAAAAATAGACTCCACTAGGAAGCCATGGATATGCAAATATTATCTTGATGTGTCTGGAAATCTGTGGTGTGTGATCCACGTTTTTTAGGGTAAATTTGACTAATGTATAACTGCACAAGTTTTAAAGTAGTTTGTACTTTGGCCACTAGAGGTCATTTAAATACATTTAATACATCCCAAAACACAAACCGATACAAGTACTGTAGTATTTATCTTCCTTTTTTGTAAACGTTAAAGTAAGTAGAGCATATAACAAGCGCTTTGAAGTGAATTTTGCATTTCAGACTAAATTTACAACACCAACAGAGTGTTTGTGAACCCGGAGTTGTGTCGATAAAGTTTTTTCAAAGTCTCTCTGCAGCAGCAATGGCGGCTCCCATGTCCTGGAGGAGGCTGGTGCACTCCATGTACACACCGGCCATCGCCGGGGTTTTTACCCGAATATCTGACCGACTCTTCCGTGCACGGGATAGAAGAGGAGGGTAAGAGTCTCGGTTCATCCTTGACGTTAACAAATAAACGTGTTTCTGTCTCTTGACGTCAAGAGTTTGAGATGCTTTGCTAATGTTGTTGCTGCTAACGGGTTAAATGTCGGACGTTGTGTCATCTTCTTTTAAACTTAAAATCTCCAATGAGCAAGTTTCCGATATACTTGACATCAACTAGTACCTAATTGTTGAGTTTCATTCACGTCCAGAGTGTTGTTAGCCCGCTGAAACAGAAGCTAACCTTCAGGGGGATGGAGGTTTTCATAAGTTTTGTACATGATGTTCCTCTTGACGTTTATGTAACACATGGACTGTCTGACATCTTCTGCTGCTGCTGCTGTCCCATCATGTCAGGGTTTGCACGTTTCCCTATCAGCTGTTGTTACATACATAGATAATATCGCAGATTAGCACACCTGGGGTTGAATTCGTGTTTCCTCTTATTGTTTAGGTCCATTCAAAAGCACAGGGTGGGTGATGACTCTCAATAAAACAACATTCCCCTTCATGCAACTCGACAGAAACACAGGCTGGGTTACTACTTGTTTAGTATGCCAGATAAAGATTTAGGTTCTGTGAGGAATACATTTTGTCAACATCTTTATGGTTTGTGTGAGATTTTTTTTTACCCCTAATAACAGTGAACTCAATTTATCCCACCATGCATCGTAATTTACACCCAGTAAATATGACGTGTACACCACATATTCACCAACACCAGCACTATATCTACCATTATCTAGCGTGCGTAAAATTACACAGCAAAGCCACATTTAAATGCAGTTAGATAAGATTACCCAGATCTTAAAGACTTTTACTGATACACTACCACCACTGATACAACTATAAAACTATCAATGAAGAGAACTACAGAATAACAGAGGAATGTGGATGTGGTTGAACTCTAGTGAATATAATGCTGCATGTAAAGACTCATTTAAGCTACAGCGGAGCTTTCATGACTGACCTCCAACAGTATGCCCGTCTACACAGAGCTCTCAGAATAGCGTTTTGACATCAGGCTAGTCTCTTTTTATTTTAAACGTCTTGGTATGCAGTTCGTTAAATGTTTTTCCGAATAGATCGGAACAGAGATCTTTGACATGGTTACACTTTAAGATAACACTGAAGAGTCCAGGGCTGTTTGTTGTTTGTTTTGGCGTCCTGATAAAATCAAAACACTGTTGCCCTTGAACTGTTGAGTTCCTGGAACGGGACTTTATTGACCAAAAACATAGTTTGGACATGATGGAGCCTGCGAACAGAATCTGTCATCTTATCATTCACACACTGTTATTGTCTCGCATGATCTCCTCTGGTTTCTTTGAGAGTCTACAAGCTATCAAAGTTTTGAAATGTGTTTGTCACTTGTTAATCGAGCAGACAAATGAGAGCAGGTCACGGTTATTATAAATACTACTATTTATAACAGTATTGTACAGTATGTGGATGCTAACTTTAAGTGTGGCGTATAATATTTGTTTAATGCTATAGACCAGGGGTTCCCAAACTTTTCAGCCGGTGACCCCAAAAAAATAAGGTGCTAAAGACCGAGGACCTCCACTGTCCCTGGAGGTGGTTTAAACAGCCGGGCGCACTAACAGGCCCATCTGAACACTGGCATTATAACTCAATCAATCAATATTTGTAAAGTGCCAATTCATAACAAGTGTTCTCTGTAGGCGCTTTACAAAAGAGCAGGTAAAGACCGTACTCAACACAAAAGAATACAACCGCCTGAACACCGTAAAATTATTTTATTAGTTTACTGTAAGAAACGTGAGAAGCAGAACATAGGTCATCTCCTGAACTCATTTTTTTGGTATATATTTTCACAATAATGGGTCAAAAATTTCAATTTTTAAGTCATTTTTTATTTTTATATGTTTTAGGAAGGAGTCTCGCGACCCCACTCTCAGTGTCTTACAACCCCCCGGGGGGTGCCGACTCCCACTTTGGGAACCACTGCTTTAGACCCTGTAGTGAAGTCATTATGCAACCACCATACGTTTGTCTTACCAAGTTATGGTAGCTGTTTGGAGTCTTTCCTGTTTAAAGCTGACATCAGCATGACAGTGCATCTCTGCATTTCTGTGTTCAATATGGCGCCTTTCATACACAAAATCCTCATGTTTTCCAGATAATTTCATGATATTCAGGTCCTGATATTTTGCCATATTGCTTTTCACATATGTACCTCACAGTGGGAGATTATCATTGCCATTATTTGAAGAGTCCTGTTTGGCTCAGGTGAGAGCCTCATTACCTAACATGAGAGGGACATCTCTCTAATGCTTTGGTTGCTGAATGGGAGCAAATATCTGCAGCCTGGATTCAAACTTTTCCTGAAAGCCTTCCTAGAAGAGACAATCTTTTAACCCTTAAGCTGTCATCAACTACGATTTCACCTGTTTGGGCAACAGGCAATATTTCAGGTCTTCTGTCGTGGCCAGCGGATATCCGGATAGTTTATTCTAGATATCCAGGCTTGGAATTTGCAGAGGAACTTTCCCAGAAATTCTGGAAACTTTTGGAATTTTAAGGCACATTTTCAGGAATTTTCTCTGGAAATATTCCAGAATTTTAGAAAACTTTAAGGAATTTTCAATTAAATGTTCCTTTCCGGGGAAAAAATGATAGACATTTTCAGAAACTTAGGAGAATTTTCAGTTGAATTTTTCCGACAAATTGTGGAATATGGGGATATTTTCAGGAATATTCAGGAAATTTGAATAAAAATGTGTTGCAATTTTCAGAAACTTTTTTTTCTAAAATTTCAATACCTTTTCAGCATTTGTTTGAAATTTCTGTAAGTTTGGGGTTATTTAAGTCTAACTTTAGGATTCTTACTTTAATCCCAGAATTGTGGGAAAATAAAATCAGTCAGTTATATTTCTGTGGCCCTATCAGGTGGGTGACAGTCTGCATGCGTCACCCAACCTAACTTTTCCAGGAAAAATGGACTAATCATTTAATTCACCTAATGCAAATAAAATGAGATCACGCAAGCTCACAGTTGGGGAATTTTGATTTGCGTGGAAAGATGAGAAGCAAAGTCTGACGGATCCTTTTTTCCGTTTCACGCTTCAAATGGAGAGGAATGTGGCACAGTGATGTACGAAAACAAACAGCTCCTCTATTCATTGGAACTTCTCTAGACACACATAATTAAATTAGCCTCTAACCTCATTAAATAACACCCAGTTATCAAGTCAATGTTACTACAATGCACATTTTTTTTATAGAGAACTGGTACCAGTATGTTGATTCTAGGGATTAATAAACCTTCTCTGAAACTGGTTTTATGGAGGCTTTTATTTAACTGAGGTAAAGCTGATTTAATATTCCTCCCCTCAGTCCTGACATGACCAAGCTGAGAGCTCCTTCATGTCACTTAAGCATTCAGCCAAGACGTATGTTCTCCTTTCAGATAACATTTGTAATTTGCACCGCTGTAGAGGACAGAGACATTCAGCACCAGATACACGTACCTCAGAAACTTCTCGTTCTTGTTATGAGGCTCATTCAGTGATGCGTGTGTTTATGATAGGAGTCGGATCCCAAACATTGAAGAAATCCCCTCCCTGTGTTTGCTGCACATCTTCAAACTCAGCACAGTGGCTTTGGAAAGATGCCCTGAGCTGTGTTTCTCTTTTTGAATATGACTTTTGTTTCCTCTGACTTCGTGTAGACAGTTTCTTTGGGTCAAATCCAAACCAAAACTTAAACCATATGAGTGAGTGTATGTAGTATAAGGTATAAAGGGTTTCAATAGAAGAACTTCAAACAGGCAGCCTCTGAGGTTGTGTGAGGATATCACTCCGCCCTGTTTTTATTTAATGTGGTTGCACTGTCAGACAGAATAGCGAGATTGTACGGCAGACAAAAAGGGGATGATGGGGGTGAATTTAAGGACACTGAGGACAAAAAAAACCCAGACGTACCACTCCATCGCTTTGATCTGTGTCCTTAAACATCACAAGCATTCAGTCCATTAGTATATCAAATAAAGTCCATTAGTGTATCAACAAAGAAATAATATGAAAGCCAAAGTTTTTCAGCAGTAATCACAAACAGCTGCAAAGAGGATTAGCTTTTTAAACAAAAACTCATTTGTACGGGAGAGGATTAGGACCAATGAAAATCATTTCTTTAGTTCTGAAATTCTTTTCCCAGAATTCTGAAATTTAGTCAGGATTAAAACAAATTAAAAAATCAGTCTTCCGTTTTTTTGGTCTTATTTTTAATTTTGTTGTTGTTGAAAAAGCTGTTTAAAGGTTTGTACCTTTTCATTTAGACACTAATGCTCTATTTTTTTACCTTCTTCTTCGTTTGAGGAAAAGGCCCCCAAACATGCTGCTGATGTCTAGAACTGTACACTTGTAGACAACAACCAAGACTGTAGTAGATCCTCCAAAGTTTTTTTTTTAATTAAAACTTTATTTAACCAGGATTTTTTTTTTGTTGAGATTAAAAATCTCGTTTTCAAGGGTATCCAGGCCAAAACAGGCAGCAGCACAGTATACAGAGTTTCACACAAAACAACAAGCAGCCAGGCATACAATTCCCAAAAGATACATTATTAGACATTAAAAGACACCAATAACAAATTTACAAAGCAAATGTTTTTAGATCATCCACAAACACATCAGGGATGACGAGAGCAGCTCGTTAGGTCTCAGCTCTTTTTGTGATTCAGTGTGAATCTTTGTGATTTACAAGTAAAGGGAGCAGCAAACTTTTCCCCCAGTTCAGTTCTGACTTTTGGAACAGACAGTCAGTAAAGGTCCTGGGATTGAAGATGGTAGGTCCTTCTACTCTTCTGACTGATGTGGGTCAGAAGTTATGAAGGAAGTAGACTAGTAGATGTGAATACATGCATCATTGTTTGTAAAAACCAATTTGCTCTGAATCACTAATTTGGACCGAAGACGTTCAAAATTATAATCAGCTGTCATTATACATTTTCACTTCAACATCAGCTTATTGCCCAACAAGTAAGCAATTACCAGTCACTAAATATTCTCCTGTATTCTCATGCTCTAAAAAGGCAGATATCGAGTGGAATAGTAAAGGGAATATTCTTGCTTAGTTTGAGCTGAACCACTGCATTGACATTCCCATGTTTCCTGCAGCTCCTCGGTGCTTCTGTTAGCTCCTCTCCTGGCCGAAGCCGACCCAGCCCCCTGCCGCGTTTCCAGGCCCACCGGGTCAGCAGGAGCTCAGGGCACAGATGGCCTCTGCACCCCCTTCAGATGGATGGCAGAACACGTGCCTGCCTTCAGGGTGCCGGGCACCCACATCCACATCCTCACCTCGCCTGACCAGTTCTACCAGACCATGAAGGTAGGTGTCACCATGAAATGACTTTTTTTTGTTGTTGTCCCAGCTACAAAGGAACGATTGAGGGGTAAACAAAACAAAACAATTGTGACCTTTTACAAATGCTCCATATTGTCATGTGTTGTGGCAGGTGGATGATTAATGAGGCAGAGAAAGTATTTGAGGAAGTAAAGTTTTCCCAGAAGACTCTTGTTTATTTACTTTCTGACACTTTCTGAGTTGGCAGAGAAGCAAAATGCAAATGACAGGAGTTAAATATTCAACTTTAAAGTGACCCGTCTACTCCGTACATCTTCAATACATTTCATGCTCGCTAAATACGCACTCTGCTTGAATACTTGAAAAAAAAGGATCTCCCCGGACTGATATTTAAAAGTTAAAACAATCATTAAAACTGTGTTAAAACTGCATTGTCAGAACGTGTTGTAAGCTAACGTAGACCCACGCCTGCTGTGTGTCACCTCACTGGATTCCTTTGATGTTACCTCACACTTTAGCCTATTCACCATCTCCAGGAACAACCATACAGGAATGTGCTTCTGTTTTTTTTAGGGTTGGCATTGTCACAACCAAGCAGGAAGTGCTCAAATACAAAACTATTATTCACCATAAATTCAAATGATTTAAAAAAGCTTCTTGATGCTCATTGTAGAGAAAAATTCTCTGCCATGTATTAGATTTTGCGACCACTGATATATGTGTATGTCTTTGTGTAATGAGGTCTAAAAATAACACAAATAGCATAAACACTGATGTATGAGTCATAAGTGTTGTATAAGAAGTCATTAAACATGTGTAACAGGCGTGTGTGAGCGGGCAGGAGTCACAAAACCATGTCATTTCTTTTTATTTTAAATTGGCACTTCCCTTCAAAATCCACAGCTGGGAAAGCTCAACACTGAATGAATGCCATTGTGTTGTTTTATTTGTATATCACTTTCTTCACACACACACGCACGCACGCACGCACGCACGCACGCACACACACACACACACACACACACACACACACACACACACACACACACACACACACACACACACACACACACACACACACACACACACACACACAAAACCACACTCCCTCTACCTTTTCCTTCAGGCTGTTTGGTGTTGTATTATGATGACGTGTGTATGTAGATCCAGAGCGGGGCAGCAGTAGCTCAGTCTGTAGGGACAGTTGGGAACCGGAGGGTCGCCGGTTCAAGTCCCGGTGCGGACCAAATCTGGAAATTGGTCTGGTAGCCAGAGAGCTGCCAGGGCACTTGCCGAGGTGCCCTTGAGCAAGGCACCGAACCTCCACACAGCTCTGGAGCGCTCCCTGTGTAGCAGCCCCACTCTGACATCTCTCCACTAATGCATGTCCACAGGTCCTGTTTGAGCATGTGTGTGATTCAGGCCTGTATGTGTATGAGAAGCATGTCTCTCAATAACAGTGTAAGCAAGAATTTCCCTCTGGGATTAATAAAGTTTGTGAAATAAAATTAAAATTAAAAAAATTAGAAGCCAAATGAAGAGAAGGCCAAAAACAATGGGATACAGTTTACAAAAGTTAAATGTACTAAAAGCTGATCTATCAATGTATCCTTCAAGTGTTCCCTTGTTCAAACTTTGTCTGAGGTACAAATAGATGTTTTTTTGAAAAGTTTTCAACTTGCAGGTTTTTCCTGATCCTTAAATCCTTAAAAATTCTCGTGGTTTAAAAAAAGAAGAAGATTTTGTCTTTTTTTTTTTTAATGGCTCTACTTTTTTTTATTTTCACGTTTTGGGCCTTTGTTTTGTTTTTTGTTTTATTTACTTGTGCTGTCTGTGTGTGTTCCTGCGAGCAATCAGGTGATCTACAGATTCGATACGTATCATGATGTAGAGGGTAACTATGATGTGTTGCAATACTTTAAGCAAGGTGGTGTCTTTCAATTTTTCAAACCTAATGTATGTAAAGTTGTAAAATGTACAAAACACACTATTGAATGCATTCATTTAGGAGTGAAAGTAAGATTTATATGCATCGTGAGGTGATTAGTTTAGCTCATAGAGCAGCCGCCCCATCAATGGAGGCCTCAGCCTTCTTTGCACTGGTTGCAGGTTTGATTCAGATTCACACAGTCCAAAGAAAGGAGAAACCCTTAAAAATGATCTGAAAGAAAAATCAATTGTCATTTGTAGTTTTTAGTCTCTGTAACATCCAACTTCATGGCACTACTTTTTTTAGTCATCTGAGCAAATTGACTTTAAAAGGTGTTTGTGAAATACTAATAAAAACTGGATACAGGGTTTTTTTTGGGGGGGGGGAGAATCTAAGTATCACAACTGAGCAATATCACACTGGAGGTC
Source organism: Tautogolabrus adspersus (assembly GCA_020745685.1). Lineage (NCBI taxonomy): Eukaryota > Metazoa > Chordata > Actinopteri > Labriformes > Labridae > Tautogolabrus > Tautogolabrus adspersus. The sequence goes on from CM036554.1 coordinate 18,199,338, forward strand.
ATTCTGTTGTACTGAATATCAGCACAGATGTGATTTATCCTAGACACAACGTAGACAGACAGGTGGAGAATTGAATATAGTCATAAATAATGACATCATCATAAAATCAATCAATACGATAATACCGTGTGATGTTTAATATATTCAACAACATATAAGTAACAACAGATGAGTTTGTCTTTATTTTATTGTAACTGTTGTATACAACATAATGTCACAATACTCAATAATGCTGATTCAATATTTTCTTATCTCCTCAGTCTGTTGACAGCTGAACATTTCAAAGTTTCCGACGTTTGTTACCCGATCGCAAACACCCACATATACTCTCAAACTCAAATTCACTGTTGTGTGTTTGTTTCTCCTTCTGTCTTTGCTTTGCAGGCTCGCATCAAGACTGCAAAGAGACGAGTGGTGATGGCCTCGTTGTATCTGGGAACAGGCCAGCTGGAGCAGGAGCTGGTGAGAAAAGAAGTATTTGTGTGTGTGAGAGAGAAGCAAAACATTCGAATCATTTACGTCTTTACTTTGGAGCAGGTGAGAATAATGGCATCCAAATATATGTGCGTGCCAAATAACTGGTCAGAGATGCCAGAAAATGTGAGTCAGAGTCCTCCTCGGGAGAACCGCAGTGTGGTTTGTTCAGACTGAAAATGTACTCCAGGCCAGCTACAAGGACTGGCCCTAAAATGCAAGGCTTTATGGGAATAAGGAGACCACTGTTGGCATGTGATAGCCTGCTGTTCTTCATGCTTAGAGAGCCTAGCATAACAACATTATCCTGGAGCAAACCACAGTCTGGAATCAAGCTCATGTTCAGCTGTTTTTATGTTGTTTTTTTTTGACAGAGTGAATTTCAGGAAAAAAGGCCCAGTCGAGTCAAACATGTTTAATTGCAGCTCCAATCGTCTGAATCAGCTGTGATGGTCACTGAACTCTGTGACTTCACAGGATGATGGATTACTGGAAACATCCAGTCGAGAGCTGAGTCTATTTCACTGATATTATGAAGCACAGGTTTGCTTGTAATTCGACACAATGACCTGATTTCGCTTCAGTAGAAAAATGTGAGTCTGGTTTGTGGTTCAGCCCGAAGAATGCAAACTGCAGGTGTGATTTCACCCCAAAGACGGTAACAAAACACCCCGCTCCCAGGTTCAGGACAAAAGGTTTTACTGATACCGACAATCCCACCTTTGCTACACATTTAACTAAACACAGGCTCAGGCAATGAGAAGGATCTGGAGTTGAAGGCAGGGCACACAACATGCAATGTGAATTCAAAGTGTTCTTAAAAGTGCATCGAGTGGATCTTTATTTACTCATTGCAAATGAAACACTGTAAGGAGTGAAATGGTGAATCTGTGCTTGATTCTTGTGATCCTGTTTTGATGTCTGTGCCCTGCTGTCTGTGTTGTTGTTGTTGTTAAGGTGGACTGTATGGAGGAAGCCTTACTGCGCTCACAGGAGAACAGTCATGCTCCAGACCTGAAAGTCTCTGTGCTGCTGGACTACACACGCGGCTCACGAGGTCATTCACAACCCCCATCAGACTTCTGATTTTTAGATTTCAGATATCCACACTTGTTGTTCTGAATGTTTTTTTTCTGTGTGTGTGTTTTTATTTTAACGTGCAGGTCAGATTAACTCGCGAACGATGCTGCTGCCGCTGCTGCAGCGCTTCACCTCTCAGATGCGAGTTTCTCTGTATCACACTCCGGACCTGAGGGGGCTGCTGCGGCTGCTCGTCCCTCAGCGCTTCAACGAGACCATCGGGGTGCAGCACATCAAAGTCTACCTGTTCGATGACAGCATCATCATCAGCGGGTACGTTGGTTTCTGGACAGAGAGCTTGTTTGCTGTCCTTTGTGTCAATATGTCCGTTTTACAGTTTGTGTATTTGAATTCCAGCTGAAGTTCAAAAGTGTGTCCTGCTTTCACCCTCGTTTCAGTCCATGTTATATTTGCACGATTCTTTCTAAATGGACTTGCAGGTGTTTTTACTACTATTTCTAGGAAAGGTTCCCATCAAGCACCACTGGTTGTGCTCCAAGCCGCGATGGCAGGATGCCTGTTTGTGTGGTTTCCACTCAGTTTAAGATCAGCTCGTGCTGCTTTCACTGACCTGAAGCGATAATCTGCAGGAAAGAAACACAAAATACTGCGAGTACAAACCAAGAGAGACTAATTAACACTATTACCACAATAGCTTTAATATAAAAATAACCTGCATCTTTCTGCAGCTTTTTTTCACACAAAAAAAATAATAACTTTCGAAGTTTCAATGTTCTTTCACATTTTTGTCCGAATGTCCTCATTCATGAAGCTGAGTAACTGTCTCGTATCCAAGAACATGTCAGTCGAATGCAACATGCCAGAAATACCAGAACATTGTGAAACATTTGATTGACTTTTCAGGTCAGCATGTTGTTGTTTGTTTCCCATTTTCTTTCGTGTTTTTTTTAGTTTTCACAATATTACTCTCTACAGGTTTTCTATCAAAAGGCTAGGAAAAAAAGCCCCCCAAAAAACAAGTGATTCCCAGACCAGGAAGCAGCACTCCTGTCCACTCTGCCTCCTCTTTAAATCTTTCTGTCTTACATGTTTCAGGGCAAACTTGAGCGACTCGTACTTCACCAACAGACAGGACCGATACGTGCTGCTGGAGAACTGCAGGGAGGTCGCCGACTTCTTCTCTGACCTGGTGGAGGCCGTTGGTGACGTTTCCCTGCAGCTCCAGCCCGACGACTCGGTCACCATGCTGGAGGGGATGGTGCATCCGTACAAAGGTAGAAACCAAACCCTGAGTATGTTTGTGAGTGTGTGTGTGTGTGTGTTCTCTATGTGTACACACAGTCGCATATTTACCCTCCAACATGTTTTGACACAGTTTGACACTTTCTGCTTGGGTTTTTCAGCAAGAGGAGCCGATGGGTTTCACTAATGGAGCTTGAAAGCTTAGAAAGGGCCAATAGATGATGATCAGAGTGTGTGTGTGTGTGCACGTGTGTGTGTGTTGTAAGAGAGTACAGTGAGAGAGATGAAGAGAGCTCTTGCGGTTGGCTAGCCATGCATCCGGATGTGAAATTGTCAGGATTTTCACTACACACACACGCACACACACACACACACACACACACACACACACACACACACACACACACACACACACTGGTGCTGTGTGTCCGTAACTGGAGCGCAGACTGCCAGGATGTTAGTTTGAGGAGTGAATGACATCATGTCTACAGGATCGGACCGCCGTGCTAACGAACACCAGGAATAGAGTTGTGATGTCAGAGTGTTGCTGGAAAATGATATGGACACCACACAAACGCAGACACACACACACACACACACACACACGCACACACACACACACACACACACACACACACACACACACACACACACACACCACACACACATATACACAATTGTGATGAAAGCTATAAGTAAGAATGAAGGCTTATAGGGTGTTGATGGCCTAGTGGTCAGGTCACGCCCCATGTACGAAGCTATATTCCTCTGGGTGGCCCGGGTTCAAGTCTGACCTGTGTCCCCTTTCCCGTATGTCACTCCCAACTCTCTTCCTGATTTCCTACTCTATCCACTCTCCTGCCTAAATTAAGGCAAAAAGTCAAAAAATGAAGAGAGAATGACGGTATCTATCTTTTAAAAATCAAAGAAATGCTCTGACATACGAAAAAAAACCCAAAGATGCTCAGTCACGGAGAGCTAACTTAAAAGATAATTAAATAATGTTAGAGCACTTTAAACAGTCAGTTCACCTGATGTACTCAAAATGTTCTGCAATAGCTTTTTCCAAACACACACAATATTCCTGAAGTGCAGTTCATCAAGTGTCCACTTGAGGCTGGCTGCAGAAGCACCGTAAGTGGCAGAAGCTAAGTGGTTAAAAAAACATGTCTTGATCTGCATGCAGTGTACCGGGGGGGAATTTTTTGATAACGCATCCGTTTTGATTTTATGAGGAATAAGCGTTGTAAGCTCGGTTTCAAACCGCAATATTTACACCCCTGTGAGGTTTCCTTTGATGTTACTTTGATTGTCGCGGAGGTGTTATGGGGGGACGAAGTGATCCCACCTCTGTACAATCTTCAGAGGTGGTAACAGAGGCGAAATGGTTTCAGCGCAGCCTGCGGGGGAGCGCAGTGTGGTGTGTGCGTGCATTTTTGACACTGATTCAAGGAGTGTGTTGATATTAAGAGCATTTGTGTCCTTGGCATCCTGACAGCCTGGCAGTCAAGTTTGTTTGAATGGCGATAAAGGTCCCACTCAAGGTGACGTTTTTAGAGTTCAAGCATTGCAGCACTGAAGAGTGATGCGAGGAATGTAATACGCATATAGTTAACCTGGTTTTCACTCCACGAAAATGAGGAAGTGGTTTGTCTGGAAACTTTGAGCTTAGTTGCCAAAAGTTGTCAGAAAGAGTGACAAGGTGGTGATACGGAAAGTTAAGGGATTAAGTGATGCGGTGGATAAAATGAGTTCAGAGATCTTACTTTGTCCATTGTCTCTAGGTGTACAGATACACAGAAAAATAAATGTAATGGTCTTTGTCCAAAAATCAGATGAATTGAAAGTGATGGTGTCATATTTCAACATTTTCTCAAACAGTCTCCGAGCTCAGATCACTGTGACCCAGAGATCAGTTTGACCAACTCTTTATCTGTGTGTATCCTCTCATTTTGTGTCTCCATGCCAACCAGGCAACAGGCAGGACTTCTCCGTGGCGGCGAGGCAGCGGATCATGGAGGTGATGACCACAGCCCAGGTGAGGCAGCAGCTCCTGAACAGCTCGGAGGACTCTGACAACGAGGGGATGAGCGAGGGGGAGGAGGACACCTGGGTATTTCCTCTGGTCCAGATGAAACCTCTGGGCATCCAGGTGGACGAGCAGGTCACACAGGTGAGCCTCTGCACCTGAAACTGCACTCCTGGCACTCCAATCCAGTTGCACTTGTAGTTTCAGGATAAAGTATGAAGAAATATAAGAAACATAAAGAAGCCATAAGAACTCAAGAGTGTTGCACCTTTAACCAGCTCTGTGTTGTTAGCATAGCATCTTTTTTTGTCACATTGTCCGGACCTGCAGCTCTTTACTTTTTTCACTTTCTCTCTGAACCTGCAGCGCCTGCTGACAGACGCAGGGCAGGACTCCACTGTGTTTCTAACATCGGGTTACTTTAACCTGACCCGGGCGTACATGGGGCTGGTGCTCGGGGCTGGAGCCAGCTACCGCATCCTCACCGCCTCCCCCGAGGTCAACGGCTTCTTTGGAGCCAAGGGCATTGCCGGAGCAATCCCCGCAGCATACATCCACATCGCCAGACAGTTTTACAACCAGGTGTGCCAGCTGGGCCAGCAGGAGAGGATACACCTGCACGAGTACCACAGGTCACAGTGGACCTTCCACGCTAAAGGTGGGGTCAAACAGGACGCTCATACAGAGAACCTCGCTTTATGAACACTGAGTTTAGGCTGCAAACAGCATTTGTATTCTTCTTAATTATCTTTTAGTAAAGGCGAAGTGTTTAACATGTTTACAGATTTTCAAGAAACCAAAGTGTCTTTAAATTTGTTTGTTTTGTCAGATCAAAACTTCAAAATGATGCAAGAAAAAGCAAAAAGGAAGTCAGGATAGAAGCATAGACCACATCAGGAATATTTAATGCATTAGTTTAGCTGTGCATCTACATTCTCTGCACATCTTCAGTACATAAAGACAGCATGATGCGTGCATACACAATAGTTATTAAAGTATACTATGAACAGTTCTTACATTCAAGATGCAAAAGCAGTGATTTCCAGTTAAAACGGAAGCAGTGGTTTTTTGGTTTCAGGGCGCGATGAACAAAAAAAAGTCTGAAGAGGAACGGAAAGAGTTGAGTTTAGGAAATTAATCTTCCTTTCAAGATGATTTACAACAACATAAACTGCTGCATCTTTTTCCTGTAGCTACTGTAGCTATGACTGGTGACAACATCAAGACTCAAACTTCTGATTTATCAAAAGTTCCTCCAACGGCCACTAACAACTGTCCATGAGTGTGTTAATGTTTCACCAAATATGGATTTGTTCTGACTTACAAGTTATCAAGGAGAAACACTTATTAAGGAAAGAGAAGTGTTTGAATGTTTGAAAGAGGTTTGGGTTATTGTCAGTAGCTTGTGCTGCATGGATTAGTTGAAAAAATGGTAAAAGTACAAAAGTACATGGTAAAAAAACATTTTCACAATTGACAGTTTTACCTTCCCCTGTCAGTAGTGAACCATAGAAGTTAACCAATGCTGCAAGCTCCAACAATTCTTCCAAAAGTCAAAACACTACACAACAGTTGCAGTGTAATCCGGTTAATTTAACTGAGTTAACAGAAATGGTCCCAAACAACCATAAACATGGGATGCTAACCACATAGCTAGCTCATGTATCCTTTGCCACTCTCTTTTTTTCTAACATCTGTTAAACAGTTGTTGATGAAAAAGTGTTTAAATTAGAAATCTGTGAAAGTGACGGATGTAAACCGGACTTTTTATGTAGCATAAGTCATTCAGATTTTAGTTTGACTTTTAACATCTTGTGGATTGATTACTAGACTGAGTGAAAATCTTAACACGCATCACCCCGGCTGCTCTGCTCTCTGCTTTTGTTGTGGTCTCAGAGGAATTCAGCGTGAGAGACGAGGGCCTGTACAGTCACTGAGTCGTAGCCTCAGGACAAGGATGTACACTCACTCTCTCTCATGCTTTGGGTTTTTTTTGGATTCACGTCGGGGATTTCTGCATGTGCTTCCTCTTAGTTGTGGTATGCGCCGACAGAATTCCCTGCTGGAGCCCTCACCTCCTCACCGGCTCACTCCGGTTTTTTCCTCTCCTGCAGGTTTGTGGTATTACCTCCAGGGGCAGGACCGGCCGTGCCTCACTCTAATTGGCTCTCCTAATTTTGGTTACCGCTCGGTTCATCGTGACCTGGAGGCACAAATCGCCATAGTAACGGAGAACGAGGAGCTGCAGAGCCAACTGCAGGAGGTTGGCTCTTTATGTTTACTTTAACCATAGCCAGAAATAATAATGATGATGAATGACTCCTGGATTCACACCTGTGTTTTAACTCTCAGGAGCAGGAGACGTTGTACCAGCGCTCCTCAGAGGTCTCCGACTCCACGTTTGAGCAGCCAGACCGCCACGTCAAGCTGTGGGTCAAACTGGTCACGCCGCTCATCAAGAACTTCTTCTAAGATGCCACCAGGTTGTAACACACACATACATGCAGGGGATTGTTTTCCAAGTGAGGGGAAAATAAGAAAAACACAAGACATTGAGATTATCAGGCAGGATGTAAAGATGCACTTACCAATAATTGTAGACTGAAAATGTCAAATCTGAGGCACCAGTCAGCTCAGTTTGGTAGAGCAGTGCCCCATGTACAGATGCAGAGTTCTTGCCACATTAGCCCGGTACGATTCAAACCCCCCGGCCTGCATTGTTGTGTTAGCAGGCTAATGTTAGCGCTCTTTAGTTAGCTCATAGCTTCAAATTGCATGTAAATGTACACAGAATGACCGTTATCTAAAGACACTTACGTGACATCCAAATAAGCAGTGAGTATGTTCTTCTTCTTTTCAATAGTCCTTGATTAAAACAGCTTTTATACACAAGGGGATGAGCCAGCCGTCCCGTCTATGTAAACACGGCTCTGACAACAACAGCCAGCGGGACTCGAGCTTCTCACTCATTGTAGACAGTCATGATACTCACAGAGGATATACCTGTAAAACAAACAAATCTCATCCTGCTTTCTTTAACAGTCGTCTGTTTCACTGATCAAGAAACATTGCTGTTCCTCACTTCATCTGACAGCCCTCCTGCAGGAGATTCAGCGATTAAAACATCGCTAAAGAATCAGTCGATCTTTATGCTGATGATCACGTTTGCTTTCATTGTTCATATAGAGGCTTCAGTATGATTTCCAGTCTGTTTCATAACCAGCCAAAAACTCCCCAGAGGAGCTTTAAGATCAGTTTTTAATGAAGTAGAAGTGCTACCTTTCACTGCACTCAAGAATAGTCTGTTGTGTTTTTTTTTAAAATTCAGTCAGGATTTTTGTCGAGTAGACAAAAAACATCCCTGAACATAGTGTACAGAAACACACACAGGCCGACACGTAGTAAAGCGGGCTGCGGTTTCTTAGAAATGCCTGCAGTCATTGTGGTGCGTCTTAAAATCACGGGTCCCATCCTTGTCTTCCCAGCAGCCCGACTCAGCAGAGTGTGAGCGGTGAAGGAGAGTCGTCTGATTCACTCGAGTGGAGCAGTGAGTCAGCGTGGTGTTATGGTGATGATTTGACTCTGTGGTCTCTGTGTGAGTCCTGTTTGGACCTGACAGAGTGCAGTCAGATCAACCCTGAAACTACACTGTGAGGTTGTTTTTTTTTAGGTTCAGTTTGTAGAAATGTTTCAGTGTTTGGACAGATCAGAGCAGGAGACTGTCAGCATTTTTTCTCTGTTGTTTCTCAGAACAGGACGGGTCACAGGCGGGATGGTGACGGTAAATGGGTGGCGTCTTATCGCTACCTGGATGAAGTCATGGAAAAAATAAAACTTCTGTGATCTGCTGCCAAGAGGAAGTAGATGTTATTTTAGTGCTCAAGTATTGTTCAGTTATATGTGAGCAGAAGATGTAAAATTACCTTCGAGACAAAGACATGAACTGGAGGCTGTTTGTTGGGGAAGGTTAGAAAGACTTGTTACACGCACTGTTACACAACGACACAGAGAGGTCGACCTGCCACACTCTGCTGTGACCTGAAAGTTAAACATACAGAGTTGACAGCAGAAAAGACTCTTCAGTGTCATCATGATCTTCACCAACTTGCTCTCCTACTTTAAACTCCTGCAGTCACTTAAAAATCAATCAGAGCTTCTCAGTTCAATTCAAACAACTTCGTTCATCACTTTTGGGGCAAATGGAAGAAATAAAACCGATCTGCTGCCAAGAGGAAAAAGACAGCAACAAACAGACAACAATCATGTATACATAAGAAGAACAAAGTATGAGATAAGATCCTAAAGGAATACTTAAATTCAACAGACATATGACTTAAATAAAAACTAGAATCAAGGATTCATTTTGATGAAGGAGAAAAAAGGATGTGTCTCATTAAAGAGAATAAAAGTCACAAACACAAGCTGCTACTGCGTCGCACAAGCCCGTGAGCGCCTTCTGAACAGCTTTCATATATTGATCCATATTATACGATCGATACAGAACATTATATTCTTAAATATATATACAGTACCAAATGTTATTATCTTAAAGACAGTTTCATCTAAAGGCTTATGCTTTAGTGTTTGACATGTGTTTCTTAAAGAAGTAGAAATAGTGAAGTTGATGCTTTTCTTTACAAAACAAAAATGAAATGTGTCATTTTAATTTTTTCTATATCGACTATTCTTCAAAAATGTGGAAAATAGTCAAAATAAAGAAAAACCCTTCTATTAGTAGGTGTGCCCTCGATACAGCTTACACCTATATTACACTAACATAGCGTACTGTATGATGGATAATACTGTTGTGTGTCTAAACGTTTGACTGGTTGTGGTTGTCAAATGTTCCTTATATTGTAACATTTCTTCTTACTGGGAATAACCACAGACACCTGAAAGGAATCAAAATGTAAAGTATGACAGACTTACATAGGGCTAATGATGATCACATCAGCAGATAACTCGTGGTTTACCAGAGAGTGAGTCGCATATCTCATCATGATGGAACAAGTATTATTTTGAAAATGTCACGTCTCTGTTACCTTCTGTACAAACACTTTTTTTTCCGTGTGGTTGGTAAACAGATTCAATTATTCACTATTGATGGAGCTTAACACACAGCATCACTAGTATTCATGTGAATCCTCGTGTACTTTTTGGATCATTGTTGAAGTTGTACAGTTTAAACACATGGACGTAGTCTCAGTGACGTCACCCATTCGTTTCTGAAGAGGCGCCTGTTGCTGCTACTTCTAATGTGGGTAGATGTTCAGCAGGCAGGTCAGAGAAGGAGAGCTGGGGATGAGAAATGTGCTGCTGTCAGTTGAACCAAAATTCAGAGTCTGCTGTCTGCATGTAGGAGCACTGCAGGGACACGCCGACGCACACAAACAGGAACGTCAGCCACCACGCGCAACTTTAAGCGCAGCAGATCACAGTCCATGATCCGTACGAGTCTTTATGATTGGGAACACGTGCATCTACTCACCGTGTCTGCATTAATCAGTAACTTAACGTTCATAATGTCAGCCCACCGCCTGCTACAGTCTGAACTTATCACCACTGACTCTGTAAACAGGGCTGCGTTATATCCACACAGAGGCATGCTCCGTTTTTCACTCGCAACAGGCGCAGTCAGCCAGGAGCAGCAGTGACACACAATCCGCTAAATGAACGGTCTGCTTATGTCACATGTTCAACATTTTTAAAGCTAAATCAAGAACAAAAAACATATTTTCGTAGATTAAAGTAACTTTTCCAGGATTGTAAAGCAGTTGTTTTTTTGTCTCTTCACTTGTTTTTTGGAGTCTGGTTTTGTCATCTGTCAACTTCACCACACATCTCTTTGTTTTTTCCTGAAACAGGAAAAAACAAACGTGTCCCTCCAACAATAGCTTTTCCGTGTAGAAGGATAAAACCAACGACACACATCCTTATCGACATTGCAGGAGGTCTATAGTTAGAAACTGATGATAATAGGTTGGAGCTTCTCCAAACAGATCTCATGTTGTGTTGTACAGACTCGTGTAAGGGTCAGTGTGGTTAAGATTCAGCTGACGTCCACACAGCCTCATCATTGATCCTGGTAAAAACAGGCTGAAGTGGTGGACACAGCTGCCCTCTAGTGGTAAAGCTGGGATTACTCATTGTGGTTTCACACATTCAACTCACCACCTGAGCCGCACAGACATGTACAATAAGGTCCTTCTGCTTCTGTGTCTGAGGAAAAGGAAAGTCAAAAAAAATGATGGCCAGATTTGTGTTTTTTAAAAATCAATAACTGGCTTCATTTGTATTAGTTATATATTAGATCTCAAATTTACATCAATGATACAGTAGTTGTACCTGTAAATTATGTTTAAAAAAAATAGTAGCAAGTTATACAATTTTTTGTTGCATTATTCAGCGACTTTCTCCTCATTTCATATTTCCCCTGATATTTGTTTTCTTACAGCAGCAGAATATTTCTTTCCTTTGATTTTTTTTCCCCCTTTTCAGCCTCTTTCATGCTTTTTCATCTTGATTGAAAGAAGAATCTTTGAAGAGAAAATATACTCAAAGCTTCAAATGATGTTGAATAATGCTGTGTTTAAAAAAAAAAAAAGGAGGAAGAATCCTGAACTTTTTTTCATGTGTGTGTTTTGTGCAGGGGGTGCGTGGCTTCGGTTTTCTTCAGTCCTGAGGTTGGAGGCTCTTTGTGGAGCTCCTCTCCTACAGACGGGACAGTCGGACATGCTGCAGTATGAACAGCATGCTGGGAGACTTTTGGACTTCATCTCGGGTTTACGCTCATCAGTGTGTCGCAGGAAGTCAGACAAACACAGCTGAGCCGCTTGTGGTGCATTCAGGGGTAAATCCCCTTCTTTATGTAAACTCCAGATCTTTTGGTTTACAACAAATGTTACCCTGTTAGTTTAACAGTGAACACAATCACACTTTGGGATATTGATTTTTTAAGTATTACTAACAAAGAAATTTCTACACATCTCTCCAAATCCATGTTGCATGTTTCAGATAGCAGTAGAGTCCCTGAAGTGCACACAGGGGTAAAGAAAACCCTCGAGGAGCCTTAATGACCGTTTAAGAGCTCTCACAGCGAGTTTACAGCAGGAATCACAGCTAACTGTACAGTGTCTATGTGTTATTACCTTTGTAAATTAAAGGACAATTATGTGAGTTTTTAAAAATGACTTCAGATGTTTGACTTTTGTTTGGTTACTGAGGTGTTTGGCAGCAGGTCTTGTTTAGAGGAGGTAAATGAAAGAGCATTGAGACGAGAGAGAGCGTTCCACAAGTTACATTTTGGCAGGCAAGCCCAGCGAGATAAAAAAAACTCCCTCCTTAGACTGTGAAAGAAAAAAACGCTCTGAATCACAAATCTAATCTCACATCGCTGGTTGACTTTCGCTTCTGACAAATCCAAAAGAAAAACAGACCAGAGATGAATATTGTTCTGCAAAACTTTTAATGAGAACGGAAAAAGACCAACTTAAAACAATAAATTACAAGAAATCTGGATAAATAAATATTTAGCTATTAAAGCATTGCCAGTAACAGTTCTTTGACTCGAGACAAACAGCAGGAAAAACAAGAAAACAGGCTAAAAAAAAAAGAAGCATTTTATGGCAAAACATTAAAGATGAGGTCCAGGGTCCCGGGTGAGAGGTGCCTGCACTTTGTTTGTTTTCCAGTAGATTTCTTCTTAAAGTATTTAAATAAATGAGATGGTTTAATTAAAGTCTAGAAATAAGAAAATAAGGTCAATCATGAGTTAATTTTAGGTGTTTAAGGCTCACGCTCCTGTACGATGAGATTTATCCACCAGTTGCAGCTCCGCCCTTCTTACCGTCCTTTTTCTGTCACTTTGTGCAGAAATGTTTATCAAACGTCATCGGACACGCTGACTTTCTGTTCCAGTCAGTTTTACAGCCTGACTGCTGCCCTCTTCTTCATGTTTAAAGGTTTGAGTGGCTGCAGACTGAACACTGAGTGTGTATGAAGTGTTTCTGAGGTCAGTCAGACACATTTGAACAGTCCTCACAGCACATTGAAAGAAGAGGACAGCAGAGGGCACTGCATGAACACAGTACTGCAGGAGAGGAGTGCTCAAAAGAAGATGAAGAAGAAGTCAATGATCAAAAGCCAAACCTGAAGAGAACAAGGTGCTGGTGCTGAAGATGACAGAAGAGGAGCTCCTCTGCAGCAGGTCCAGGAGTTTCAGGTCCACACCCAGTAAAGATTGAATCCCCGGCGGCTCTACAGACCCTTCAGAGACGAGACCTTCTTCTTCCGAGCAGCGAGCATCTCGTAAAATGGGTCTTTGCTGATGGCGGCTCTGCAGGTTGAAGATGGAGGGTTAGAAAACAATCAGCATCATCACACTGAGAGAGGGAGTTTAAATGAGGCTCACTTCATGCTGTTCATCCACTCGTCCTTCTCCTCTGCTGTCGGAGCAGAGATCCTGTAATAAGTGTGGTTTCCCTCGACGACGCGGCCGTCTGCCTCCGTCTTGCAGGCTTTGATCACCTGATCTTTGTGGTCTGGGATGAAGAGCTCGAAGCAGTTCTGACAGGGAGAAAAACAAACAAGAAAAAACATTGAGTGTTAGATTTCCTGACAACTAAAGATAAAAAAAAAGCTTCAGGAACAAATCTCTAAATAAGTGATCCGTGGTGGGAAGGAAGCTGCTCTGTGTCTGATAACATTGTTCATGTTTTGAAGAGATAATTATACCATGTGAGTTTTAAGTAACGCAACTAATAGATATCTAACAGCAGATGTTGCAAAATACATACAGAATACACTTTTTAGTGGGAGTCATGACTTTTCATAACATCACCATTGTTGCTTATTTGTAACTTTTAGGATTTATTTATGCTGGGATTTGTTTGGCTTCCAGCAGGTTCACTTTTGATTCTAGTTTTGAAAGGTTTTGCACATATTTGTGCAGTATGTTTACCATTTAGCAGGCTTCATTTTTGCGGTGGAGAAGTTTTGAAATGTTTTTGACATATTTCATTTTTGGCCCTTTTAGCAGGTTTTTGTTTTTTTGTCTGTTTTTAAAAAGTTTGGAAATATTTACAATTTTTTTTTCCCTTCAAGATTTTGTTTTTTAATAGTTTTGGAAAGTTTTGGACTTATTTAGGCTGAGGTTTTTGTATTGCTCACAGGGTTATAATTTCATGGTAGCTTAAGAAGAAAAAGATGTTTTCATGCCTCCAGATGGCTCCTATTTAACTTCTGGAAAGTTTCAGATGCATGAATGCTGTTTATTGTGCTTCATTAGGTTTTTTTATGGAAGTTTTTGAACGTTACTGATGTATTTTTGTCTTTTTCTTCCTCCAGATTATTTTTTTTAATGCGAGTTAAAAAGCTATCATTGAGACAGAAAAATAAAAACAGCCAAATTCCGCTTTATTTACCGGTTTCTTGGAGTCCTCGACTTCTCTGATACTCAGATTCTCCAGTGGAATAATTCCTCGAGGCTCTTTATCCTTTTTCAGGCAGAGAAAAAAACAAAACCAGAATGTGAGAATTCCTACCTGCAGTCCTCCCTGCATTTATCCAATATCTTTTTTTTTTTTATGCTGCGATGTAGCCAAACAGGAAGAACTTACAGTCGTATATTCAAAGTAGTAGAGGCAGTTATCAGTGAGAATAAACCAGCGTCTCTTCCAGGTTTTGACCCGTCCACCTGAGGGGAGATTACAGCTGGTCTGAGAGTCGGAACAAAAAAACTGAACTTTACATGAAAGCAGCAACACTCACAGAGCAGCAGGTTAAAATGAGCTGACTTATCAAATAGACAAAATGTGAAGTTAAAACTCAGGTCAGTGGCCTGCAGTTAGAAACAGATGTGCAACAGCTTTTTTTTTTCTCCACATCTGGGATTAGCAGCATTCAGCGCAGGGTGAAAGCAGAAACAGAATTTATTTTTTGCATTTTGAAGCCGATGTGCGATGTGAGGGTGAAAGCGTAAAGCCAGTTGGAGTAAAAAAAGCAGGAAGGGGAAGAAGCAAAGCAGTGCATCACAGCCGGGGACTTTAAAAGGTACATACCTCCTGGAGTCAAAACACATGAAACACAAACAAACAAGAAAAACATCACAAAATGAGAAAAAAAAAATAACTCTTTGTCAAGTGTTTCCTCCAGTTATGTTTTAAAGTTGCTGTTTCGGAGCCAGTCCACTAGAGGGCCCTCCAGCTTACAGTGACAAATTGATCCTCACTTCATGAACGCTTGGACATACCGAGTTTGAGCAGCCATCCCTCTCTGTCAGGGTTGAAGAATGTGTGTGTGAGGTCGTTCCCATCATCCTCTGGGATCTTAAATGGTTCATTCTTGATGCTGTCGTACAGGTTCTACAGAGAAGGTCGGATAAGGAAGATGAGAGGGAGTGACGTTCTGAATACCAGCACTGCTGTGATTCAGGCACGAGGCCACAGGTCTCGATATTTGACTTTTAGTGGGTTTGGCTGAAATGATCCATATTTTGTAACTGTCCACATACATTTTAAAAAGCATGATTTGATGTAAGTTGTTTATTTTGCTTGAATTGGAGTTTTTGCAGAAACTCTTCTCACCCTGAGTAGCTCCTCTGGCAGATCTCCTCCATCGTTGATTCCTCGGTTCATGGCCGTGAATCTCTGAACGGACGGTTTGTCCTTCACGTTTGGGTTGTGTAGGCTGGTGTTTAACATGATCACAGCGAACGACAAAATGTAACACGTATCTGTAAAAGAAAGAACAAAGGGTGTGTACTCCAAGACTTCTATCCAAAAATGTATACATGAAAAATCTTCCTGTTTTTCCCCCCCCAACTGATTTCAATGCCAAGACAGAGGTATGAAGTCAAAGCGATGAATTAAAAGAGGAGTGTGATGTGTTTTTGGAACATTGTCAGAGCTCTTTCATATAATCATGTTTGTGGCCAGAACATATGCTGTGAAATGAAGATATGTTGTTTTCTGTACTTTCTTTTTTGTTTTGAACTAAAAGATACAAACTTGACTGTAAACTTGTTTGGACTCCCGGCTGACTCTGTTTGCTGTACCTGTGCTCTGGAACACTCCAGGGTTACAGCGACAGTATCTCTGAGCGAACGCCTCCATCATGCGGTCGATCTTCTGAGCCTCACCCGGCAGCCTGAAGCTCCACAGGAACTGCCTGAGGGCCTGTACCAGGTTTAGGTCTGTGAACTCGTGTAAGTCCAGGAAGGCGTGCAGAACCTCAATGTTAAAGTCATCTCTGCACGACACGTAACATCCCACACAAACACACACACCCACAAGCACAAGCACACGCACACGAGGGGGAGGAAACAGAAGGAACACAGGATCACCAACTGGACGCAGCTCACTGAGTTGGCAGCTCAAACCATTTGGATGAGATTGAACATATCAGATAAAAACAGATCTAAACATAAGCTCATCTTTTGATATTAACATTATATTGATAAGGCCTGATTTGTCCTCACTTTCAGTCACAGAAAGTAAAATTGTCTTTTTCTGCCCCTTTTTTTAATGTGGACTCAAACCAAGTAGCTGAGCTTAACTTTAAGTCTTAGAGATGATACCTTAAAGACACAGCTTTTCTTTCAAACCAGCTGGCTTCAACAAATGATTGAGTTTAGCCTTAACACTGTTACTTAATACAGAATGTACAGTATGCATAGTCAATGCAACAGTGAGCATGTGTTGTTCAAAGAACAGAGCCATTGTAAATGTTACATTCAACCAAGCAGCAACCTCCATTTTGAAAAATGAAGAAGAATGAATGTTGAAGTGCAAAAAACGACAGTTCCTCAGTGTCCACTTGAGTTTGGCTGCAAAAGCAGGAACCCCCATTAGGCCCTGTGTGCCAGGAGGCTTAAGGCCCGCCTCAGCACCACATCTTTGACTGTTTCTTAAAAGGTCAAAAGTTCGGCTTGAGATATCATTTGAAAAAACGGTGACTGCCATATTCTGGCTTTAAAGCGCCTCTTTAGAAACTAATCGGTGAAGTCACTGAGACTACGTCCATGTTTTATTCAGTCTGTACTTTTAACACCTGAGTTTTCTCTGCTCTGAATGTCAAAATGTCAGCTGTGAAAAAGGTCTTTTATTTTGAAGGAACATCTGCAGTATCTCTCACCTCTCCCCGAGGAAGTCTCCAATCGCCGTCTTGTTGAGCCCTTCACCCTTATAGAGGAACTGGGCGATGTCATCGCTGGTGTTTTTCAGGAGGGAGCTGTCAACCAGGAAGCGAATCCCCTGAGAGAGACAACCACAGAAACACAACACAGTCAGTAAAAATGATATGAACTTCTTTGATAGATCAGAGCACGGGAAGAGATTTGTGTTTGTCCAGAGCAAATGCTAACCCCTTATTATTCTAATTTAAAAAGAAGCAAACACGTCCAGACCAGCAGTTCTCATTAAACATTTCTGTTGTTTTTTATCTCTGTAAATATAATATTGTTGGGGATTGGCTTGTTGGTTGGACAAACACTATATTTAAAGAAACAGACAGAGGGAATACATTCTGAGGTTCTATTGTGTTTACCATACATTCATTGAGGAAGCTATAGATCCTTAACTGTTACCTGTAGAATGAGCCTGATTCATTCTCACCTTCTTGGGGTCCATGTTGAACTTCTTTCGGCCGATGGCCATTTGTTTGTTCCTCTGCATACTTTTCCTAAAATGAGATGAAAGAGAAAAACCCCTCTGATACATACTCTCTGTTTTATTTACACAAAGCCCGTTAAAACTGCTGTTGATTGGTTCATTCATTTGTAGGATTGAGATTATTGTTTCGATTTCCTACGAGCAAAAGTGCCAAAAATTCACAAGTTTTAACTTCTCAATTCTGAGGAATCGAGTTTATTCTGAGTTTCTTTTGACAGTAAAGTGAACCTCCTTGAGTGTGGAGATTCATTTTTGACCTTAAGGACACACATCAAATACAACAGTCGACTTCAGGAGAAGAAGGTGAAGCTTTTGGTGAAGGGGAAAGCCCCTACAATATCAAGAATTTTGAACATCTTTGGGTTTTGAACTGTACAGACAGAACTTCAAGAGTTCATCTTGAACAACTGGAGCTGTCGTTTCTCTATTTCCAGATTATCATTAAACTAAACAACCCTTCGGATAAACATTTGACAGATTAATTGATAATGTAAACAATTGTTGGTTGAAGCCATCTTGTTTCTGAGTGTCAGGCAATTTGGGTTTTTTCAGGTCATTTTTGTGGCTGTGAGTGCACTTCGCCTAAAACAAAGGCTGAGTGGACCACAGCTGCCCACACACAGGCACTGAAAAGATTGTTGAAAGACACTTTACCTCTCTTCAGTCTGACCCAGGCTTTCAATCTCTATGGTCACCTCTGCTATCTCATCCTTCAGCCGCTGAGAGCAGACAGCCAAACAGGAGGAGAGAGATGAAGGAAAAAAGAAAAAAAAAACGACTTAGTTGTTTTTCTTTTGAGCACAGAAATCTAACAGACATGTACACGTGTTATTTTTGTGACATCTGACGTTCCCCATAAACCTCTGGAGATGCTTTGATCTCACTGTCAGCACCATGCTATACACATGGTCGTCTGCTCCAGCTACGCTCTGACCAACACATCCAGACGAGCACTTCTTACACACAAGATGACCCAGAAAAAAACCCTTAAAGTGCAGACGTGATTCACTCTCTCAGCCCGTCTCTTTCTTTCTCACAGCACGAGTTTTATGGAACAGCCACCCTCTGCAGAAAATCTTCTCTGGGAGCTGAAGCACCTGTTCTGGGGTCAATGCCGACCACCCTTTCCCCTGATTCCCTCTCCCCTGTGCTGACCCAGATTTACCCAGCCGGCCTCCCCCCTTCGTGACTCCCTCCCCGGTCTGAGTGTCGCACTGGAGGGGAGACAGGAGTATGCAGGATCAAAGACTTTGACTGGCTTAGCTGAGCTGCTCCACAGAGCGCAGAGGTTATGAGTGGAAAGAACAGAGGATAGAAACAGATGGAAAGAAACACTGAGCCCAGCAGAAAAGATAATGAACTAAGATAATTATAGAAGAGAATGAGACGAAGCCTGAGTCTCAGAGTCGAGCTATAATCATCTACAACTCCCTCGGAGCGTGTGTGTGCGCGTGCGTGTGTGTGTGTGTGTGTGTGTGTGTGTGTGTGTGAGTGCGCGTGTGTGTGTGTGTGTGTGTGTGTGTGTGTGTGTGTAAAAAATAGGTAAACAAGGTACATAAGTGCACTTGTCTGTATTCCTCCATGTGGGTTTCCATGGTTACCCTCCCACATAAACAAGCAGCATCGTCTTTCTCCATTACTGAAATATTGCATGGCTCATTACCCATCAGCCCCCCAGGGCGAGACCTGGCAAGCTTAGAGGAGAAAAGCACAGAGCGAGAGTCGACCTTGGTAATAAACTCCATCAATCTACTCACGCAGTGTCGCAGCCTGAAGGCCCGTTTGAGTTTTCTAAATGTTCTTCATGTTTTTTTATGTCCAGCTTGCTTACAGTAGATTACAGATAGTGTTTGATGGCTCTTTTTTTTTTTTTTACAAATTTAAATAATTTGATCCAAAATCTTAAGAATCTTTTTGTCAAATCTTCTTTGGAAGTTGTTTTTGGTGAGGAATGAAAATACCTTCCAGTTTACAAAAATGTAAAGTTTAAATTTATAATTTAACCGTAGAGATTCTACAATATTAAAAGTGGCCTGTTAGCTTTTCGGCTAGGACGTCTTCCTATTTCATCAAGTTATTAGGTGTGAATAACTTTTTCCATGAACTGTTGCCAATAAGTTTTCTGTGAAGGTGATGAGTGTTTGGATATTGTTCGGTAAAGATGTGGTTTATTGTACATGTTGTATGTCCCACTCTTTTCCTCTTCGTTGCAGGGATTTCCCTCTGAGTGTATGAATTCTTACTGCTCTCTACATTGTCATCGTTCATTTGCTTTAAATTTAAATCATTGGTGGGGGTGGCCTGCTGCTATGGAGCGTCTTACAAAATACAGAGACACACAGCATCAGTGTGTGGCAGCTCAATCAGTTCACAAAAAAGGTCGAATGATTGATAAATATTAAGGCTTTGGATTGTTGTGAGATCCCTCCTACAAACACTGCGTGAACACACACATTGGAACATTTGGGGTTTTGAAGGTGATGTAAGTTAGTCTTCAACACAACATACTGCAGGATGATACTAGATGCTAATGATGAATATATCAACAAACCCTCATGTTTACCAAATCATGGGTACTAGATCACAGCTGGTTTCTTTATCAGTTTAACTTTTATTTTTGTAGAATTTCTGCACATGAGCATGATGCCAGATTTTCTCCTCATCTTACACCCAGAAAAAGAGCTGACACAGACAGTCCTGCTCCTTTATTTCAGGTTGAAAGGGAAACTGAGGCAAGGGGCGAACCCGTCCATGGACAAAGACAGCTTCAGGAGACACACACACATATACACACACATATATAGATATATATACACAGAGACAAACACAGACCATCCCCCTACATACACTAGCACCCCAGACAAAGACGATCATCCATCGTAAATGTGTACAGTAACGCTCCAGTGGTCATATGCCTAGACCCCTCTAGCCCTCCCAATGCACACCTCCCTGGGCGCACTGGTCTAGACGTGGAAGTACAAAATCTATTCAAGGACACAGAACTACCTGAACAATGAGGGGGTTAGACAAAGAGGGACCAGAGAGGAAAAACACACAATAACCTGCGCTACTGTCATTGCTGCTTATTCCTGAGACAATTCAACAGAAAGGATTACAGGACAATCAGACGATAAATCAAGTATGCCAAAAACCTGAACCGGTTTTCTGACCATTAAAAGATCACTTTGTTAACATTGTTGAAATCAGAAATGTATCATTTTAAAAAGACATGTTTAAAGAACGTCAAACAAGTTTAACTCCAGAACTTTTCAAATGAAAGGGCCTTAAAGCTTGAAAGATGTGTGTTTGTGTGTGCATGGCTGTGTTTTTTACTTGTATGTCGTGCAGTAGCTCTTGTTTTCTGCGGCGGATGCTTTCCAGCTCCTGTCTCTCCTCTGGACTGAGGTCATCAGGCACTGAAGAGAGAAGCACATGCAGCACTCAGATACAGTGATCACATATTCTCTCCTACACACAAACAACGGAAATGCTGCACAACAAGACACACACAAACAAAAGGGAGATGAGTGACCCGAGAGTCCCACTGCTCGGGCTCACTATGGCAACATAAGATTTGAGCATCCACAATATCTCCCCAGGATCCAAAGACCAAAGTGGAGGGTGAAATTAAATCCCTGTGTCGTACTGAAGTATAAACACAGACACGCAAGACACACACACACACACACACTCATACACACACACACACACACACAAGATGAAACAGGATGACTTGAGTCATAATACAACAGCCGAGAGTCTAGTAAAGAGAAGGAATCAAAAGATACAACATTTTTTTTTCCTATATTTGAGTTGGATCTTAGAACATCAGAAAATATAGGTAGAGGCTTCATTCTTCATTCAAAGTCAACCTAAAAAAAAAAATCACAGATTGTTGTGTTCAAATTAATGAACCTTTTGACAAAGATCATGATGCATAAACATTAATAACTGTCTTCACTGTCTTCCACAGCATTTAAGGTGGCACTCTGGTGGAAATGAAGCACTTATTTTGGTCAATAATGAGATCATACTTATTCAACGCGAGTACTTCAGGTTCTGGAAAAATCAAGGGAAACCGTTTATAAAGAACTTTTCTTGTAGGCGTGGGATTTCAATGATTTTTCAATAATATTCAGGTGACAAACCAAGTCGTATCTTGTTTGAATAAGACAAAATAAAACTTTTATTATTGCTTTAAACTTTTTTTCTGCATCTCTTAGTGATGTCTGATTGATAACAAAAAACATGTTTGAGTAAGAAACAGAGAGACTGAACTCTAAAAAGAAGAAAAGAAAAAAACACTTACATGATTGGTAATGTTTAAAACAACAAACAGAGTGAACTTATTACAGTTAAATGTGCTCTTCTCTGTGATGGCAAAGATGAAACGGTTTCCTACTTTAAACAGCAGCACTGACACAGGACCACTGAAAGTTGAACATACTGAGGCAGATACAGTCCATTATGGTTTCATTACAGCATTAGAGCTCTTGACTTGCAAAAATAGTTGCTTCCTTAGAATATTTCTTATTCAAACTGATTTTAAATTACACACATAAAACATGAAACATGTCTTATCTGTAAAATGAAAGAAGACAAACAAGAAAAGGAAATACAGTAGCATCAGCTTTGTTGGAGTGATGTGGAGTCAAAGCGAGATCAATGAGAGAACAAAAGCGTCTGTTTCCAACAGGATTTAGAGAAATCTATTTTTCAAAAGAAACTCCAAACAAAACTGTTTTCCAATGAAAAGAGTTCATTAAACGTTTAGTCTTACTGTACCTGTTAAGCTCATACGTCCATCCAGCCTTTCTTTTATTACTCAGACACAACTGTACGTCACCACGCGTGTACCCTGAGAACAGCTATAGAACAGCAGCTCATGAGGCCACAGACTGACACACATGACGTCTGCAGAGAGGTGATAAGATGAGGAGTGAAATATTGACCTGCCAGTCCCTGACATGTGGTTTTTCTTGAGAACACTTGAGAGAAAAAAAATGAAAAAGAGAAGTTTTGATTCCAGATATGAGAGAAAGCATCATTTAAAGTTACCTTTCTGATCTGTATATTCTCCGGTTAACATTTTCAGATATTACACCTCTGCGCACAACAAGAACTGATATTCCTCTCCAGTATTTCAGATTAAAACAAACCTTAACCATGAGTAACCAAGTTCTACATTGATACAACTATGCAAAGAACCCAGAAGGCCGCTTTTTAGATATATAACTAAATAAAAGAACATACGTACATTTAATAGTTTTATAGCTTATATTTTTGGCTCTATAAAAATGTTTTAAAAGAACAACCGAAACATTTACACAATGGATGGAAAGCTCCAGGAAGAAGACATTTCTTTGTCAAACTGTTTGAAAGACTTTCTCTTGACATTGAGGCAAATGAAGAGAAGTCTAAGGTGTTGTGACAGGTGCCAACAGCCTCGATACTGATACCATTTACTTACTGCAGACGCACACAGACTGTGTTGCATTCCCTCATCATACACACACACAACTCAGCCTACAGAGAGAGGTTTAAGTAGGCCAGAGCAGCAGCTCTCTTATTATAAACCTTATGGGACAAGAATAAACTCCCATTGTGAGAACAGAGTCAGTGAAACTGGCATTCAGGCTCACTTCCTCTCTCTCTGTCTGTTAAAGGGAGGACATAAAATTATTTATTTATGATACCTTATGAAACATATGATCATGTGTTCAAACATAAACAGAGTACACACATTCTGACGCAATAAAAACATGCCTCTCTGGGTTCCTGAACCAACACACTGCATAGTGTCCAGGTCACTGAGTGTGTGTTTGTGTTGGTACGTAACGGGACACCTTGCCATAGCAATGCTGCAGATGACCAGCTGCTATGGACAACCAACATACTCAGGCTTAAAGTTACCTCTCTATCCATCTACCTTCACACTCTGGTTAAAAAGTCATGTAAAACTTGACATCCTGTGCAGACACAGGCACAATTCAAAAGATAACAAAACCACACGTAGGTTCTGGCAGCTTTCTCAAGAAGACGTGACGTCATACATGCACAAACACTCATTCAGATACATTTCTGCTAAACAGCTCAAAAGCAGAAGTTATGATGACGCACGGAACACCTACACATTTGTGTAATAATCCTGAGGCTCATACCAGAGAAAGCTTCTGTCTGATGAGTGGACTCACCACTGGTCTCAGTGTGGCCAGAGACACCCAGTTTTATGCTGTTTATTCAGGAGTTTGATTCTTGCTCTGGGTACTTTTATAGCTCCTCTATTTCCAGTCAACAATTCCAGTACAAAAAAATCCTGTTTGCTGCAGTCCAGTCTGGCGCCTCCAACAACACAAAAATAATCCAGTCCTGCCAAAACCCTCCAATCCCAATCCTGTGGTCCTCTGGTGCAGCCTCCCAGCTCCTTAATCCTCAGGCTCTCATTCCAGCAGAGGGGAGACAGGAGGGGAGAGGGCCTTCAACTAAAATTAGGATGAGTGTGTTTGAGAAGCGTGTGTGTGTGTGTGTGAGGGTGTGTGTCAGAGAGAGAGAGGGAGAGAGAGAGAGGAGGGGGGGAAAACCCTTGAACTCTCATCTTGCTCTCACCCACTCCTCCCTCTGTCCAGCTTGACTCCTCCCACTCAATATGAGCACATCACAAACACAGGCTCCCCCACGTGGACACCGGTGTCCATGAAAGGGAGAGAGAGGATGGGGAGGTGCAGTTTTGAATCGTCTTTAAAATAGTGATAAAGAGGGTGGAGCAAACATGAAGTTGACTCACCAACTTTGGATGCAAGTCACAAACCAAATGCAACATATGACAAAACGCCTTTTTTTTACACATGCATTCCTGAAAATTTCAGGACAGACTGCCCTGAAATCTTCCTGACTTGCCAGTTCACAAATTCACCACACAGTGGGACAATTTACCTGTCGGGGGGTCTTGAGACAGGACATGATGTAAAGTGGACAATGCAGAAATAGCACACAAAGCAACAGAGCTATTCCGTTCTTCATCTTCTAAAGTTTTTTATGTATTAAAAAGCAATATTAGAAAGAAAGTTAGAAAGAAAGCCCAAAGCTATGAAGACAGTTTTTGCCTGTATCCACAGTATCAAAGATACAGGAAAAATTGGTAAGTCAAATTAGAAAACATATTGTCCGTTTTCATACTTACAGCTCAACCCGAGTTTTTTGTATGTGTTAAAACACCATTAGCAACAGCTTCTGTTCTGGTATGCTTAAATCTGGGTTGAAAGTTGTGTGGGCTTTCGGGTGGGGTTTTTGTTTACTTCTATTGGGGAAAAAAAGCATCTGATGTCATACTCTGGGCCAGCAAGATGCCAACGTTCCTGTAGAGTAAATAAACAAAGCTGGCACATCAGCCAAGCTTCTGTACGGTGTTATGAAGGAACCTCTGTGTAAAATGTGATACTGCTAACCACTAGCATGACAGCTGACCCAGGACCTGAGGTAAGTCAGTTTCGGATACAAAATAATATTCATTTTCAGATTGAAAGATTCAGTGTCTGGTGCTGTTTACAAGGTAATAATAGTCCATTTAAGCACTCACAAGGCCATAATTGTCCATTTATATGTTCCCTGCCCCGCGGAGAACAAGATTTACAGAGTGATATAATCAGGCGGTTCTGTTAAATATCCCTGGTGACTGATCGCATTCACACAAGGATAAACTGGAACTTCACACAGAAAAAAAGAAAAACACCCATTCCAATAATGAAGGAGAAACGAACTAAAGACGTTTTGACAACTTGAGGTCTTGAGCTTCTCTCTTAGAGTGAAGTGTCTCTCAGATACTTCAAAGCAAAAGAGGCTCTCTGACAATGTTGAGAAACGAGTTAGAAATCATTGTTATTGTGAAAAAAGAACTATGAAAAGCTACCTGAACTTGTGGAAGTTTTAATATTCTTCTTGACCGCTTTAATAGCTTTTCCATACCTGACAGAATAAGTCTGTTTTTTTAAAGCACATTTGTATTACTCTCAAGCAAACTTTGTTTTTACAGGTTTTTCCTTCCTGACAGAATAAAACACATCCTGTAGGCGTTGTTCCATCTATCAGAGGAAACAGTGCAGTTGTGAAGAAGCTGATTTATGATCCAAGTTAAGTGTGTGTGTGTTGTGTTTTTAGAGCAAACTTTTAGTCTCTCCAAACCATTTATTACAGACTTTGTCAAAGGCTTGGGTCACAAGTTTGGAAACTGAGCAAAGAAGTGCATGCAGCCAAGTCAACTAGTAATTTTGAGGGCAATCCCTCCATTTCATTCCAATAAAAG
The DNA here is from genome assembly GCA_020745685.1 of Tautogolabrus adspersus. Lineage (NCBI taxonomy): Eukaryota > Metazoa > Chordata > Actinopteri > Labriformes > Labridae > Tautogolabrus > Tautogolabrus adspersus. The sequence continues at coordinate 18,225,091 of CM036554.1, forward strand.
AGTGCATTGATCGTATTTATAGACACATGAACTATATAGTGCTGCCCAGTAAGCACAAACCCCCATGAGGTCTGGCCTCAATCCAGATTAATAATAATGGATCTCTTGTGCCCGATAATAAAGCCTGTCAAAGAGCATTAACCAAGCAGTCAGATAAGGACGTGTTGCTTTCTCTCTGTTGGTTGGAAAAAAACAACCCAACACACTCAACACGGCGTTTTAAAGACAATACGTGAGTGCTTACTTCTGTTAGCGTTAGATAAAGTTACGTCAGTTAACTAAGCTAGCTATCCTGGTTAGCCTCTAAGTTAGCCACTGTTCACTTTGACTAAAGCGGTTCAAGCAACTTACCAACTGCGTCTTCCGACTTTAAAACCATGGCTGTGCTGTTTGTCAACGCCGGCTTAGGAAACTTTTTCACCTCAAAGTGTCTCTGAGGGTCGAAAGGTATCGGTATAAGTTACTCAGTTACCGTTAGACTGGCATTTGATGACAACTGTCCGCGGAGGGACAGCCGGTGTTGGAGCAGGATGGCGTAGGCGGGGCTTAGGCGGCAGCAGCCAATCAGAGAGCGGTTGAGTGCAAACAGACTTCCCTATCTATTTAATTATCTGTCTGTTTATCTCATAGACTGTATAAATATGATTTACAGTCTATGGTTTATCTCTATCTATCTATCTATCTATCTATCTATCTATCTATCTATCTATCTATCTATCTATTATGGATGTATCTACAATTTGAAGTCTAAAATGTGAAGATATTTACATTTTTAACGCGGATAAGTATTAATATTGACTTGTTAGTAGGGTAACGAGTTAATGTTGTATTAGTTTATTTCTTTCATAATTTCGCATAATAATGAGTCTTTATTTAGAGTAGTTTGTACCCCATTTTTGACTTTATCACCCACTTTTGTTATTTTTCAATAACTGTGTACTGTGAACCAGCCTGTCCTGTTATTTAATCTCAAAACAGATTACATAGTTTTGAATGCCCCTCATTCCCAAGGGAAAGAATGAAAAGAACAAAAACGTCAGTGTCTATCAGTAAATGGGTGTAACTGCGAGCTTACAAATCAGTTTAAATGTCTTTTGGCCTTGGGATATGTGTAAATGTTCTTTATAGAGCCCTAACACCCGACCTAGTGTGTCCATCAATGTGTGTGTATAAACTAAAGTGATAAAAGTTTTGGCTAAAGGACATATTCTTCTCCTCATTAAGCCAGGAAAAGAATTAATGACTCAACGAGAGGCAAGAAAAATAATAACCTTCAAAGTAATATCCCTCACCTGCTGGAGAAGACAGATTTATTTATTTAAATGGGTGAGAGGACCGATGAGGCAGTTTTGATTTGGAGGATGGGTGGCTTTTGTGTTAAGCAAAGAGGAAGGGAGAGGAGAGGATGCAGGGAAGGATAGAGGAAAAGAGGGCAGAGGATTGCAGCTGTGAGCTTGAATCGGTGCTTTATTCAGAATTTGGACACACCAAAAACAGGATATGCTGAGAAAGGGGTGGGGGAACAACTGCTTCAATGTAATAGTTTAAAGGGTCAGATCACCAAAATACAGACGATATATTCTCATCTTCTGATGAGTAACAAGCAGTGAATAGTTTTGGTAGAAAGAACATTAAAAGAAATTTGTTGAACGAGAGGCATAGATTATTTACGATAAAGGGATATTGATTATGAAATGAAAATTGTTTTTTAATGTTGGTTTCACTGTCATGAAAGCTTTTTCCCCTCCATTGTGTGGAGTCAAGAAATTCTCAAAAATTAACTGCACCCCAAAACCTGGACAGATTTTCCTAGAATTATCTGTATGAATAGAAATTGTAGGAGTTTGAACTTCTATGGGATGGAGGCGAAAAATCATCATAAAAAGTTTTAAGGGCATCCTGAAAGGCAGGTTATCGCTTTTTCTATACTGTAAAAGCATTATAAAAAGCATGTTTTTCCTTTCAAAGGGCACCCTGGAGAGTCGGTTACCAAGTTTTCTCCACTGAAAGAGAACGTTGGAGGGCACTGCATTATATTTCTCCGCTGGAAGGCTGGAAGGAGACCCTACAGGCATGATTTTGTGATTTCTGTACTGGAAGTATTTGAAAGGGCAACCTGGAGGGCACATTTTCTTCAGCTGAAAGACCCCTGGAAGCCATGATGTGATGTTTTCTCTATTTAAAGTGCAACCTGAAGCCATCCAATCATGTCCTCATTCATGCACGGCCTGCTCCGACCCCACCTCAGCGGCAAGGAAGTGTGGACAACCGGAATGAGAAGAATACAAAGGAGAAATCCTGCCAGCATATTATCCCATATGTTGTTTTGTAAAGCATCTCGAGATAACAGTTGTTGTGAATTGGCGCTATACAAATAATGATTGATTGATTGACTTAATCACATTTTCTCCACTGGACAGGTACCTGAACAGCTCTGTAGTTTTCTTCAGAGGGGCCTCCAGTGGGTTCTTCATAACCCTTTACTTTCTCAGCTGAAAGAACATCCTCGACACATTTCGTAATTATTGTTACTCTGCTTGAAAGGCAACCCTAGAGGACATGTTTGCACATTTTCTTCAATGGATGGGCATCTTCGGGGGCAGTGTCATCCCTGGGGGCCCTTATGATTATTTCTCCACCAGAATGGCAACCAATAGGGCATTTTATCAAGTTTCTCTACTGCCCTCTTGAAGGCACATTATCCTGTTGTCTATATAGCCTGCTTTATATATTCTCCATTGACAGGGCAGTAATATAGGGTCGTCTTCCTCTGAGACTAGCGTGACTATTTCCACTAGAGCTGGCAGTGAACGAACAATATGAATTATTTTCATTGGAAAGAACAGTATTGCCTGTTGAGAAAATGATCTGCTTCACAGCTAAAGGGTAAAACAGTGAAAGCATCACTGTTACAGAGGGCTTGAGGCAAAGAAATGATGAAGTGGAGAGTAGAAGGAAATCACAAGGAAATAGAGGGGGAAGTACAGCTTTAGAAAGTCAGGTCATAAAATCAGGACAGCAAATGGAAATAACCTGGGTAAGCACCTTGCTGCTTTATTGTGTGAGATTTTGAATGAGGACATTTTCATGAAATGAAAGCACCTCCTTAGAGGGAGAGCAGTGGGCAGAGATGGAGATTACCGCTCCACGCAAGCAGCACCCACTGAAGAGAAGGACTGTGGAGTAGAGGATGATAGGTGTGCGTCATGTTCTTGAAACAAGACCTCGATAACACACACAGTTTGCCTGACTCGTGTCTGCCGTAACTCAGAAATGTCAAAAACACAGCATGGCACACTCTCACACACACGCGCGCACGCACGCACACACACACGCACTCACACAACACACACGCACACAACTCAAAGTGCTGCTTGAAAACCTAACAGGGAATCACCACGGCAACTGAACACTTGTAGCACTTTGTACCAGTCTTGCTCTCCATTTCTCACTGTGTTTCTGTTTTTATACAAAGAGTCAAATATATGCAATAGACATGTCATAATGACAATAGTTACAATTTATTCTGAACTCAAATTTATAATTAATTATTTAAGAGAAGTTTAAAAACAACTCTAAACTAGGGTTGTTTACCTAGTTTCAACTTTTCTGAGATTTCTTGAAAAATGCTCTTACCTGTGGCTGCAGCAGGTGCCCCTGGTCGTACCGACGGACAGAGAAATGCCTGGAAACTGGAGGCACACAGCTCACTCACACTCCCCATCACAACACAGTGTATTCAGGAGTGTGTGACCAAAAAGAGCTCAGAGATATCGATATCCTCTCAGCATCTCTTTGCTTTATTGCCCCTCATGCTGACATCACCCTTGGTTGAAAAGAGTCCAAATCAGCAACAGGTTCTTTAAAAATTCTGGCTTTTAGTGTCTCCTCTCCCGGCTGCCACCAGACTCTGACAGACTCTCAGAAAAACAGCCTTTACTCTCACACTCTCTCCTCCCACCCTGCTCTCCTTCACACTCTTGACCTCGCTCCTGAATCCAGACTCACACGCACGCCACACTTCAACTTGTTTCTGCATAAAAACCTGACACTTTTATCCTACATGTTAATGGAGGTTAAGAAATTAAAAATATAAAGGAGACATTCATCAGTTTTATAGACACCCGCCCACTGCTGTGTCACTTTGAACAGTTGTTGAGTATTCTTGGTAGTGATGACAAATGTACACACACATGCTCATAACCTCCCATCCTCCTGTTTCACACCCACACACACATATCAGAGCCCAGCATAGATTAGTCAGAGCTGAATACATACTTTATGTTGTATATCAGTCATGTTAAATAAATAAACACCCTCTTTTGAGTAAGAAAATAGCAGTGTAATAATACTGCTACATGTAGGCTATTCGGGGAAAACATTTAATGTGTTCGGTTACACTTTAGATGAAGGTACTCGTACTTAAAGATAGACTATTTATTTTCATTGTATAAAATAATACAACAAAGTTTTAGTTAATACGTACCAAGGCCGATGTAATTCTTATGAAATTCGACAGAAATTAAGTAGCCATTGTCAGAGTGTGATTCTGTAACAGCGCTGTAACTAAGCACCACATACACACACACTCAGACATGCACACACACACACACACAGTGGCGTTCTCCACCCCACCCCCCACTCTGGCTCTGCAGATCCCCTCTCATTCTGTAACGCCTCTGTCACTATACCTTCGAAGGCAGTACACGCCTCTGTGACCTTCACCGTTAAGGCAAGAGGTCACTAGGACGTAAATATTGCACCTTGAACGGAACAAGATAAGCACTTTATCTACAGGGGGCGCCAAAATCAACCCAAATCGAAAGTTCCTCACAGGAGCTTTAAGAGTTGCTTAAAAAAAATGAAGGTTATTGAAGGTTAAATTTGCAGCTATTGAAACAAAAGCCAGAACAGTGCCTTATTAAGTTACATCCACTATAACTTCTTTATGCAAAGAATCTACCATAAAGACGCTAAAGTAGTACAATGTAGGAGAACTGTGTGAATGTGAAAAAAAAACACCATGATATTATTGACCTTTCAGGATGCCTTGGAGTTTGATTTTGCTCTATATTGGACACTACTTAATTTTCAGAATTTCTCCACTGCTCCTATATCTCCACTTGCATTACATTTCTCTCTTTCACTCATTAAATCTCCTTTCCTCAGGTCTCTCTGTGGAGCTGACCTCTTTCTGTGGCCCGTGACCTCATCACCTCTTTCTCTGACATTTATCACTCCCTGCTGCTTGTGATCTTTCCTCCTCCCAAATCTATTCTTCTCTCCAGACAACAAGGACAATTGTTTTCTTTTTGAAACATTATTAACTTTGTAACTATTTTCTGGCTTTATGTTTAATCTCATTTTATATAGATGCACATATAGAAACCAGACATCACAAGTGGCAGGTTGTGCAAAAAACTGAAAGAGAGTAGGCGGTGTGACGCGAGCATCTCGAGTGAACTTTTGCTTTTAAAATGTATAAATAAAGATAAATGTAGGGAGAGAGAGAGAGAGTCAAAACAGCATCAGGCATCATCACACAGTTGAAATGTGTTTGAATGGACCTTTCTATATAAAGATGATATATGCAGCTTGGTTAAACTTCCTTATGCTGCAGTGCCTGCACATAAATGGAGTAATTTTTCATTCAGATGGCTTGTAGTTAGAAAAGTATTGAAGGTTTTTATTTTATTTCCTATTTTGTAATTGATGTTCTGAATGTATGCAAATACTAACTCTTAGGAGGCAGTAACATAGACTACAACCTAGCTGAATTCTTTGATGGGGTTCACCCTTAGACTGTATAAAACATGGACGTAGTCTCAGTGATGCCACCCATTGGTTTCTGAAGAGGTGCTCTGACACCAAACAATATTAATCACCATATTGGAAATGCTTTCCTCCTACAAACTTCCTATCAATTAAGTAACAGGCAAAGGGTTGGATTTATGGCGGCCCTTAAGGCGCCTGGCAAACAGCTACAACCACTGTCAGTCGTGTCAGCCACGGCTTTTGCAGCCAGCCTCCAGTGGTCACTTAAGGAACTGCAGTTTTTTGCACCTCTGCATGTTTTCACTTTTTAATACCAAAGGTTGCCCCTTTGGTTCAAGACATACTATGGATAACTGTAGGGCGGGAAAATTCTGAATTACATGATAAACAATTTCTGATATAGGCTTTATACCTAGGGTAAGGTTAGCCCACATGCAGGCTTACAATCTTGAAATATTACAAGGACATAAGAATGAAGGGTGTTTTCAGAATCAGAATCAGAATCAGAATCAGCTTTATTGGCCAGGTATGTTTAACACACAAGGAATTTAACTTCTGTAGACTGTGCTCTCTTTGTACAAAGGTAAAACATTAAATATCAACAATAAACTCAAAAATAGACAGTAATTAAAGACTAATATGTACAAGACTAAATAAGATAATAGTGCAGTGGTGAGTAGTGCAAAAAAGATGCTGAAGTGAACATGAGGTAGTTATTTTTTACAGTATTTACATTAAAGAGTGTGAAGATGGTAATTTCAATAAATAAAAAATCTTTTTTCATTTTCTTTCCAATTTGACAACATTGTGTGAATACGGCATCAACTCCCTTACACTCAAACTATTAAAAAAAATTTTTTTTCCTGTACTCATAACCACAAACTGGATGATTGCTAATTAATTTACAACAAAGTGCCTTGAACACGATATTGATAATAGATGACGAAAGAAGGATCAACTCACAGCAACAATGCTAACATACTGGTGTTAAGTTTAAGGTATGTTTACTGTTTTCAACCGTTTACTTTTACATGTTAGCATGCTATACATTAGCTATTTAGCAAAGTAAGTAAGTTAAAGAACAATAATGGTGGAGGAAATGTTATCAGAACCTTTTTATATTCTGTTTGACCACATATGCTAAAATCAGACACTATAGCCTTGCTAACACAGGTAAGATAACAAGGGAGAACATGTCTGCCTCAAAGTCCTACAAATCACTCAAAGAATGCGAAATATGCTTTGAATTTAATCTCAAGGCAACATATTAGCCTCACTTCATCTGGAAGACCTCTGAGTATGGCGGGTGGATAGGCTCTTAATCTTTGTAGACGTTTATGTCTATGTCGTTGTGTTTGTAGCCTGTTCTGTGCACGGATAAGTGAATGCTTATACGGAAATGTAGGCCATTATCTGATAGCAATGCACATTCATTGACCAATGTACGAAACCATCCACTTCGACATGAACATCAGCTTCTACATGCACTTAACAGCCTACATCCACGCAGAGTTTTCGCTCTTTAGTATCAGCCAATGGCGATGCCGGATTTGACACGGCTCTTGACCATCCAATCAGGGCCCGATGTGCTCGGGGGTTGCCAGAGTGTACCCTCACTAGATACCTTTACCTTGCTACCTGTAGTTAGCTCGCTTATGCTATCAGTTTATTGCACTTCAGTAAATTACTGACAACAGCTGGCTATATTTGAAATTAAGGTTTACATGGAGTTTGGGGGGGGGGGGGGGGGGCTGCAAAATATATTTCACCTGCTGCAAAATATATTTCACTTGCTATGAAATATATTTCACTTGCTATGAAATATATTTCACTTGCTGCAAAATATATTTCACTTGCTGTGAAATATATTTCACAAACCGGAAGGGCATGCCCATACTACTTGTTTGTGATTGGTCTGAAGTCACGTCAGTACAAACATGTGACTCTTTTCTGCTGTACTGTCTCCGGTGTGTCGTCTACAGTGCTATTTTTTAGACCAGCTTCGGGTGTTGACAGGAGAGTTTTAGTGTGGGAAGACAGGATGCCTTAAAGTACATTTTCCAACGTACCACACGAGGTCCATACAGGGAAATATGTATAATATATAATCATATTTGCTGCACTATTACTGCACACAAACCTTTACAGTTTGTGTAAACAGCTTTTCTAATCTTTAAAGTTAAGAAGACCTTCAGACAGCGATACAAATCAATGAATTAACTAGATGACAAGCTTGCACATCTTATTATAATAATGTAATGATCATATGGCTCTGGGCTTTAACAATATCACATCCTTAAATAGGTACAGTATAAATATTAAGACTCAAAGAGTTAAAGACAGCCTAAGCTTGGAGCAATAAATTATTATAAATGAATATAATTGATGTGCTTAAGTGGAGAAGTGAAGCCTATATTAGAATAGTTCAGACACTCAGCTTTTGGGGACTCAGATTCTACTTTGATGAGTCGGACTCGAGACTTGAGTTTTTCAAAATTTGAGAGGCATGTGTTAATGTTAGCTTAGCATGACTAGCGACGAGTACTTTGTGTGAATAACTTCTGATAAATCTTAAGAATAACTCATTGACAAATGACTTCAAACATTGTATTTTCAACCAAAAGAAAACACACACTGACTGTTTTTACATTAAAACATTTTATTCATTGTTACACATCAAATATATCTTGTTAGTCACCTGTTGCTCCACAGCCTTGCCTGCACTCCTCTTTCTCAACCAGGAAGTGTCAACCAGAACTGAACCCAGCCTTGGGTTTATATGGGGGGGGTGTCAAGTGGAAGGTGCCATGTTTGGTAGAAGTGGAGGGGGTGTTTAGGTTGTTGAGATTAAAAATGTTATTTAAAAGGCTGTTTAAGTATTTACTTAACTGAAATGTATTTTGATATGCTTTTAGCCTTATTGCAGATATTATGTGTTGTTTGTAGAATAGGTAATACTCACCTGAGAGTAAATTGATTTCCAACCCCTTTTGGTAGGTGCCAGCTCCTATATAAGAGGAGGCTTGGGGGCTTCTTAGGTAGTTGGAGGTTGGCGTTGGAGTGGCACAGTGCTGGAGAGTTTCAACAACTTATCAAAGTGTACAGAGCTGCAAGGGGTACAGACAGGCATTGTTTAGAGCTCAGTCTCTTTTTTTGTTTGGCACTTTCTTCATTATGTCATTTTTTCTTGCAAGTATTATTTTTCATTTTTACATTTTCTCCAGGCCTACACTGTAGATATTGCTGCACTTGATTTATTTCACTGTAAATTAATTCACTGCATTTTTTTAATTTTCCATCATCTTTGGGCCTTAGCCACTAGGCCATCCTTACAAAGTTGACCTCTTTTATAGGCCTATTTCTTATAATTTGGTTTGTAAACTTGGATTTCTATTTTTGGGTAAAATTAAAAACTGTCTCGTGCATTACTGCTAACAATTGATGGCAGTGGTGGGATCATTCAGTGAAAGACACAGGATTTTATTTTCTATTCAACTTTTGGATTTTTTTGGTTTTCTACCCTGTTCAACCTGAAAGGAAGTCGAATGCATCGTGGCGGGAAAAGTTGAAGGAACAAAGGAGGGTCTACCGGCCCAGTGAATACCCAGGAAAGGCAAGCCAGCAGAGGTGTAAAGAGTACTAAAATATTCAACTCAAAGTGAAAGTACTGTTACTTTAATACAATTTTACTTAAGTACAAGTAAAAGTGCCAGTTTAAAAATGTACTCAAGTAAAAGTAAAAATTTAATAATAATTTAATAATCAGCTGTTGTTGTAATCGGCTGTTTCATGAAGGGAAATGTTTAAACTATTTAAGAAAATACTGACAGGGTATTTGTCTCACTCAAAAACAGTGTAAAGAGTATTTTAGTGTTTTTAGTTTTATTATTCTGAGGCTGCTTTGTCTCAAAGGCTGATTTAGCTGCAACTAAACCTGAGATGAAAGATCATCCATTTATTATTTGTAAAATGAGCCTATTTTAGTTTGTATTAGATGTTTTAAAAGGGAACTGTGTGTTCACCTCTTAGCAGGCTACGCTGAAGCTTCTAACTGAACCTGTTTGGTTTGAAGTATTTATTTTCACACATCTGAGATGTGTTAAATTGCTGCAGCTTATAACACCGAACTTCCTGATACGTCTGCTTCAATATAAAAGCATATCAAAGAGATGGCAATAAGGGACTTTTATTGTGAAAAACTTTCCGGAATTAAATGTGTTTATCGCTCTGAGCTTTCACGGAGCTGCAGCGGTGATTCTGTCGAGGGTTAGTGATGTGTTGTGCTGTGATGGAGGTGCTTATCCGTCCTGCATTAGCTTAAGGTGCACCGAGCCAAGAAAAGGGTCTCTCTGCCTCTCGTTATTCCGGTGCGATGACGTAAATCATTCATAGTAGGCCTTTTTTTTTTTTTACTCAGTAACGGATGTGATTTAAAATGTAGCGAATTACAATACTTAACAGAAAACCTACTTAAGTAAAAGTACATATTTTAAAAACTACTTCAAAAAGTACAAGTACACAAAAAAACTACTCAATTACAGTAACGTGAGTAAATGTAATTCGTTACTTTACACCTCTGTAAGCCAGCAATGAAGAGGAAGACAATGGAGCTACTGGGACTGTAGGAAGCACTGAGGGTGAAGGTAAGGAGCCAACTCTGTCATACCTAATGTCCATTCTCCAGGCCCACATGGGTCAGCAAGAGGCACGGCAGGCTAAGCATAATGAGCTAACTGCAAGGCAAGAACAGCGCTTTAAAGCACTTCAACATCAGTTTGGAAGTTCAGGCCAGAACATCTCCAGTACCTGATCCTCAGTTTTCAGACTCTGACCCATCAAATGTGGAGGCTCCATTGACTACAATGCACTATCCTTCCGCCCAAGCTGAGGCCTCTTTTTTTTTTAAATATATTTTTGGTTTTATTCATATTGTGATATTTATGACTACGTTTTATTGTTTGCCGTTGTTGTGTTTTTATTAATACTCTTGGTTTTATGCATGTTTTTAGAATGAGTTAACTTTCTGCCTTGGTGTGAATAATGACAGATTACCTGCACCTGTATAGCTTTGTTTGATTTAATGGACAGTTTTTCTGCTAAATGAGGAGCCAGAACAGTTCGAGAGCCCTCAGGGGCCCCCTACTGGTCTAGGGCCCCAAGCAGTTGTCTGCCTTGCCTGTCTGCATGCAGCGGCAGAGTGAGGAGCTCTGCCAGCGGTGTCAGTATCCCTTTGGGACTGTAGTAACACTCTGGTTTTAGAAGTACGGCGATTGTGTGTGCGTGTAGGCACAATACTGGCTGTATTTTCTTGTTTCTGCAGTGCCCTCCTGCAGCCTGTGTACTTGCTGAGCGACTTGAGGAGACCCTGCGAAGAAGCAGCAGGCGTGGTCAGTCGCAGAAGATCGTGACAAATTACTCACTGTTTTATTTTGTTGGAGCTGAGTGACTTTTTTTTTTGCATTATTTTTTTGAAATGACCACATTCCACCCAGTTTACGGTACTTTACAGAAGAAGTAATTGAAATGATCATCCTTGTACAATACTTGAGAATGTTGTCCCCTGAGCTTCAGGTATGGATCAAAGAGCATGACCCAGATTCAGCAAGGGAGGCTGCCAAGCTGGCCGATGTCTTTGTGACGGCACGGAAAAAGGGTCAACCATGGAGCTACAATGCATGGAGGACGACAAAGGACAGCCACAAACCAGCCCAACAGTTCCAACAGGGGGCAGCAACCAGTGCAAGTAAGTCTCATGTGGGAGGGCCAGCCAGCAGGCCAACAAAACCCTCTAGCAAAAAGCTAATCTGTTATCTATGTGGACTTTAAGGCCATACTTAACCCATGTACCCGAAAAACTCGGCTAAGATTACAACTGTTATAGTTAACCAACAGTTGGAGGTTTTGCGTACACCCTTAAAAAATCGGCATCCTGTCAAGATGTTTTCAGGATTCAGGGAAAATCTCACGTGAGTAGTTCAAATCTGGGATCTGAAGGAGGTAGTAAAAATGCCAAGGAATGTCCAAATGGTTCTTCTCTGTGATTGTGAATTGTGTGTTTTAGTGATTTTTAAATTTTCTTTTAATATTTCTTCTTTTTCTTTTCTCTCTGTCATGATGCTTTTGATGTCGTGTAAAGCACTTTGAATTGCCTTGTTGTTGAAATGTGCTATAGAAATAAACTTGCCTTGCCTTGCACAAATGTGCTTTGTACCACGTCCTCACATTAAAAATGACTGTTCTATTGAAATGCAAAACATTGAAGTTAATGGAACCACGCTTAGGGCCTTGCTCGACTCTGGGAGTGATCAGACACTGGTATACAGGAAGTTTGTACCACCCAACATTGACAGTGAAACCATCCCTATCTGTTGTGTTCATGGAGACGAGAAGCCTTATCCAACAGCTGACATGTACATTAAGGTAGAAGGTCAAACTTTCCTTTTGAACATTGGGGTTGCTGATAATCTACCTTTTGATGCTGTTCTAGGAAAAGGCCTACCAGTTCTTTTTGATTTGTTGGAGCCAGAACAAAGCAGAAAGTGTAACGCTGTGGTAACCAGAATGCAGGCCAAGCAATCCATTGAGCCCGCCGCAATTCTCAGAGCCCTACCCTTTTTCAATGAGGAGTTGGAGACCACACCTGGGAAGTCTCGGAAAACCTGCAGACGGAGAAGGCAGGAAAAATTCCAAAAGACAGTGGTGACACCATCAACAAGCACTGAGCCAGAGTAACCACTAGGGTTTCAAGTTCCAGGTAATATAAGTGATATGCAGAAAACTGATCCATCATTAGTCTCTCTTTTCCAGAAAACAAAGGAGAAGGAGCCGGAAGCTGAGTTGGACATCATAAGTGATGAGTGTATCCTGCAAAATGGCATCCTCTATTGTCAACAAGAGTCAGCGTTGCAGCTAGTGGTTGCCCAAGCAGCTGGAAACACCATGCTTGCCTTGGGGCACTCAGTTCCCTGGGCTGGCCACCTCGGCAACACAAAATCACGGCTCGCATTAAAAACCATTTCCACTGGCCTGCGTAGAGATGTTGCTCAGTTTTGTAAAAGTTGCCCTCAGTGCCAAATAACATCTGCTAAAAAAAAAACAGAGCTCCACTTCAACCACTATCCATTATTGGCACCCCATTTGAGCGCCTTGGGATGGACATTGTTGGTCCTGTAGAGAAGCAAAGCAGGAAACCGTTATATGCTGGTTATAACAGACTATTCCACCAAGTATCCAGAAGTCTTTCCACTAAAATCCATAAAGGCAAAAGCAGTTGCTTTCTGTTTGGTACAGTTCTTTTCAAGGGTGGGCTTCCCTTGTGAAATATTAACTGATCAGGGAACTAACTTTATGTCTACTCTGCTGAAACAGGTGTACCAGTTACTGGGTATCAGGAGACTCAGGACCACACCATATCATCCTTAAATGGATGGGCTAACAATGCACTTTCACCAGACCCTGGAACAGATGCTCCAGAAGTTTGTAAACAACACTGGTACAGACTGGAATCAATGGCTGCCCTACCTCCTCTTTGCATACAGAAAAGTACCACAATCCTCCACTAGTTTCTCTCCTTTTGTATGGACATGAAGTTTTGGGCCCGTTTGCACTGTTGAGAGAGATCTGGAAGGGAGGCAAGGGAGGGTTGGATCTGTTAACGTTGTATCCTATGTCATCCAGATGAGAGAGCGGCTGGAGAAAATGGGTTAGCTGGCCCAATTGCACATGGTGGACGCCCAGCAGCAACAGAAGTCCTGTTACGACAAGTCAGCCAGGCAGAGAGCCTTCAACCCAGGACAGAAAGTGCTGGTGCTCCTACCTAGTGATAGAAGTGATGCTAATAAGAAGTGTGCTGGATGAAGAAGTGGATGAGCAATACTTACCTTTCTAGTGACCTGGTAGACCATGATCTCAGATGGCCAAGGCTTCAGGTGAGATCTATTAGACGTTTTCCAGGAGAATCCTGGGAGAACAAATATTGTTGAACATGACATTGTTGTGAGAGAAGGTGCGAAGATGAGAGGTGAGAAGATTAAGTTACAGGATCCCTGAGCGCCTGCTGGCCTCACTGAGGAGGGAGGTTGACCTGATGCTGTCCCTGGGGATTATCGAGGCTTCAAAGAGCGAGTGGTGTAACCCAGTGGTGCTCGTACCAAAGAAGGATGGAAGCACAAGGTTCTGCATTGATTTCAGGTACCTGAATTCAGTTTCTCAATTTGATTTCATCTTGTTGATTTAAAGTTATATTAGATTGACCTCTTTTATAGGGCTAGTTCTTATAATTTGGTTTTTAAACTTGGTTTTCTATTTTTGGGTAAAATAAAAACCCACCTTTTCTTTAAACTTACTCCTGTGTCTCGTCCCTTACTGCTTGGGCCCCCGCAAGAGAATCCTTCTCATCTCGGTAAGGGTGTTTATAAGGCACACTACAAGCGAAGGCCTGTGTCTGGCCATGAAATGTTTGTCTGATTTCACCTATTGCTTCGATAATGTCACCAGTTGTAATAATTCTGAAAAATGTGTGAAAGCCCTGTGTCATCTTGTTTATTGCTACATTGTTGTTTTTGTTTCAGGGTTTTATTGAGTCTTTATTTTTGTGTATTGTCAGGATTAGTACTTTATGTAAAGAACTTTGTAGCATTGGTTTTTGGTGCTCTGTAAACAAAGCTAACGGGTAAAAGATGAAGTAAAACAAATAGAAACACAACGTGAAACAGTTGCACAAAGTTAAAAGGCCTGTTGGAAAAGATTGTGTCACGATTGTTGAATATTTTCTCCTTATATGTTTGCTTTAAAGGAGTGAGGAAGATAGTGGTGGTGGCAAATCTCTGGTATGTTCCTGACAGTGAGGTGAGTTCTGTGCTCTCACTTGAAGCTGTGATACACATCTGGACAAGTATATAAGCCTTTTTTTGTCTTTTCTTCTGCTTAAGGATACCCTGAGTCTTTGGGACCTTCACTTCCTAGTCATGATTCACTGTTGGCCCGATCTGGTCGTTCATGACTTTGAACTCACCACATGAGTGCAGCTCTGCCTCCATGGTGGCGTATGTATCAGTGTTTTAAAACATACTACAGCTGTGATTTATGCAGAGGAATGGGACTCAAACAATGATAAAATATCTGTTTCACAGCCCAGACCAAAGCAGCATGAAGATGATTATACTGACCAAACAAGACAGCTGTCAGGTATTTGTACAAATCCTTTGAAAGAACTGTGATATGTGATTTTCACGATGCTGTTCTGAATTCAACATAAAGCTTTATGATTTTTCAGATCAACTCACTGCAAATACGATTCCTGCCCTCGATGACTGTATGTTACACTCTGGATGTATCTTCAGTCTCCTGTCTCGTCCAGACAAAAATAAACATGGTAAACAATCAACACTTATTACAGTGCTAAATGGATCTTGCATGCATAAAATAAATACATGTGTGCACATTTAAGTAACATATTTTACTCTTTCTGATTTCAGGATACCATTTATTTAGTTGATGACATTTGTGAGAACCCAGAAAGGAAGGATATGTTTTATTTTTGATGTGCTGCTTGATAATGATGAAAAATCAAGAAAGACACACATCCCTCAGTGGGTGCTGGATCCAAATAGAAAAAGTAGGTAAGGAAAGCAAAACAAGATCTGCACACCAAGAAGCTCCCGCTTGAAGGATTTAATAAGTTATGTTACGTTTTGCTTCCTTGCTCCCCCCAATAACTACTCAAGTTTTAAAATAGTAAGGTCTTTGTTTTTCTTTTGTTTCTCAACAGATAGTCGAGGAGAGCCGATATCTTCTGTCGTCGTCAGATGCTTCATAGAGGCTTTATATATATATACATGTATATCCTGTTTTGTGTTCTTTCTAAATGCAAAAGCATTGTTCAATTGTTTTTTTTCTATTTAATACTATATAAAACAGGAGAAAATGATCAAAATAAAGTTTCAATAAATAAAAAATCTCCCAGAATCACACATTAATACATATTTTATTGGTGTACAATAAGGCTGAGATAGACAGGCGGACAGTTATCCAGACACTTAACTCTAAATTCAGCTCAAATGTAATGGAAAGACTTTTCAGCCTCTTGAAATGTGTTTGTAAAGAAGTCTGCACAGTCTGTATCTAAACATGCAGAGTGAGAAAGCAATGCTTGTCCTTATCAAAAATTGTTATTGTTTGTGATAAATTCTGACTATTGCCATGTTTGTTGCAAATCCTTTTATTGGAATAACGATGAAACTGCAGTTACTTTGACATTCTATTGCCTACGCTGACCTATGTTTTCATTTTGTTCTTTTTAAGGAGGATAATTATGGTTCCCCGGGAGGCATGAGGGAGATTTCTTCTGTTGTCGTCAGATGCTTCAGAGAGACTTTGCATGAGAACAGGTACCTAACTTTATTTGGATGCATTTCTTTCTTCCATTTAAAAAAAAAAGTATATTTACTTTGCAAGGCTATCATACATGTCACAATAAACGGATTAAATAAAAAATAAAAAATGCTTCTATTATTTTCAGTGTTTCCTCAACAGTTGCAATCCCACTACCATTCAAGAGGTAGGCCTACTTTAACACACTTTTCCAGCTGGGCATAATAATTAAACTGTTAAGAAGTAAAATGTCTTTATATTTTTATAAAAATTTAAAAAGCATTTTTTTTTTCATTTTTCCCTTTAAACTGGAGAAAATGGTCAAAATAAAGTTTCAATAAATAAAAATCCTAAAATCTCTTTCTTCCCAGAATCACACATCAATACATATTTTATTACAGTATACAATAAGGCAGAGAGTCAGTCAGTCAGACACTTACCTCTAAATCCAGTTCATATGTGATGGCAAGACTTTTCAGCCTCTTCAAACATGTGTTTTTGGAGAAGTCTGCTTAGTCTGTATGTAAACATGCTGAGTGAGAAAGCATTGCTTGTCCTCATCAAAAATTGTTACTGTTTGTGATAAATTCTGACTATTGCAATGTTTGTTGCAAATCCTGTCATTGGGATAATGATGAAACTGCAGTTAATTTGGCAATCTATTACCTACCCTGACCTATGTTTTCATTTTGTTCTTTTTAAGGAGGATAATTATGGTTCTCCTGGAGGCGTGAGGTAGATTTCTTCTGTTGTTGTCAGATGCTTCAGAGAGACTTTGCATGAGAACAGGTACCTAACTTTATTTGGATGCATTTCTTTCTTCCATTTAAAAAAAAAAAAATATTTAGCAAGGCTATCATACATGTCACAATAAAGGAATTAAATGAAAAATACAAAAAGTGTCTATTATTTTCAGTGTTTTGTCAACTGTTCCAATCCCACTACCATTCAAGAGGTACTTGCAGACATTTAATTTTACCTTTTTGTTTTTAACAATTTAGATATTATACCCAGATGGAAGTCTATTCACTTGTGCTTGTGAACACACTATTCCAACTGGGCATAATATTTGAACTGTTAAGAAGTAAAATGTCTTTATATTTGTGTAAAAATTTAAAAAGCATTTTTTTCATTTTTCCCTTTAAACCGGTAGTCGGAAAGAGGGAAAGAGGGAAAGAGGGAAAGAGGGAAAGAGGGAAAGAGGGAAAGAGGGAAAGAGGGAAAGAGGGAAAGAGGGAAAGAGGGAAAGAGGGAAAGAGGGAAAGAGGGAAAGAGGGAAAGAGGGAAAGAGGGAAAGAGGGAAAGAGGGAAAGAGGGAAAGAGGGAAAGAGGGAAAGAGGGAAAGAGGGAAAGAGGGAAAGAGGGAAAGAGGGAAAGAGGGAAAGAGGGAAAGAGGGAAAGATCCGGGTGGAGACTGGGAGTCAGATCGGGTTCGCGGGAGATCGCGCGAGCTCTCGCTCCCCGCCTGCTCTCCTCCGGGTGGAGACTGGGAGTCAGATCGGGTTCGCGGGAGATCGCGCGAGCTCTCGCTCCCCGCCTGCTCTCCTCCGGGTGGAGACTGGGAGTCAGATCGGGTTCGCGGGAGATCGCGCGAGCTCTCGCTCCCCGCCTGCTCTCCTCCGGGTGGAGACTGGGAGTCAGATCGGGTTCGCGGGAGATCGCGCGAGCTCTCGCTCCCCGCCTGCTCTCCTCCGGGTGGAGACTGGGAGTCAGATCGGGTTCGCGGGAGATCGCGCGAGCTCTCGCTCCCCGCCTGCTCTCCTCCGGGTGGAGACTGGGAGTCAGATCGGGTTCGCGGGAGATCGCGCGAGCTCTCGCTCCCCGCCTGCTCTCCTCCGGGTGGAGACTGGGAGTCAGATCGGGTTCGCGGGAGATCGCGCGAGCTCTCGCTCCCCGCCTGCTCTCCTCCGGGTGGAGACTGGGAGTCAGATCGGGTTCGCGGGAGATCGCGCGAGCTCTCGCTCCCCGCCTGCTCTCCTCCGGGTGGAGACTGGGAGTCAGATCGGGTTCGCGGGAGATCGCGCGAGCTCTCGCTCCCCGCCTGCTCTCCTCCGGGTGGAGACTGGGAGTCAGATCGGGTTCGCGGGAGATCGCGCGAGCTCTCGCTCCCCGCCTGCTCTCCTCCGGGTGGAGACTGGGAGTCAGATCGGGTTCGCGGGAGATCGCGCGAGCTCTCGCTCCCCGCCTGCTCTCCTCCGGGTGGAGACTGGGAGTCAGATCGGGTTCGCGGGAGATCGCGCGAGCTCTCGCTCCCCGCCTGCTCTCCTCCGGGTGGAGACTGGGAGTCAGATCGGGTTCGCGGGAGATCGCGCGAGCTCTCGCTCCCCGCCTGCTCTCCTCCGGGTGGAGACTGGGAGTCAGATCGGGTTCGCGGGAGATCGCGCGAGCTCTCGCTCCCCGCCTGCTCTCCTCCGGGTGGAGACTGGGAGTCAGATCGGGTTCGCGGGAGATCGCGCGAGCTCTCGCTCCCCGCCTGCTCTCCTCCGGGTGGAGACTGGGAGTCAGATCGGGTTCGCGGGAGATCGCGCGAGCTCTCGCTCCCCGCCTGCTCTCCTCCGGGTGGAGACTGGGAGTCAGATCGGGTTCGCGGGAGATCGCGCGAGCTCTCGCTCCCCGCCTGCTCTCCTCCGGGTGGAGACTGGGAGTCAGATCGGGTTCGCGGGAGATCGCGCGAGCTCTCGCTCCCCGCCTGCTCTCCTCCGGGTGGAGACTGGGAGTCAGATCGGGTTCGCGGGAGATCGCGCGAGCTCTCGCTCCCCGCCTGCTCTCCTCCGGGTGGAGACTGGGAGTCAGATCGGGTTCGCGGGAGATCGCGCGAGCTCTCGCTCCCCGCCTGCTCTCCTCCGGGTGGAGACTGGGAGTCAGATCGGGTTCGCGGGAGATCGCCGAGAAAAAATGAGAGTGTGAAGAAAGAGGAAAAGAAATAAACAGAAAAAAAAATAAAAAAAAATAATAATAATTTGTTAGGACCCCCTTGAAAATGAGATGGTACATCTCAAGGGGCTTATCCTATAAAAATAAAATACAAAATATATATTGTTATAACAGTGATACTAATATTCATTTACAATATCAACATCCTCATCATCATTATTGCCACCATCATCATTACTACCATTAGTAACAATTAATGGTTTTATGATATCAATGCCGCAACACCTCCCTACCTGCCTACCTATCACACAGACGCGTGGCTTCAGGAGCCAGGGACTGAACCCTCGACCGGCTTGATTTTCTCCCCCTCCCCTCTGGAGAATAAGCAGAGCTCGAGCCCATAGTCAACAATCAGAATCACACACTTTTAAAAGTCTGGACAGCATACACACTATAATCAGGTACAAATAGTGTCAACAGATGAGTTCACATCCTGCATCATAGTTCACATACCGTGCAGAAGAGGGACAGTGTTAGAGTGCAGACATGATATCTGAGATATGAGCAGTATGGTCAGAGGAAGAGAAGAGGTCTACAGAGGACTGATAGCAGTCTGTGCTTACTGTAGGTGGTACATTAACCACACTAGCTGTGACTCCTTGATACCTTCAGAGAACTGACCACTCATCTATCTGTGGTGATTGTGTTTGCAAAAAAGTCACAAGGGACCGTGGTGGGATGGCTGCTGTCGTCTGATCTACCAGCAGACCAGATTCCCGTGGTCTACTGCAGTGAGAGACACCAGTCAAGAGGGTCAGGATGCTGTCCTGCTGCAGGAGACAGGGACTGGATGTGCTCAGTTGTATTGCTTCATGGGGATATCTTCAGCCACCCCAGCTCCAACTGAGACCTGCTGGATCATTGTCTACTTGATTATATTATGTTACAGAATGTTAGGTTGGTGGAAGTGCAGCCAATGAATTAATGTTCTGTGAGTCATTTGTGTCACAATAATGACAGTTTAAATCTCCATCATTTAGCCTATCATCTATGGAAAGATAAAATAAGCAGTTCAGAGCCAGTACAGGTGTTCAACATCTTGTTGCTCCTCACATTGAGTCAAATAGGACGCAGGAAGCTCAGGGGAACTTGCAGTATATGCTGCATGACAGTGTCAGTATATAACCCAGAGGTGAACAAAATACTGCAATGTGTTGAGATGAAAACAAGCTGTTCTTTGTGTACTTTTCTGTTAGACACTGGTATTATTTCCCCAAGCCATTGAGACAGTATGTAGTCAATGTGTGCAGATCTACAGTTTATTGAAGAGAAGGAAAAGAAAGCCACTACTGTTTTCCTTCAAAATCTAGAGCGACTCTTGATTTAGTATGACCCGACTAAATGTTCTAGTCTAAGAAAATCATGTGCTAATGTGGGCTCTATAGACTATTTTATACTGTTGCATATGTATAGAATAGTTTCATGGTTAACATTTCAAACTTGAAATGTGTTTGCTGATGGCAGGCGCAAGCAAGCAGCGCCTGACCTGAAAGTATGCAAAGAAAGTCCCAGACGCTTTAACCAAAGGGGAAAGAAGTCATCTCTGAAAAGGTCTTTGACACATTCAAGTTTTTTTTCTGCTCCAACAAGAACGAGAGATTTGTTTAAATGTCAGAGAGATGGCAACCCATTACATTGAATTTCTTTAAAACAATTCTGGTCTGTATTATGATTAAAAAAACCTGTTTCGTAAATGTTTAATAATTTACAAGACTGGAGACCGTAGAACACATGTATGAACTCTTTGAACTTAAATGATGAAGCCTTAGTATTGCACACACAGCGATAAGACTCGCATGTGGACAGATATCTGGAAACCTCAAAATATTAATTAAATTGTAATTTGAAAGCAGCTTCCGTCGTGATTTATGTTTGTAGCATTTCAATAGAATGAAAACGATTTACTTTTTTCAATCAATCCTTTCAAATGTCAGAGTAACATGCTAATATGGAAGAATATTTTCACAACATTGCAGTAAAATCATAGATTGTTTTCTTTCACCATTTAAGTTGCCTTTCAAGCTGCTGTGTGTTTGTATTAATGCAGATATTTTATGTGATCAGGAATTCTCAACTGTCTTTGGGTAGATGTCACATTTGAGGAATAAACTACGGTAGAGGACCCAGGTGAAGA
Source organism: Tautogolabrus adspersus (assembly GCA_020745685.1). Classification (NCBI taxonomy): domain Eukaryota; kingdom Metazoa; phylum Chordata; class Actinopteri; order Labriformes; family Labridae; genus Tautogolabrus; species Tautogolabrus adspersus. The sequence continues at coordinate 18,246,305 of CM036554.1, forward strand.
CAGCAAAATTACTTATTTGAATAAAAGGCAAAAACAGAAAACTTAAAGTCCATAAAAAGTTCAACTGAAAAAATTCAAACACAAGAGAAGAAAAAAACAAGGAGTAACCACAATGAAAAATCACAGGAAGCAGGATCGAGAAGGTGAGACAACAAAATGACAACAAGAGGGAAGGTACACAGAAACTAAGCCACAGGTGAGAGTAACAAGACACAGAGCAAGAGCAATCAAAGTGCAGGGAAAATATACAAAGGGAGGAAGTAAAACACTGGGGAAAAGAACTAAATAAAACAGGATACACTAAAGACCAACAGAGAACCCATGAATATAACAGTAGCAACATGCAGAGGGAGAGAAAAACACAAGTGAAGGAAAAAGTTAAAACAGAAAACACAAATCAGACTCAGGACAATGACAGAAACACCAAGACTTAAACTCAAGAAAGTGACATATTGGTACATTGTTATCGTTCCTGTTTCGTGTTTGCCTCCTCTCAGGTTGTATTTTATGTATTCTTCTGGTAATTTAATTTTATTAAATGTAAAAAAAAGAGCCTCATAAATTCTAAACCTCCCTATTTAAAAAAACAATTGTAAGTCTGCTATGTCCCCTGGTGGCCACTGGGTGGCATCACAACAAGAAGTAACATTGACGGTGTGGATCTATGAATTATGCAGGTACGTATCTCACGTTTGAGCTTTATTGAACCATCGATGCACATTTGATGAAGGCCTTAGTAAAACTGACCTGATATCAGTTATTCAGATTACATCAGTTGCCTTATGGTTTATGTGTGAAATAAGTAAATGACTGACCTTGGCAACATTCATTGCTGTTGTTGTCATTTTCAGATAAAAAGGAAAGGCATCATCATCATCATCATCCCACTGTATGTAGTGGAGTACAAATATATACTTAAATACAAGGATAGACACTTGACTAATCATTGACCATTGTTTTGTCTTAACAAGAAGCCTTATCTCACAATTATTCATAATAAAATAAAATAAATACCAAAACTAACTGTTGTGTTTTTTTTCAGAGATTCATGGCCATGATTGAGAAGTAGACTATGTTTTATTCATTCAAAAAAAAAAACTCAGATCTAACAAAGGGTAAAAAGCTATAAGAGTAAAAAGGTGTGGAAGTTGAAATACTTTCGGATGCCTCTAAATGTAGGATCAAGGCTTTCTTTGATAAAAAAAAAAAAAAGTTTAATATATCGTGCCTGTCTTTCTTTATGTGGTAATAAGGATTGCACAGCCGATGTTGTAGAAACAATCCACATCCGTCAAGGTGTTTCCCAAACACAAAAGAGAGAAGTTAAACAACTTTAGATTTAAGGGTATGACAGTAAACATTTATCCATATCTTACGTCTGTTCACTTCTTCTAGATGCATTATAATCTATAATCCACACCCTGCCTCAGAAACATTGACCTGACCTCTGAGTGTCCCAGTAAGAGCTCAGCATAGGAAACAGTGAAATCCCCTCTGTCACCGGATGATTATTACAATCCTGTTTGACGTTTGTGAGGAGAGAATGAACAGAGATGCAAAACCCACCCAGTCTGGGCCCTGCCTGCACATTTCTCAAATATTTTCCTAGTTGAGTAGATCACCACATCTATTTGAGCGTATTTGTCTGCCCTTCTCCCAGCACAGCCTCTACACTCAGCTCTCATGTGTCAAGTATGCTACACCCCAAACACAGCTACAGCTGATAAAAGTGTGAAATATACAGCAGCAAAAAACCAAAGCCAAGCTTAACTGCCCATGACCCAAAATTACAGATACTTGAACTTAAATGAAAATATCTTTGTAATGACACATCAATTAGGATAACTTAATACATCTTTATCATTTCACCACCTCAAGTTAAAAAAACTTATTTGACATCCCATTGAGGAGCACTAGACAACAGTTAACTAAAGGTCTTATTGGATTATATTATTATACTGAAATGTGCTTGAAAGTAACTAAAGACTAGTGTAAACAAAGTAACGTTATAAGATACAACCCTTAATATTTACAGTCTATGATACAACCACGTAAATTAGGCTAATTAGCTATTATTTTCTTCTCCTAAACCTTGCTAGTGTAAGCTATCTTATGTAGCTTATGTCTAAAATGTTAAGTTTGAAATATGGCCTATTTTTTAATATTAACTGTGAAATGAAAACATCTTTCATCCTCAATCTGAAACACAACAGCAAGACTTCTTAACAGGAGCTTTCCAATCTGAGCGTTTAATCAGAGGAAAATTGCCTAGTAGCAGCATGACACGAATTTAAATTCGTCCAGTGCTTTAGTCCTGACAGAAATATCTCATCTGTTGAGTAGTCTTCATGATTTTGATGCTTAAGTTCTCCTAAAGATGAATTGTAACGTTGGCGGTCTTTATCCATCTAGTGACGTCATCATTCATCACATAAAAAAATATTATTTGTTTTATTAGCAAATATTAGCATGCTAAAGCGCTGAAATAAGATCCAGGGTTATACTGTGGATCGTTATTAGCATTGTCATTAGCATGCTGTGTGTGTATTTTCTTAAATAAACTGCTAGCATGGCTGTATATGTCTTTCAATTCCCTGCCACATTAACTTCTGTGGAAACTTCAACACACTCTTTCCCATTGACTTTTTTATTAAATCATGCATATTTTATTAATTAACAAACAGACAGAGGCAGTAAACCCATGTTATCCTCAAAATAGAAACTTAATCAGCCTACATGACGATTCTGCCTCATTAGCATTATAGCTGCTGAATTGTATTTGAAATTTAAAATAAGAAAAAGGCTAACATAAACATGCTAACATGTTTGCAGTTAATTTGCTAGCTGAATGTTTACTAATTTATTGATCTTTATCATTTATATTGTTGGCACATTCACAATCTCAGTTTGGTGTGTTGGCACTCCTATATAAGTATTTTGACCCGTCCTGGAGAAACTGGATGTTCTTGGATTTGCATTTAGCAGAAAGAAAAATGATTTCACTGGTATGTGCAACAGATCAAAACATAAAAAAACATCTGCAGCAAATGACTCACGCAAACCGCGTTTATTCTTTCAAACATGTTTTTATTTGATAATACTGAATATTTTGTCCTTTGCCTGGACTTACACAAAGCATCAACACATGCACAGTCCTCTAATCATACAAAGTAGCCATTTTGATTTCTCTAAACCGCTCCAAAAGGATTCATCTCTCTCACTCACGTTACTCCAGCGCAAGAGGACCCTCTCAACTCTAGGCTACAGCTAAATACATCTTAGACAAAGACAGCCAGAAACACACAAAAAAATCATGACAGGTATAACAATAATAACACTGAAAAAAATACAAAGTAATGAAAAATTGAAAGAGTTAACTTTTTAAATTATGCCTCTAATACTCCATCATATATAGATTTGTTTGTTAATGTAGCTTGAGGTGTATAAAACAGCACTGTAAACTTTTATTGAGCAACTTGCTTTCTATGACAGCAATAAAGCTTTCATTAATGACGAGAGGGAGCAGGGGAGACAAGTCAAAGCTAACATTAAGCATGTAATTACTCAGGAAATAAACCGTCTGCGAGAATATATCAGAAAATCATAAAACTGCTTTTGGCATTTACAATCAATAGATAAAACAAAGAAACTGAAAAAACATCCCACCAGCTTTTATTCGTTCTCTGAACAGTAAGATCTGCAAAAAGATCCCTTATCACTAAACCTCTTGCGCACTCCCTTTTTTTCCCTTTCATTGCAGATACTATTTTTTTCTATGACAAAGTTAGCAAGAATACGCTTGCTCTCGTGAATATCAATCACCAAAAGTACTCGAAAAAGGCGGAGTCTGCACCTGAGGTGGATTTCTCAAGCCAGGCGAACATCAGTGAGTTTAGGCTCTTGTCTTTACTGGAACTCATCCTCACAAAGTGCAAATCTAGTTCAAATGCAGTAAATAATTATCAAGTAACAACAAAAGAATATGCATAGGAACTGTACAGCTACATAGTGGGGACAACATCGGACAGGGATGAAGATGAGATGAAGAAGATCGGGAAATCTGGGGGAATTTCTGACTTGTTGTTGTGTTGTTTTACATCAAGGGCAGGTTTAAATTTAGAGCACTCATCTTTACACAGCATAGACTGGTCCAGCGAGGCCTGTGAAGGTCACGCACTTCGGTTAAAAATCAACACAAAGAAAAGATTTTCACCTGACAAAACCAGCAAAAGATCAGCTATGCAAGATGATTCGTGCTTCTTCTTTTTTTTTAGAGGAAAGAGCAAAGCATGTTGTGGGCGTGTGACGTCACCAGTGGCCAAACAGCTCCCAGCACAGGATATGAGAGAAGCAGAATAATGAATAATGTTTCCGAAAAAGTGAGACAATCATTTAAAAAAAGGCAACTTGGAATTTGGCTTTGGAGTCAAACGGAGAATGAGGTAATAAAAGTAGAAACACGATGGGTAACGAATGATCGTCTGTGTATCGAGGACTGATTGGAGGATTTGGAGAGGAGAGCTGTTGATGAAAGAGCTTTACGGGGCAAAAAGTGCTCTGTCTCATAATTGGTTTATGTCCTCCTGACGCCAGCCTCAGGAGGAAGTGATTTCATCACTCGACCAGTCTATGTCTCATGATGCTATTTTAGTTGTTTTTAAAGAAACTGTGTCCGAAAACAACCCTTGAACCTCATCTGAGTCAGTGAATGTCGAGCAATGCTGAGCTTTTAAGAAGCCTCATGTTGCTTTTTTTTTTTTACTGAAACACTTATGGACAACAAATACAAAGAGAGGCTAAAGATTGTTTTCAGACCAGCTGGTAATCTCAGTCACATTTGCTTTGTTCTTTATATATATATCTATATATATCAAAAATCACTTTGCCTGATGTTGTTGTCTTAAATTTCAATGGAATCATTTACAGTTATTTGGCGTGCCACGTGACTAAGGATCCTCTGTGTCCAGGAAGTCCTTCTTTGGCGGTGCCACGCCGCGGTACCAGGAGCAGGAGTTGTCTGCCCTCTTGACGCAGGCGTAGTGGTTGGCCTGACGCCCGTGCACCTGCTTCTCAATCATCAGGTCCGTCCACAGACACTCCTCAGGGGCGGAGATTTCACAGGGTAAGATGGTACAGCGAACAATCTGCAGAGACACACACAGCACTCTCTTATCGCATACATATTTTGCGCAGTCATGTATAGTCAAGTCGTGAAACGATTGTATCTTGTAAAAACGTAAGCAGCATGGCACTTGGTTTCATCACGAGTAATCACATGCCAGCAAATCAACCTGGAAACCTAAATGAAGCATATTTGGTCCCTCCTCAAGAGATACATTTAAAGTCTGTTATAAACTAAAGTCCATTCTTTCAAGTGTATACACTTAATTTAAGGAATAAAGCGAGAGCTAGGAGTTGCTAAGCTTAGGGTAGACTTAAAAAAACAGAGGAAAACAGCTCGTATTAATACATCCAAAGCTAAAAGAATCCATCTCTCACCTGCGTGTTGTACTGTGTTTTGTATAAGCAAAGTCTAAGATCAACAATTAAAGATAACAAAAAAACAAGGGGAAAAAAATAGCTAATTCTTTTATTTGAGAAAGTAAAGCTATGAAACACTTTGCTTGTTGTTCATAAAGATCTGTTCTGTTGTTCTGATGTTTGTTGTTGCAGCTGTTGTTGTGGCTCATATCTCGTCTCATTCAGTCTGCTTTATCTGGTTTTGTTCTCCAGAAGGAGAAAAGAAAAACTCTGGCAGAACAACAATCCACACAGACACAGTTCTCCACTGCCTTACCTTGCATTCACAGCCCATCTGGTAGCGCTGGCTGAGACCCTTCTTCTGGGTGCCGCTTAAGGAGTCCCAGGGCATAATGTAGTCACAGAGCGTCACATGCATGCTCCCTCTGGCCTCTGCTTTGCCTGTAAACGATTGGGGGGGCGGGGGGGAGAAGGTCAAATCAGATCTTTTTCGGACATTTGCCTGCAGGCGTTAACAAAGACCGCCTGTCCTCGAGAGTTTATGTTCCATGCCTGAGTGTCACCAGTCAAAACAAGAAAATATTTCAAGCTGCGTTTAGAGATCTGCTGAGGCCGCGTCCTCGTCAGTTCACCCCTGCAGCTCTTGACATGTTGAACTCTTTACAGCGTGTCCTTGCAGACGGGATTGACTCACGCTTCACTGTAACTCGTCCAGCTGTTAACCCTTCAGACTGCAGAAAGCATGAATCATTTTAAAAGTCGCACTGGTCAGCAGAAAGTTAACTGTCTTTCCCACTGTTTAAGTCCCACATCTTGAAAAAAAGGAAAAAGGTCAGAGAGGGAGAAAACGCTGGCTTCAGCAGTTCCTTCTCTTACAACTCTATGTAATTAGGGTGCGAGTTTGTGGGTGCATCTCTGTCTGCGATGGGGAAACCAGAGCGTGTATGACATCATGTTCCTCTGTGTCTCCTTTACTCCCTGCACTATACTTTCAATCACTATACCAGTGAGCATACAAACAATAAGGGAATACATATGCTTTTTCACTTTGCTTAGCTTAGCTTAAAGAATAGAAAAGGGGGGCATCCTGATGGCTTACAGTACATGAAAAGACATCGACATGACCTTCAAAGTAGAATAAATCCCACCACTTCTTATTAATCTTCCTTCTTTTAATACTGAAAATAAGTTGATCACCTTACCTGTATTAAACATTGGGTTTTTAGGGCAGAAGGGGGGTTCAGTGGTTAAGCTAGCGCAACACCTGTGATATCACATGAATCTACAGAATGTTAAGAATCTGTGATATCATACATGTAACGCTGGCTTTCATTGAAAGATGCCAAATATCACTCCAATGCATCAATTCAAAGCAGATTTTCAGTAAATATCACATTCACACACTGTACTTTAAGTGCCCAACCGTGCTAATCCATTAACACTCACACATTTCTGGAGTAACAGCAGGACCAATTTGGGGTCCAGTGCCCAAGGACACTGTGACACATCACTTCAGCTGGGGATTGAGCTTTCAGTAAGTAGAGAGGCAACTGACTCTATCACTGAGCCACAACTGCCCCAAGGTAAGAAGACAATGGTAAAATAACTGTAGAAACTTTGTGCACTAGATAATTAACAAAACAGACATGGAACCTAATTGGAAATACACACCTGAGATCAAATACTCCTTCTTGCCGCTGGCATCCAAGGTAACACCACAGACAGCGGACACAGGAGCAGTGAATACAGCCTCGATGTCCTGGTTAGGCCCCTTGAACATCTGGAAAAACCACAGCAGGAGAGAGAGTCAAGGGTCAGGAAGATTTCCCCTTTTAACTAGAACACTATCATATCTGATTGATATTCTCGGTAAGGTTTTAAACTTGATATTTGCGTTCTTACCTTGATCTGTTTGACCTCATACTGGATCCTCTTGATGGGGTTCCCGTAGATATCGTTCCCGGAATCCACCTCTCTCTCACCCACCACCTTTGCTCGAATCACTGCGAGATAAAAAGAAGAAAATGGCAATCAGTTTATATGGTTAATGGTAATGGGCTTGGGATTATATAGTGCTTATCTATTCTTCTGACTATTCAAAGCGCTTTTACACCGCAGGTCACACCTACCCATTCACACACTGATGGCAGAGGCTGCTTTGTAAAGTTACCATCAGTATTAACTAATCCCATTCATACATATTCATACACCGCCGACCAAGCAGCGGGAGCAACTTGTGGTTAAGTGTCTTGCCCATGACACACCAGACATGTGGCTGCACATGAACCCACAACCTTTCGGTTGAGAGTCGACCGGCATTACATGATCCTACGTAAAAAAAAAGTGGAAGTGTGTTTAGCTTATTGCATTCATTAATGGGAAGGGCAGAGGAGTACATTAAGGCAAAAATAAATAGGAATTTGTGAAAAAAACAAAATCAATAGAAAGAATCCCATACGGCATGAACAGAATTCATAGAACCATTTACAGGCTGATATACAAGATACAGTCAGCCAGAGGTGCGTTTCTCACTGTGTGTGTGTGTGTGTGTGTGTGTGTGTGTGTGTGTGTGTGTGTGTGTGTGTGTGTGTGTGTGTGTGTGTGTGTATGTATAGATGTTTGTGTTGGGTGTTTTAATGGCCAGACTGGCTACATCATACTTAAGCTATGCTTGGGGCATTTATTCAGAATGGAAAAAATGAGCAATAGAGAGAAAAAAAGTAGGAACAGAGGACAAATACACATAGATAAACACACACTCACACAGTAGACTGCTGTGACTCCGACACCCTTGGGTTCAGTTTATGACTTAGAGCAGACACAATTATTGGGGTCCACAGCTCCCTGAGTTAATAGCGTCTCTCTCAAATAACATTAATCTGCAGATTAACGATGTCTAATTGGTTTTGCAGAGTGTGGCAAGCTTTATAGCACCAGACTCCGGTCAACCTCGCAGGTTAGTGTCAAAATGCCCTATGCTGAATGTCGTTATGTGTTGCTCCATTCAAGTTGTTATTTAGCTTGACACAGCTGCTCCTACAAGAGGCCATCCATCTAGTGGCACATGGCTGCATTACAGCTTAGACACAACATTTAACCCGCATTGAGGGCATTGGAATGAAGACATTTATTCATTTAGTCCACTAATTGCGCACATCCATATTTCTGAAACTGTAACAGGGCAACTCTACCTGCGATTTTTTCCGATAAATGACTTTAAAATGCAAACGCTTTTAGCAGGGCTTCTTAGTTTATTACAAGCAAACTTCAGCATTTCATTTCCAATCGGATGCTTATTCAAATATCAAGTGGAAGCCAGAATACACACATAAACACACAGCAGTATACCTGGCTGGCACTCTCTCCGACATTCCTTACAGTTTTTCCGCTCTCATTTCCTGACCTCGTTCTGTGCCACAAACTAATGAGCAAAGAATCAGCAGCTGGACACAATGCTAAGGGGAAATTATTCTGTTATTCACAACAGACTGTTATTATGGCAGCTTCACCTCGGCTGTTGCAAACATGTTTACTTCTCCTGCAATAAAACCAGAGCGGCTCACTCTGTGCAGTCTAAACAGTGTGTTGTGGGGGCTGCAGACTACACAGCGTGATCCATAAACAGTACGACGACAGGGGGTCTGCAGACGGCTAACTTTCACCGCAGATTGATTCTGAAGTCATTGGATCACCAGGAGGAGCCCACCCCCCCATAAACCACCAACTGACCCACATTTTGGCTGCTCCCAACCAAGACAACATTTAATGGCTTATACATCTGTATCAGTTGCACTAAGCAATGTTTTCCATGCCCAGACCAGACCCCATTTGAGCACACACACAGTGCCCCCCTCTAATCCATCGCATGACAATCCATCTCTTTTTTCATACTCCAGTTGCCACCAAATCATCCCTGACTCTCCTGATGTGGTTTGCTCTGATCCAGACATATGTGGGCCTTCTGTTTAACCTGTCATCTGAACCGAGACAGACCGCCCTCCAACACAATCCAATCTGTCTCCTGACCTCCAAACATCTGATAAGAACCTGTGATAAAGAGACGAAAGCAGTGTTCTTTTTTGCGAGGGCTTAATGGGACAGTTACAGAAGCTGTAGTTTCGTCAGTACAGGGGAAACAGACATGAACTTATTAGTAAGCAGTTGCCAGTTTACATCCAACAGCTACTGAGCAAAATGATCATTCATTCGGAGTTGGGTTTCAGACCATATAGTTGACGTGGGTCCAATATTCCTTTCTTCTTTAAGCTCTATTTTTGGTCTCCACCCATTTTTGATGGAAATATTCAGCTCTCTGGTCAGTAAATGATCCACTATTTTAACCATGGAGAAATGTGTTAAAACTAGGATAAATATTGATGAGGCTTTTGAAAAATTGAGAGGTTAGAACGCAGAAAAAGAGGCGGGTGGATACACCTCTCTCCAATGTTTTGAATTTGGACTGCAGTACCCATATGTAACTCTACGTGTCAGAGTTACATATTGCTTCTTTAATAATCCATCAGAGTAAATGTATTTAGCACTTCTTAAGCATTGTTTTTTTCAAGAAGAAAAAAAAAAACCCTGAATGTTTCCATAAATGGAGATTTGTACTGTTGGTGTGTGTGCATGTGTTGTTGCATGTCCTCTCCTGCCTGCAGACAGCAGGGTGACTCTGGTCTTTCATGGCGCCCAGCCTCAGGACAGTCTGCCTGGGCAGGGCTGACGGGGAAGTTCCCCTTTGTGGGCAACAGATTTATATGATGGAGGATGTCTGTCTGAGCACACATGCATACAGCAAATGTGTGTGCGTGAGTGTGATTGTGTATGGTGGGTGCATGACACTTCTTGCTCTTCATGGCTTTCGTTTGATCTGGAGCATGGTTTAGTTTTAAAAACCGAAGGTAACACAAAAAACACCAACACAGTCCTTGTACTTGCATGTAGGGGGATCCCACTTCACCAAAACACAAATATCAATTGTCGGACCACAAAACTGTTGACAATGCCACTTTGTTGTTGCCTACATGCACATTCTTGGAAACCAGACAACCAACTCTATTCTGATTTTCTGGTCATTGCAAGCCGGCAAAATCCAATTCCGTCTTTCTTCTCCACCCTCTCTTTGTCCGGCACCAGATTGGGGTTTTACGATCAGCCAGTGGTATCCTCAGGTCCACCCTGAAACCACTGCCGGACAATGACATCAACTGTTGTTAGCTTTAGTGGTCTGCACGTCTTTAAACACCATCCTATCTTTAAAAACAACATGAGCACACAAAAAAAGAACACTTGTCTTTGAGACATCCTGTTACTAAGACCTGCCAGCTCAGCGAAAGATTGAGTCACACCTGAAAATAGAGCAGTCATTTTGAAATGTGAAATTACACAGAGAGACATCTTAACCACAAACACATCTGAGAATGTGGAAGTGAGTGAATAAGAAGACATAAAAAAAAAAAGATGGAGCCAGAGTAAAAGTAGGGTCTAATAGTCTTCCATTCTCTAGGATACCATGCATATTTTAACTCTGACCAGGATTTTTATTGAAATCACACCCTGAACTGACAGCCAGATGTAATTTGTAGCCGGCATATGTGCATGAGTCCACCATCCATTGAAGGCATGCAGTTATCTTTTGGGGTTATGCAAGTGCAGTGTGCATGTGTGTCTCCCTACTTTACATTGAAGAAAAGTTGGGAAAACCCCAGCAGCATTCCTGTAATTCTTCCCAGCACCACCCCTCAGAAAGAAAAGGGGCAGGAATGGAAAAAAAAAAGAAGAAAGATGGATAAAGCTGTAAGTGTGACATAATCTGTTGACATTTAACCCTGTCTTCCTCCTCCATTACATTTCTTTTTCACATTCTCCATCCCTTGTCCTCCTCTCTGCTCTTTCCCTCCTCGTCTCTCTGTTCCTCTCTTGTGCCACGTTGCCCTGCAGAAGCCAGGCGACGCTGCAGCTTTGTCCCAGAGCTGCTGAGGGTGAAGCCTGCCTGGTGAACACACACTCTGCACCAGACAGGAGACAGACTCCTTCCTGTACATAACACTGACAAACACAAACATGGTGCCCACAAACCACGAGATAGACCAGTCGTCTCCTAATTGTTGCTTTAACTAAGCACTTTAAAATGAATTAACCCTGAAGAAATTATTGCAGTAAAGTTAATTTAGGTCATTATAGCTCATCATTGACAGGCTTAGGCTTTAACTCATTATTGTAATTTTAGGTGGCCTTTGCTTCAAAATGAAATGTGTTGCTTCCCTTTAAAGCACCCCTCTAGAGCACCATATCTTATTCCATAGCTCCCCAAATGGCTGCTGTAGCATTTTAAGGGTCTATGCATATTGCCATGATGACATGACTAAATGTGACAATGGGATCAGCGTGAGTCTGCAATCTGAATCTGACTGCAAACGCAAACTGTAGGGCTATGGCCTTGAGTATCAACATCCTCCACCACCTCCAGGTTTTCCAGCAATTTCCAGAAGCCCCTGTGACCCCAGCAGCAAGCACCAGAGGCGGGCTGAGTGACTGCAACCCGCCGCTGTACGTATATCCAACAGTAGCACAGTGCAACATGAGCAAGGTAAACAATAACAACAACATCAACAGTCTCCGGGGCTTTACTCACCTACATCGGCGTTGCAGAACGCCTGTTGCGGATGCACCGGGGCACAGCTGCATGCTTCCGCGAACTCCTCTGCCCGCCACAGGACGAGCAGCGCGAGCGTGCAAAGGACGCCGTTAACGGCAAACGGCATTTTTATAAACACTGATGTGATATTTTTTTCCCACCCTCTTCGTCGCTGTGTGCTGCGCAAATGCGTTGCAGTCTGGATACAGCCGCTGGCAGCAGAGTTCCCCCTCCTTTTTTCTTTTCTATTTTTTTATACAGAGAGACCTCGCGACGTCAACAACACCGGGCGACCCACTCTCAGAGCTCCGTTACAAAGGTGAGGCGTCACTGTGAACTCGGCGGCTTCCGGAGGTGTCTCGGCTGGTGTCGGCAGCTGTCTCTATTCTGGGTGTGTTTTCGTTTAGGGATCAAGGCGGTTTTATAAACGCTGCACGAGCGGCTCCTCCCACCTGCAGGAAGGTGTTTAGTACGGCAGAGGGCGCTACAGGGTCCGTCTAGAGCAGACAGAGCTGATTGACAATGAAAATGAGATATTTGTTGTGTATCTTAGATCAGGGGTTCTCAAACTTTTTTAGACCATGGACCCCTTTCAGGTGAGACATTTTTACAAGGACCCCCTTATTATTGTAACGTTGATAAGCACATATTAATAAAAATTGTATTAATGTGCTATGTAGTACTTTGCAACGATAGAATAAGCCTACATTTATACTTTCCAAGTAATTCATTTTATAAACTTTGAGAAAATGTTGGCTCCGAGGTGTTTTTTATTTTGAGGTTTTTTTTTTCGTTGTGACAATGAAGTGACAGACATGTCACGATCATATCAGAGTTGATCTATTGGCACAAAACTAAAGTGGGCGGGAGTATTGGACAAAATAGCTGATTTTATTGGTGCAATTTTTTGTAAATTATTCCGCGGACCCCCAAGCTATGGTTCGCGGACCCACTTTGAGAATCACTGTTAGATTATACCATGGCATGGGCAAACGTGGCTCTGATTGGCTGCAAGATGTGCAATAATTTCTGATAGTTGTTACTGACCTTCGATGAAGTTCTAGTGAAAATGTCTGTTACAGTTTTATCAAGATAATATGTAATTAAAACCATATAGTACAATCCAATATTTTCTTTTTAATTATTCAGAGAATATGAAAACTTTGATAACTAGGATTCAGCGGAAGAGTTTACAATGTAGTTCAATCAGGAAAATGATGATGTCATTGAATATGATGCATGCTGTAGATTAAACTCACCTACAGTTTATCCAGAGGTGCTGCTTGTCAAGGCAAGGCAGGCAACTGCTTGGGGCCCCAGACCAGTAGGGGCCCCTTGAGGGCTCCATACTTTTAACCATAGCAGCGGCCCAAAATGTGCAAATTTTGCAATGACAGTAGGAATCCTCCCTAAGGGGGCCCCATCTGACAGCACTCATTTTTGTTGCCCTGCTAAGTGTTGCATGCATTATTGCTGTGGAAACCAAAGTGTGTCAATGAAAGTCAATAAAGAAAAATTAAGGAGAACCATCCGTCTATAGGAGAGAAAAAGAAACAGGAAAAAAGAGGTAGAGGAGGAAGCGTCGGGACACTGGCAGACATAATGGAGATGAATGCTGGTTGGAGGGCCCCCCCAATTAATTTTTGCCTAGGGCCCCAACAGACTCTAGAATCACCACTGAGTTTATCAAGTATACACATTAACACAGATGAAATAATAACACAATACATTCACATAGCCTAGTATATGTAAAGGTAAAACACTTTCTTTAACTCTTAATATTTTCATGATGAAACTTGCTTACTTTATAGAGAATAGTTCTACATCAGCATTAATCAAACTGAATTGTAACCTATATGATGTGCATATGTTGTTATATTTAAGCGAATACTTTCTTAAGGGGCGGCTTTGGCTCAGTGGTAGAGTCGGATGTCTCTCAACCGGAAGGTCGGGGGTTCATCTCCAATGTGCCCTTGAGCAAGACACTTAACCCCAAGTGGCTCCCGCTGCTTCATCAGCGGAGTGTGAATGTGTATGAATGGGATGAGTTAATACTGATGGACACTCTACATAGCAGCCTCTGCCATCAGTGTGAATGGGTAGGTTTGAGGTGTGGTGTGAAAGCACTGAGTATTCAGACGACTAGAAAAGCAATATACAAGCTCATGTCCATTTACCATTTACTTCAAGAAGTACATTACACTATTTCTAACCTTTTATTATATACCTATAATTATTATTAATCACATAAAGAAACAAAAACTACAGGGTACTGTATTCAAATATTTGTGTTGTTTTATTCCAGCTTATACCGAGTATTGTGACACAATTCAGTGTTTACACAGTAAAAAGATCCAACTGGAAAACCTTTCAGAAAAATCATGCAAACAAGTCATAAAGGTCTACCTCCATTCTGGCAGAAGAGGGCAGTATCCTCCACTTTTTTTATCACACTGAATGCCAGCTTCTGAGTTAAGCCATGCATAGAAGTACTTTTCTGGATTCACAGTTGAGACAATATTGGTTTAAAAAAAAGAAAGAAAGAAACTCCAGCCACTATGTGAAAGGCACAGATTTAAGGAAACTTGGCAGATTTAAGAGCATTTTCCAACATAGAGACACTGACAAACAGCCAATGACGACAACTACAGGAGGCTAATTTCACAAAGGACACAGTGACAGAGTTTTTTTATCTGTGAAATAATGCCCTGTTCCTGAGCTGAGATCATTTGGTTTCTGAACAGGAGTACACAGTGCCCCCTTGTATGTGTCAAAGGTAAGAAAATAAAGAAATAATCTGAACCAAAGAAAGAGCAGCAGATTAAAAAGTGACACGATTTATCAAAGTTCCCACAGATAAGCACTGATATGAAGATGAAGCTGAAGAAGGGGAAATGAACACTTAATCATAACAAACATTAGAAAATGGGAACAGACTACATGAACACACATGATCTGGTCTTGGGTGTCATTTTGATAATGCTAATCTGCCCTCAAAGGCCTTTGTTGAAGTAGACTTGTTGTATTGCGTCTCCGTACTTCGACTTGATGGAGTCTCTGAGCTCGGGCTCCAGCTTCGACACAGCCATAGAGCTACACAGACAGGGGAGGGGGGGGAACATGGTCAAAATGTAGTTTGTTTGATTAAACATGACTTGATGTCTTTACTTATGGAGAACACAAACTAACTGAAACTGAAGGGTTGGAGAGAACACAAAAGGGTGAGTGAAGGTCCACCTACCATGGGACCTCAGGGGAAAATATGTACGGCAGTGAATTCGAAGACCAAAAATATTAGGCTATTGTATGCCTAATATTTAAGGACATTGACATTTTCTGGCAGTGTTAATTGAAAAAGTCATATACGTTACTCATGCCACCATTTGTCCCTGGCTTTAGACTGCCGTACATGCTTGTAGGAGCCATAAGCTTTTTTTTTTGTTTTGTACATGCACTCCTGAGGCAGGACCTGAAGTTAAAAATGATGGGCGAAGCAACAGAGTCCGACGCTTTGATGACAGTTTTTTGCCTTTTATATCAATGCTACGTGTTGTTGAACACGTTTACAGTATTGACGAATAAGTGGCGAGGATCACCACAACCACGGACATTTTCAGGAGTTTTATGTACATGAATTATTAATTAACATTAAAACACCATTAATGTTTTCAACATTCCTGATACAAATGTTTTTATCACCAACCGCAGCTGACTTAGCTACAAACGTGAGTCCTGCTTTTATAAAACACAGTTCAAGTACTGAGAAATAAACATATGAATGGTTTCTAAGAATGACCCAGGTGGAATTAAAAAGAACAATATCTCTTCTTTTTTTTTTTTTTACTTCCCATCATGCCGAAATAAAAGGAGCTCTAGGCTTTTAATTATTTGAAGTGCAGGTGTTGCAGATTAAAAGTACAGAAACAGGTTCTTACCATCTCTGAGGGAACAGGGAGCAAGCAGCAGGAACCATGAAGATCAAACTTTAAAAGAAAAAAATACGTTATTTTCATCCAAACACTCCTGTGAAAATTCAAATCCCTCCGACTCGTTGTACTTACAATCCTCCAACCAGCATGACTTGGATTGGTCCATGTAGATACGTGATTCTCTGTGGGGAAAAAAAGAGAAGCTTGATGACTCTCATGTTGGGACTCTTAACAGCAGGAAGGCAGTAATCAAGGTGAAGGTCTGACCTGCATGAACTTGTATTTTTCCAGCCTCTGCATGATGATGGGCAGGATGACTGACAGAAGAAATTAAAGATAGTCAAAAGAGGAAAAGGATAACTTGGAAAACTCTAAGGAATAATAAGAAGATGAAACTTCTCTGCATACTCATTCCTGGTGCAGCCATGGTGATTCGAGAGAAGACCACTTGAGTGATGCCTTTTACCGCCGCTTTCTACAGGAAAGATAAACAAAGATTTAGAAACTGTTTAGCAATAAAAAGAGGAAAACTGTTGTGTGTTTCATAGAAGTATAGAAGATGTGTCTGGACTGCTGACCGTGGAGTGGCCCAGTTTGTTGCCGTTTTCATCCGTGACAGCGATACCGTTCAGGATCTCCCTGACGAGCAGAGAAACAGAGGAGGAAAAGAAACAAAAAAGGGTAAAACAACATTAAACACGAGAAAATGAAAATTCTGTGATGAAAGTTTGATGAAAGAAACTTGTTAAGGTTAAATATTCTGACTCGACTTTAAAAGCACACAGGCGGAAACTTGAGTGTTCACACAAAACTAAAAGAGTGACGTCCAACAGAAAATATATATAGACTTCAAACTCAAATTAAGATGCACTTAAAATGCATTCTGTAGGAGCCATGTTTAGGAGTTACAGGAGTGTGAGACAAAAATTGCTCAAGCAGGTGTTTATAAGTAGGAACCTTCACTGGGGTGTCAGGTGTTGCTAGACGGAGGAGCACAGAAGCTTTTTTTGACCACTATGCCACGCTACAGCACACAAGGTTACGTGGAGTGTTTTGAGTGAATCTTTGAATGAAACTATATGGACAAATGTTGGAACCTTCCATATGTAAAATTGAAGACCATTAGTGAATGAAAAATCAGAATCAGAATCAGAAATCTTCTATTAAACGAAGAAGATATTGGACTGTCGTGTTTCACAAGACGCTTGGGGGCGAAGCCAAGGCAAGCGCGCGTCCTTGTGGCAAGGACATAAAATACGCGTTTGACAAATATGTCGACAACCCTTGTGGAAGTTTAGGCACAGAAAACCTGCCTTGTCGTGACCTCTTTCATCCCTGTTTTAAAAGTATAAACCCTTAAAGGTTCTACAACAGAAAATGTACAGGCTATATGATTTGACCTTCCCTAGGGCCTTAAAATACCACATAACCACATCATCACCTTCCCTTGAATACGATTTTTTTATTTAACCTTTATTTATGGAGGTTACTCCTATTGAGATCAGAGATCTATTTTTCAGGCAGACCTGAGTAGTTCTGACAGCAGGACTTACTGTTGCCTCATCATGGGAATGTTAACACAGTTAGCAGATGCCACCGCTGCAAAAGGGACCCAGCGAGCAACAAGGGGAGGAGCTTTCTGCACGAAGAAGTGAAGACAAAATGAGTCCGTTTGTAAACATGAAGGATCCCTGATCCAAATGGATAAAACGTAGACAATGCATGACTTAAAATGTACAGTCAATAGAGCAATTGTAAAATCATCCAGACAAATGAAGGATAAGAGAAGACTTAGTTAAAAAACAGAGTAAACTGTCTGGATAGTTTGAAAACTAACGTGCGTGTGTGTACCTTTGTGTAGAGGTTGAGTCCCACTGCTGTTGCCAACGCTGTGCTGGTTGCTGTTAGGTAGGCGACTCCAATCTGCCTGAGAGAGACAAAACACCGCTTATTTTAAGACCATGAACAAAGTCAGTTTGTATATGAATGAATGTTTGATTTAGGTGTCTGGTGAGTTTTCATGACATGAATATCACAACAACAGCACCATTTACATGAACCACTCTCCAAATAATAAGACTCCAAGAGGTAAGATACAACCAATACCAACACAGCCCCCCCCCCCCCAACACAAGGAGGCGCAATACACCACAGTTTACATATGATCCAGTTCATAAACCAACTCATCACATTATAAATAGAGTCATATTTATCTGTCTGGGTTTACAGTATTTATCTGTATAAATGGCGATCACAGGGTGCACTGGTGATGGATTTAAAAGTCCTTTAGCATCCAGGAGGACATGTTAAGTTTAAGTTTAGTGTTGATATGCTCTCTGTGATGCATTTAGCTGAGTATTAATGATAACAGTACTCCAGCTGGAATGACAGAAAAACAAAAAATAAAGAGGATGTGCTTTTGTGATTTCTTTTCTTATTTATGACTTAAAACTTGTAAGATTAAAGAGCATTTAATCTCTGTGTGGTAAATCTTATGCTGCAGTTTCCTTAAAGGCAGGGTTGGTAATTTTCGAAAACTAGCATGATTTTGAAAGTAGCATTCCCTCAGTGCTCCGTCTACACCCACCCCCTCCCCTCTGTGCTCCCTCAAAAGCCACGCCCCTTGCTTTGATGGTGGGCTAGTGCACGCATGGGGTAGAGCACAAGGAGGAAGACGGGGAGGCATGATTGGTTCATCAAATTGGTACCTCGTGGCAGACATTGGTCGAAGTTTCTACAACTGCTACAGATGACGGATTTCTTTGTTCTTTTTTCAGAGCACATGAGTTATTAATTTCTGTCAGGACCTAAAGACAATTTCAAATAAAATCTTAAAAAGTGTATCTGGAGAAAATTGCCAACCCTGCCTTTAATATTAATCTGAGATACAATCCAGACTTCTTCGGTGTTTAAGGAGCTTGTGGAAGGTTGTCTTTTTGGCGTCATGTAAAAGTGACTGGGGAACTTATTCAGACATGAAACAACATGTTACACTTCACGTAATCAGGTCTGAAAGAGGAAAGAGACAACCCAGCAGGATCATGGTTTCCTTAGCCTGATTTCATTACCTAAAAAGCTTACACTATAAGTAAATTCTTACTTGGGAGTGATGGGGGAGGCAGCGTTTCGGTTTGTGTAGTTGACCAGAGCGTTGAAGGACTGATTCACCCACTGCCAGAACACCACAGCAGGAACTGTCCTACAAACACAAACAGTTATGAAACCTTCAAAGCTTCTCTGTGAGACTTCACAAGTTTTCCTGTCTGTGTGCTCTTCTTCTGTACCTGTAGAACTGCAGCATGCAGCCGGTGATGGCCATGCCTCCGGGGACCTGGAATGACATGCGGCCGATCAGGTTCATGCGATCTCCTGTGTCCGGGTGGAAAGCAGAGTCGTACAGCTTCTTGGCGTAGTGGAGCTGCTCCTCTGTGGTGCCCGGAGGGATAGATCCTGCCCTGTACAAGAAAACCCAATGTATTATATACAACGAAGGAAACAATGAACAGTTTTGTCTTACAACATTTGTCCCAACTGAGCACATAGCACGTCTAAGTATGACAGAAAAGTAGAACATTTACTGAGGTTCTGCAGAGCAACAATCCTGCTCAGCTGTTAACGAAGCAGAAGGGTCGGGAATGAGAGTTTCATGACACAAAAAAAACCTCACAAAAGATACAACATGTGCCTGTGATACTATAACCTGCATGTGACAGTCTCTGTGTAGCAGCATTTCCTGTTATAATAATTACCATTTTCTCACCTGCAGCTTTCCACTAGCGCCTTGGCCTCATCCAGGCGTGAGTCAGGTAGGAGCGCCGTCCGACAGTCTGTGATGTTAAAGAAGTGTTTCAGTCGCCCCATAAACGTCGTCTGATCCCACTGTGGTTCGTCGATGTCGAATGAGCTCAAAGCCATCGTGCTGGTTTATAAGCAATCTAATAAGTCATTAAAAAGTTCAGGATTTTGGACCAGCTCTGCTCAGAGGTTACTCAGCAGCTGCAGACCAAACCTGGACAAAAGAAGAGGAAGAATCGTATAATTAGACAACACAGAACATTTCAAACAGATTCTGGTTCTTAGTGGATCTCGACAGCTTGTAACTACCTGGTTCATGTTTGTCCTTCCACCAGTCCACACTGGTTTAAGCTGATGTAACATTAACAGATTTTTAGCTCAGTGGGTCAGAGAGCCTTTGAACCCCCACAGGGCTGCAGTAAGTGTGTGTGTGTGTGTGTGTGCGTGTGTGTGTGTGGGGGGGGGCAGCTATTATTAGCCCATCACCAGAAAATTAAGTGCGACTACATTGATGATCAATGGCTTATTGTATTTGTCTAGCAAAACAGTCTCTTTGTGCACTTCTCAAACATGAAAACTTTCTGCTGATTCTAAGAAAGTGTGATGTGCACGACAAGAGTCTAGACTAGTATGTAAATCTTTTACTTTTGCTACCTGCATAGAGGAAACAGCCTGAACCCAGAGACACCACATGAACAAAATTAGCTTAAAGCTAATAAGCATAAGGTGCTGTGAAAAAAAAGAAAAGACTATTCACTGAGGATCTAATGGTTCGTACACTCTGTTGTTGAACAGGCTACACACACACAGGCTGAAATACACATGCATGCACAAACAGGATCCTAAATGGACATGAACTAATAGAGAGATGTCAGAGTGAGGGGGCTGCCCACAGCGGGCGCTACTGAGCTGGGGAGGGGGGGGGGGGAATTTGGCACCTTGCTCAAGGGCACCTCAGCAGTGCTCAGAAGTGAACTGGCACCTCTCCAACTACCAGACCAATTTTCAGATTTTGACTCACCAGGACTTAAACCAGCGACCCTCCGGTTCCCAACCCAAGTCCCTACAGACTGAGCTACAGCCGTATAAATATGTATGTGATCAGGTGTAACATCATTTTACAAAAGAAAGAAAATGCTATAACTACTGCAGCTACATTTTTAAAGTAATATTTTAAGTACAAATATCAAACATTTTGCTGGATCATAACTCTAAATTTTAGGATTTGCTGTTTTTAGGATTGGGGTTTTTGAGATTTTGTTTGTCAAAAATGTTTTGAAGATGCCACTCTGCGCTCTGGAAAATTACAAACTGACTTGTTCTCCTATATTTGACATTTCAAAGAGGTAAGAATGAACCAAGAAAAGAATCTGCTGATTAAACAATAGTGAAAGTCCACACTTGAAGTCCTGAAGTTCCTGTGTTGGTAACGAAACATGGGTCTGGTGGGCATGAGTTTCCTCTAAGACACTGTTTTGTGCTCCACAATAAGGGGAGCTCTTTTTTTAGGATCAGCCCCCCCCGAGCTGGACTTAATTAATCCCAAATATGTGCCCTGAAGATTCAACCCAACAAAACCCTGAACAAATACAAACTCTTGTTTCTACCTAAAAAGTCTCAGGAGTCAAACTTGCTCTAGAAATCATTGACCACATCCTGGTAAATGGTTCCACAGGTTGTCATTTTGGAGTTTTGCATCTTCAGCATTCTGCTTCTTATTACACACAACCTGCTGACTGCAGCTCTAACTATCCAAACATCCCAATGAGCATCTTCACCAGTACATTACTAAATTGTTTTCTGTAAGCACTAAGTCCAAATCTCTGTGTGGTTTAATCTTTTGTAAGTAAAGGGCACATGAGGAGAGGAGGATATCAGTGCTCTCTTCAGTGACTCAGTCCAGCTGGAACTGGATCTTTTCTGCAGCTGCTTGTTTCGAAAGTAGGATAAGGTCTGCAGAACCTTGTGGGGAACCCTGAAAATGAGCCAAAAGTCAAGATGGCCTCACATACCATGAAATATCATGAAGATTATACCAACAAACAGAGGAACTGATGGCTGCATTGGATGAATCGAGGTCATTAGACAGTAATGCTACACAGTGTGTAATAATAAGACAAACAGGGGTAATGCATCAGTTAACTAAAAGAAAAGATTAGGGTTGAAACTAACAAACTTTTTTTATCATCTCCTGTTTTATGAAATGTATAAAAGTGGTGAAAAATGCCAATAACACTATTAAACTACCACAACTGTGTTTGTTTTGTTTAACCTACAATGAAAATAATTGTTCCTAGAAATATTTTTTAAATACACCCATGATCTAAAAAACAAAACAAAACTTAACATTTTCCAAAGATATGAATGATGAAAAGCAGAACAATGTAACACAAGAAAAGTTAGAGCAAGTGAATTATGGACTCTATTTGGCTTATAAATCAATAGAGAAAAATAAACTAATGTTGTTTTCCTTTTTCTGTCTTTGGACTCATTGTTTCAGCATAAGAATGTTTCTATCAAAATCAAAATAAGAATTTGTTTTGGTGTTTTCGGTGCATAAATCAAAGAACATAGAAGGGAGCAGTGTTATACAACATATGCTGGAAAACCTGTACAGGTGTGCAGGAAGGTGCAGGATGATGTTTGTGCAAATGTCTTTTTTATGGTAAAGAATTAAAGATGTCAACAATATAAACAGACGTAACTTTAGTTCAATGGAAAATCTACACAACTTTTAACGTTTTTATTTTGCCCACAGAACAACCAATCAAGAAACTAACAAACAAAAAGGATGAAAGAGCCAACAAAAAAAGACTGATTATCAAAGTTTAACACCTCATGGACTAAATTATATCTACAGATAGGCCTACATAACATAACAAGAAAATAATCATTAGCTGTAATTGTAACTGATTATTTCAATTGGGGTTCTGTCTGATTGGCAAAACTAATGTCAACAATTGATTTGACTCTATAAAATTGAGACATGTGCCACATGTATGATTGATTTCCACAATTTCCCAGTTTGGGATCAATAAAGTCTAAATCTATCTATCTATCTATCTATCTATCTATCTATCTATCTATCTATCTATCTATCTATCTATTTCTTTGATTATGAACACAATTGTATCCCGACATGCAGGTACAGACAGAGTTTGGAGACCGATTTGAAGGCTAAATGAAAAGCTGTGTGACAAATGTAAGAGGGACTAGAAGAAGCTTCAGGTAAGGCTTGACAAACTGGATCTGCAGCCCAAAGCACACAAAAAAAACAACTGAATACATCGTATAACGTATAACTAATCACAAAACACATGAAAGTCAGCATCTCAAAGCGTGAGCGTGCATAGACTATCTTAATTCAAATCAAAAACAAAGGCATAAACTCGATGTGTGTACAGAGAAGGGTTTGTGTTCTGCAGACCAAACAAACTGCAGTGAAAAGAGTAAAGACATGTCAGTCGAAATAGAGTGATGCAACATTACTCGAGTAACCGGCTGGTTTTTACTTCTGCAGCAGAAATAAAGAAACATACGAGAAGAAGCATCAACTCATTGAGGGCAACCTTGATAAAAACAGATAACATACCTTTGTTGGATCCTTCGACTGTCCAACTGAACCTGTCAGGTAATCAAATGTGCTCGTAAGCCATGGCAGAGATATGTGCACGTGGCAAAGCGTCCTCCAATCACGAGTTGGGGCAGCTCCCTCTACGTGAAAACCGGCGAAAACTAAACCTGACACTTTTTTAACTGACTCACTTCAAAACATACACATGCGGTCAATATGTGACTGGTGTTTCTGTTTTGTTGTTTAATGTCAATGTGACCAAAACATATGGCAATTACATGTTAAGCTAACTAGCCAGCTAGTCTCCTCTTGCTAGTTAGTTCATAATGTGAGGAGTTTATTCTGTCTGTACACTATTAATGTGTATGCAGTAACTTATTTTAATGTCTTTCAGCAAAATAACGCACACAAAATCAAACAGAGATCAGTTCGTGGCCTAAATTTGGACCATGTAACATGCATCTGGGAAGCTAAACTCGTCTTCCTTCCATACGTGCTTGAGTTTTGTGCGTAACTTTGCGTCTGACGTCACCCCCCTTAGTAACCCTCGGCGGCGTCTCCAAGAGCGAAGGCAACAAGATGGTGAGTTTAATTTATCGTAATAATTAGCCATTAACAATGAAAATAAATCCCCAAATGCGCAGATATTCACATAAAGTAGGGCTTGCTCGAGTATAGCCGCGATTTAAAGGCTACGACTCCCCGCAACTTGCCGAGAGAAACATTCAACTGCGAAAAGCTGTCTGTTGCTTCGTTTAGTTATCAAGGGAGATTAGCTTTGCACGCTAGCTGCCTTTAGCATCCACGGGGTATCCCGTTAACTACGCTTGTATTCAAACAACTAGTCCACGAGGCACACTGATAACAAAGTGGATCTGATTAGCTACTTACAGGCACTGGTGTTGTCTTCTGTTATCAGTACCGCTAGGAAAGTGCTTGCTCATTTTAGAAGAAAAATACTTGTACGGCCTGTTAGTGAGGATGGAGGATAGAAAGAAGAGATGTATTTCCACAATGGTGGTTAGATGTAGCAGTGCTCCCCCTGTCCCCCCGGCAAAGTAACACAACATTGATGTTTTCACTGGTTGCGCAGGGATTACTGTCTATTCTTCGGAAGCTAAAGAGCACACCAGACCAGGAGGTGAGGATACTGCTGCTGGGTCTGGACAACGGCGGGAAGACCACCTTGCTCAAACAGCTGGCATCTGAAGACATCAGCCACATCACCCCCACACAGGTAAGGAGAAAAAGTACCAAACATACACCACTTGTTGTACGATCAACGAGAAAGAGGAGGTTTACATTCTTGCATATATATGTATGAATTACAGTCTGCGCTCATTTAATATGATTTATGTTTCCTTCAGGGATTCAACATCAAAAGCGTCCAGTCTCAGGGTTTTAAACTGAATGTTTGGGACATTGGAGGCCAGAGGAAGATCAGGCCTTACTGGAGAAACTACTTTGAAAACACAGATGTACTTGTGAGTGGACAAATCAAGTCAATGTTGACCTGGTAATAGATAGTAAAGTCCCTGTTTATAACACATGCTAACATGAAAACGTCCTTTTATTTTTCAGATTTATGTCATTGACAGTGCTGACAGAAAGAGATTTGAAGAAACAGGCCAGGTATGTAGACTGTATATAGTTGGGGGTTTTCTGACCCTTTTGTTTGTAAATAACTAAAACCTGATTTTCCATAATGAATACTTTTTATTAAGTAAATTGTGATTTAAAAAAGAAATACATAACTTTGACCAAATAATTCAATGCAGAGGCTTAGTAATACATAATCATGGTGTGTGAAATATGTCTGTTGTTGTCTTTGCTTTTCTTATAGTTCAAGGATGTAGCACTTCATTCTTCTGTCTTGTATCACTAGAGTCCAAGTTCGAGTCTCATTTTGACAGCTCAGATTTGTAATTTCCTGAAGCACTGGAGCCTCTCCTGCTAGAGTACTTGTGTCTGTTTGTCCTGCGTTATATTTTACAGAAGATATTTGTTTGTTGCAGGAGCTGGCAGAGTTGTTGGATGAGGAGAAGTTGAGTGGAGTCCCCGTGTTGATCTTTGCAAACAAGCAGGACCTGCTGACAGCTGCTCCGGCCTCAGAGATCGCTGAGGGTCTCAACCTGCACACCATCCGGGATCGCATGTGGCAGATCCAGTCCTGCTCCGCCCTCACTGGTGAGGGGATTCAGGTGAGCATACAAGCTAAGTGTTCCCTTTATTATGCATTAGTGTTTTTAATTCTCTGCTTCTCACCATGCTGCTTTTGTTCTTTCTCAGGAGGGCATGAATTGGGTCTGCAAGAGCGTCAACTCAAAGAAAAAATAGCTTCTCCTCCAGTCTTCTACTTCTTAGGAGGAACAGCAGCAGCAGCAGTGACAGCAGCACACACACATACACTGACACACATTGCACCCTCCTGAGCCTTAGAACGATGGGATATACCTGTGAATGTAAACACACTACTAATCCAACATGGACTTCGAGTTTTTAACACAGTGCATTCTTCTTTTACTGTTGTCAAGTAATGTCAACGCATCTTCCTAAAGCGAGGGGGGTTTGACCTCAAAGGGAACCCCTTGCCCTCCACCCAGAAAACCCACGTCATCACCACAATCCCAGCCACCATCCTTCGCCTGTTACGACCTCAAACATTCCCATTAAACTGCTGTCTTTCGTTTGAATTCCAGCTTTTTCTGTAATCTTCTCCTCCATCTCATTCTTCCAGGTTGATATGTGTTTTTTTTTTTTTTTAAGTATCATTCCACGATGGCTGTAAGCGCTTGTCCTGCTATGGCTCTGTTTGAAGTGAGGTATATTTTTGTAATTGTTTTATTTATGGTGAAGTAGAGTGTGGAGTGCTTTTAAAAAACAACAACTGGTGTGGTGTGAGTGATTTCGAGCATGTTGGAGGAACGGTCCAACTCTACCATTTAAAGATTAATACGTTACATGTTAATAATGTATAAAAAAAGCAAAGAAATTAAATGGTTAAGAGCAACTACATTTGTGGATTAACTGTAAATAGCTCAGCCCCCGTGTTTATATATTATGTTATGCACATATTATAGAGTACATGTCACCCTGCTGTACTCAGTAATCTATTATGTTTGCATATCTAATATAAGCTGGCAGGTTTTTGACCGAGGTACTGTACGTCCTGATGCATTTCTTTGTGCTTCTCGGGTTAGTGAGGGAATTCACTCTTGGCGTTTCCTTTTGATATTCTTGAATGTAATCTGTCCAGAATTGAAGGTACTGTATGTGAATAAAATATAAGAAAACTGTTAAAGATATGGTTGTTGCTGAATTCTTACCATTTTTCACTCGCATCATGCAGGGACTTGTCCGACTAGGCTCCAGTGGCTCAGTGTCCGCAGCAGGTGGAGTCAGCTGTTCATGACAGCAAGCAGGCCTGTGTGGAGAGCCCTCTGTGGAGCTCTATAGAGTCAGTACAGCATTGAATTCAGTATACAAATGTACTGGTATCATGGGGGAGTTATAAGACAATGAGCCCTCCATCCCTTCAGTATCTAGTTATGTGTGTTTTTCTCTTTTAAGTTTCTAGCTGTTTAGTACCCTACCATGGAAGTAGTTTCTTGCTTTTCTTTTTTCGTTTTGTGTGTTCTGAGGTCATTGTGCCTCTGTGGTGGTTTTTTGTCTCTATGTAGCGGATTTGTGTCTGTTTGCGTATCTTTGCAGTTGTTTGTGTCTTTGTTGATCTTAATAGTCTGTTGCTTCTGTTTTTTCTTGTTTTGTTTTTCTCTAATTCCCTTTGGTGTCTCTTTGTAGTTATTTGTGTGACTGTGGTTGGCTTGTGACTCTTCAAAGTTGTTCCATGTTTTTTTGTGTTTGTTATTTTGTGTCCTTGTAGTTTTTGTGTCTCTGTTGCTGTCTTAGACCTTATCTTATATCGATATCTTTTTACTTCTGAATGTTGGCTCTCTTAGTTTTTATTTGATGCCTCAATGTGGTTTATAATGTCTCTCTTGCCGCTCAGCTATCTTTGTCAGTCTTTTGTGTCACTCAGTAGTCTTTTCTGCATCCCTGAAGGGTCGATTTGCATATTATTGTGGACCTATTGCTGTTTTTTTTACCGACTTTCTGACAAGAAATGTTAACAATCCCACAAACAGAGGCCCTGGAGCAGGGGCCCCATGACCTGTGCCCAGTAGGCCAGTCGAGCAATCCATCCATGACTGGGTGACAGGAGAACACAGGAAGACATTGTTTTTTGTATTATTGGGTCAAGAAAGCCTGACAACCACTGACCTGTAAGAATGAAAAGTTTTAATCATGTCAGAAAATAAAGGCCCATTTCATTTCTCACTTAAATGAGTGCAAAAAGAATCTTAAAAGAACAGTTACTTGTTGAATGTTCCTGATGATACATGAACTATGTTTTTGTGTTGGTTGTAACAGAATTAATTCCACAGAATACCATCGTATCTGGTCTCTTCTGACATGCAGGAGATTCAGTCAGGCAGGTGGTGCTGTTTCCACCTGGTTGGGTTAGTGCCCTCATGGCCTGGGGCTGACAGTTAACCTGCACTGCACAAATCTGATCCCCCTCCAAGGCATCATGTTGGGCTGTGGGCTGGATACACAGGAGACCACCTGCATGTGTCTGTGTGTGGGGGCGGGGGTTGAAGACATTAGTCTCACAACATTATGGTTTTCAACTTCCACCCAATGGTAGAAGATTATTGAAGACATTTTCTCAATTTCTTAAACTCCACCTAATTCCAGGGGTTCCTATTGTTCTCACTACACTTCAGTAGACTGGCTTATAAAGTGATGCCTCAATAGCGCTGAAGCTCAGCTTGATTAGCATTACTGCTAGGCTACATGAGTGACTCAGAGCACAATTAGCTGCAATCATCCTTCTGTTATCTCTTTAAAAGTATAAATACAGTAGCTTGTCAAGAAATGGATGACTGGTTTCTCACAAGCTAATGAGATACCAATCAGTCTAATGAGCTAACGACGCAAATCACCTTTTTAGCTAATGTTAGCATTAGCATGCTGAACAAAGATGGTAGATGTTACCCAAAGAAACATTACCTGCTGAAACATAATACTTAAACGATGATTGAATAATGAATAGGCTCTACTTTTTAAATCAGCATTATAAGTCATTATCAGCATATTAGCATGTTGATGTCGGCTTGTATCTCACAAAGCAGCGACATTGCTCTTAGTTTTGTTTTCTTCATAGCTGTTTTATCGTTAGCTACAATATCCTACTAAAGTAAACTTTTATTTAACAACACGATACCTATACGATTTATTTTTTTGATCCTTTTAACATCTTGTCTTTGATTGTAAAAAGCACCCTTGCAGTGAAGCTAGCATATGGCTCGAGACTTTGGGTCATATTCAGGTCAGGCTTGTTATACATTTTACAAAATTAGACCTATTGTTAGAGTAAAAAATAACTCAAGAATATACACTGTTAATGTTAAATTCAGTGTAATATGAGCTTTTTTAGGTGAGCATATTTGGTTAAAAAGCTGCGCGATTCAGCACTGCAACAACTTACTTCATGTTCTGTGTCTTATTTATTGTTTGCAGCTGAAATGTTCATTTTAAAATCTTCTAGAGACAGTATGTATTTGTAGAAGTTGTCTTTGTGCCTTACAGGCTTATTTCTGAGCTCCACACTACATGCAGGTCATAAATAATTGCCTTGAGTAAGACATTTGAAGGTGTTATGTGTCCAACAGACTGTTCCTGCTGATAGAATGGAGTGTTTGACTTTGACATTGTATGAGACTGATTCAGAGGGCCTCAGAGACTTACAACAGCCTCTTCTTGTCTCACAAAGATCCTTTTTGTTCACCCTCACACAGACAGGATGTACTTGTATTGTTACTCATCTGGATTTTATCTCCCTGTTAAATTAGATTCACAGAAAGAA
The DNA here is from genome assembly GCA_020745685.1 of Tautogolabrus adspersus. NCBI lineage: Eukaryota > Metazoa > Chordata > Actinopteri > Labriformes > Labridae > Tautogolabrus > Tautogolabrus adspersus. Next base: position 18,275,650 of record CM036554.1, read on the forward strand.
CCATGGAAAATACAGTAAGATGCGGGCTAGGGGTAACATAAAGACAGAGATATTTAAAGGAACGATAAGAGACATAGCGGGACAAGATCAACACCACTCTGATGTCTTCAAACTGAATCTGAGGCTACATCCATGTTTTTTTTATAGTCTATTACACCTCTGGGAATAATAATAAAAACGCATATAAACACACACACCAAAAGAAAATATTGGTGTTCTTTCAAAACCTGCAAATAAAAGAACAAAAAGTTTTGTGGTTTTTCAATCAATGCAAAAGCTTTTCCGCCACACATTTATTTGTGTGTGGTCAATTTGATGGAGCCAGACATGTGACGGCGATACATATCAGATACGTAGGCGACCAAATTACTGACTTTCTGTATTCTCGTGGATCAGACAGCTGTTCAGCAGCTGTGTGTGCAAGTGTGAGAAAATGTGTGTCAGGAGACTGAGAGGGGGTGTGTTTGTCAGTGTGAGTGTGTGTCAGAGAGTGAAAGATAGAAAAGCAGCACTGTAATTTATGTTGCACCTCCGACCCCACAGTTCTTGGCTGCCTGTGTCTCTGCTGTGTTTTGCTGACGCTAGAAAAAGAGAAAAGGCAGCACATCAGACCTGTACTTCCACCAGCTCGAGAATGGAGAGAGGTGGGAGTAAGAGGGTGGAGCGAGAGGAAGCGACATGATTAAAATGTGTTTTATGTGTACTTTAGGTTCTGATTGATGCCACTCAAAAGATTTTCTTCAATACATTATGTAGATGTTTAATTTGCATTTTTTTGAGCACTAAAAGGACTAAAATGTAAGCACTGAGTTTAAAAGGAAATGACTGAGAGTGTAAAAAGAAACAATCTTGATAAAAGCGTCATGGTAGGAAAAGTGTCAACAATTGTAAAATGGTTTTAATATTTTGATGAGTTTAATGGAAAGATTACCACTTAGGGTATTAATGGTAAACATTAAACTACAGGCCATAATCAGTAAGCTTAGCTTTAAAAACAGCTAGGCTAACCTAAGCTACTCAGCTGCTAGAACAACAAAACGAGCTTAGGGTATATGAACACATGATATATTTGTTTGGTGGACATTTTCGCTTCTTTTTTTCCAGGCTAGCCGTTTCCCTGGAAACAGCCAAACAATGTAAGCTTTAAGCCTATGTAATAAGCTAATGGTTTCCCCCCTTTTTAGCATTTTGCTAATATGAGCTAACTAGCGGCTAGCATTAGCAAAATAGCTCGAAAAGCGAAGATTTTCAATTAAAATGTTCTAGCTGGTTCAGTTCAGTTGGATTTTGTTTTCTGTTTTTTTCTTTTACAAGCTAGCTGTTCCTTCCTTTTTCAATTATTGTGCTAAACTGAGCTAAACTAACTGACTGGTAGCTTAATTTTGATTGTAGGTTACCAAGTATTTTCTCATTGTTCAGTTTAGTTAACCTGTTTCCAGACTGGCTGTGTCCCTTAAATTCCCCAACGTTTCCACTAAACTAAGCTATGTGGCTGATAGTTTGACATTAAGACTTTTAAAGATTAGATTACAAATGAACAGTTGTTGTATTTGTTTTCCCATTTGTAAGCTTCGTTTCCTGTTATGTTCAGTCTTCGTGCTAAACTGAGTTAACTGGCTGCTCTCACATTCATCATGAACACATAGGAGTATTTTCCACAGCCTCAAAAAACTCTAACATGTTGGCTAATAACCATTTTGAAATGTGAAACTGTTCCTTGATCTGAAGATTCTGATCGCATCACTTTATTTTCTAGATAAAATACACCCCATCTTTTTTTCAATATTCTTCACCAACAAACATTTATTTCTCTACCCCCCCAATTCCCTGTTCCGTCACTCAAACAAACAAACAAGTGGATCATCCCCACTACCTGAATGGGGATTGGAGCTGAAAGTGCTGTGTAGGGCAAGGCAGTAATGTAACAACCTAATCAGGCTGAGGGGAACAAACACACGCACACACTCTCTCTCTTTGACTCTTCATCTTAAACCTCGATCTCTCCATCCTGTTTTCTCTCTGTGGGCCTCCACCCACACATGGGCCCTGATTGTACAGGGTGGACACGGACATTTTACATTTTTGTTTCAGTAGTTTTATGCTTCAGTTGTTGTATCTTTAAAAATAAATACGGCAGAACAGGAAGTCAGCATATTTGATTTTAAAGAGAGAAAGGCCTGGATTGTGAAATGTAGGAGCACAAGTAGGAGGATGTGTTTGGTCAAAAGTCTTGTGAAAAGATAGCAAATGGCTGTTCATGGATGACTTTGCAAACACTGTGGGCAAGTCTCTGTTTAATAAATATGCTGACAATACAACGTTGAATTAATAGAATTTAAGCTACTTTGCAATCAAAGTCGGACTTTGGTCAATTGGACGTACATTTGATTTTTGTCTAGATATAACAGAAAGTTGTAATTAAAAGACTGCTGCTGACATTTTTTCCAGAAACTATTAGTAACACACACCATGAACGCAACATTAACATACTGTATGTGGAGAAAATATTTCCATCGTATGATATTGCACTGAAAAAGGATGTGTGGCGTTTCTGATGTGGTAAATATATATTTATACTTATCACATCTGAAGATCAGTTTGTCCTGGTTTGTTTTTAACATCACACGGACACTTTTTATGCTTATATAAATGTGTCTCTGTCAACTCATGTACACTTAATGCTGTTGTTCGGTCATGACTGGTTTGGTTTTTGCTTGTCATTGTGGTTATATGTACATTTGTATAAGTTTGTACCACCAACCTGCCAAAGGACTACAGATGGAAATTAGTTTACAGCAACAATCTGGCAAATGTACATGTTTATGTTCATAAATTTGCTTTGTCCCTATGTTTAAATAAATAATTAGACGATGGATCACAAAAGATAAAAAATGTGTGATGCAGATACTAGTGTTTTGTCTAGTTATGTTCAAATGTACTGAAAAACGCCTAGCTTGAGGCCGTAGGTTTCTGGTATACCATGAGGATGTAAGATGTTGCTGGTTTTCGTCAACATTTTGGCCCACAGACACACACTGGACCAGGGGGATTGCTGGGAACACGAAACTTTGGAAAGGTTCCCCGAATAAGTACAATTTAGAGCATTTTGAGCTGTTCACAGGGGACTGTGGGAACCTAGATAAGCTATGAAGACGCTTTTAGTTTTCAGTTAATTTGTCATAAATTTCACTTTGGGACAAATGGTAAAATACAGAAAAAGTAACATACAGAAGCCCTAAGCTGACATGCGTCCATAGACTTCCATGTTTGTTATTTGCTTCTGCAACTCTGGGGGTACAATAGACAGAAGTTGAGATCTCAAGAAATCTGTAAATGACATTGTCTCATGGGAAAGGTCCTATATAAAAAGGTATGAATGTATGTCCGCTTAGGGCTTTCTGGCATTAATGTTCTAGATTATCACCATATTTATCCCTTAAATGAACATGAGGAAATAGACTTGACTGAGTTGACAGCAGAGACCAGTTTTAATTTGTTCGTTTATTTGGAACCCTTCTCCAAATCACGTCTGCAATTTTTTCCATTTCACAAAATATTTACAAAAAAAGATACTTTAATGTTGTTGTTTTTTATTCATGTTAACTGTTGTAACACCTCCTTTTTAGGATGATGACAATTGCTTACATCTTGCAGTCCAGTCTAGTTCTTTTAGAAAAAGTTCATGAAAAAAATTCCTCCCACTCTCCATATTTTCAGTTACGCTCATTTTAAAACTGCATACATTTATCCCCCGTTGTTCTTCTTCTTTTGAGTGCTTTAAAAAAATCTTCCTTGCATGCTTTCAGCTGCAAACAGGAAGCCAAGAGCTTGTGTGCTTATTGAGAGGAAGTGACATCTTTGCCCTGCAGGAAGTACAATTACAGCATCATCAGATCCTCCAGATGCTTGATTGGTTTGGTTTGTCAAGTCTTGTCTTTTTTCTCTAAAATCATAGAGTCTCTCTAGACGAGCAATAAACATACAGATGTACCAAATAACACAAAGTCATTATAAGTACTAAATGGAAACAGTCTTTGTCAGAAGAAGAGCTTCTGTCCTGTGGGGAGCCTGGGAGCAGAAAAAAAGAGCATTGAGAATAAGAACAATATTCTCAAATGTTAAGCTCTTATATCCCTCTGCAAGTATGTAGTCCAAGCATAACAAGGCGTCCACAAGTGCATTGTGGGTGTTCCATGGAAGAGCGTTTAGTGTTCAAGCCGTACAATCCATCCCTGAACTCAGCAAAAAAGGAAGAGTTGCCATGATGATAAAAATCAAGGAGACACGAAGGGGATGCAGTGCCTCATTAAAGGATCCATCAAACAAAGTGAGCTGGGCAGAGCAAATGTGATGCTAATAACATAAGGCAACTGACCTCAGTACGACTGGAGGGGCGATTATATCAGATGAAGCGCTAAACTGGAAAGGTCAAACCTGCACGGTGATATCGCTTTTCCCTTTAACGTCAGTAAGAAGCTGTGAAGAGGCATGAGAAGATTTCCTAATAAAAGTTCATTTTCTATCAATCCGTCCCCTGCACTATAAATAAAAGGATGCAGGATCTCTCCTCTCAGGCCTCTAGTTTGTCGTTAATGTGTAAAATGCTGAGCTAAGTTGTGCCAGAGTGATGCAGATGGCTGTTTATGTATCATACACAACATGAAACACTGACTGAAAATGAAAAATAATGAGAAAAATAAACACACAAAGAGATCAACCCTGCCCCCGAATGTTTGTATATGTTCTAGATCAGTGTGTGGATATACATTTTAATATTCTACTGGGTGTGTAGACAATAACTGCATTGTGTTTAATGGTTAATAAGTCAGTAAAGGTGTGCTATTTTGGTGCCTGTCTCTATATCCAAGAGTGTTTGTATATGAGTGTGTGTGTGTGTGTGTGTTTCTCTACTCTGTTAACTGGTGACATAGTGCTTTGTAGACGGCTGCCCATACAGCCCGTAAAAATCTGCATGTCTGTGTGTCTGAGAGGCGTCTATCCAGTCCCTCACAGCCAGGCCCTGCATGGACGGACCTCCAGAGGCCAGACCAGGGGGAGGGGGGTAGTCCTGGGCGCTGACCCAGGGGAAGGAGCCCGAACGCGGGTACGGAGGGTGGCTGCGGTGGCCTGACACGGAGGGCACTCCGGAGCAGTAGCAGTTATCCATCGTGCACACCAGGATCTTACGACCGCCGTATTGAGGCAGCACGGCCTGCTGAGAGGAGTGCGAGGAGCTGCTGCCTCCGGGGGGAAAGTGGGAGGAGCCAAACACAGAGCCCGAGTGGTGGTTGGTCAGAGAGCCGCTTCCGCTTCCTGTCCCACTGCTCTCGCTGATGTGAGGCGGGCCGCAGGGACCAAGAGGCTGCTGATTTGTGGACTGGCCTTCTCCAGAGGCGGAGCCAGAGCCCAGGTAGGGCTGTTTGGATAGGGATGAGGAAGAAGATGAAGAGGAGGAGGATTCCTTGAAACCTGGCGCAGCGTTTTTTCCGGCGTTCCCACTGCCCTCTGGGAAGGCAGTGGAATGTTTCCGTTTCTCTGTTCCCGAGCCAGAGCTCTGGCCACTGGGATACGCAGGAACAGACTGCAGGAAGGTTGAGGGAGGGGTGAGGGGAGCTGAGAGAAAAGAGAAAAGGTGAGAAATAGGAGGAGATAAGTGGTAATAAAGATAAGAACACAGTCATAAAAGTAAAAGCCTCCTGAAAGTGTTTGAGATCCTACCTTCCAACGTTCTCTTCAGGCTCTTCTCTCTTTTTGAGATTTCAGAGAGGAACAGTTTGGAGTTTAGATTACCCACTTTGTAAGGAGGGAGACTGCTGCCCACACATGCCTGAGACCTGCAACAAGCGCCAAGAGACATGCAGAATTCAAGATAAGACGTCAGCTCGGAAGCACAACCTGAAAATTACAGGCCCACCGGCATAAAAAGTAAATGTTCATTTTATGATCCACGGCTGGCAAGTTTTCTCTCACCTGTCTGTGAGGATTTTAACAGGCTTGGTGTTTTTCATGAAGCTCAGTTCCTCTGCCTTGTTGAAGGCCGTGTGGATGGAGCTCAGCAGCTTCTGGGCCTCGTGGCGCTGCTCACCTAGAACTAAAACCTGGGCGGCATTTTCCTGGCAGAACCGAGCCTGAGCGCGATCAAGAGCCTCCAGCGTCCGACCCAGATCCTCCTCCAGTAGCTGGTGCATCCGCTGGTACTGCAGACGCACTTCCTCTTTCAGCTCACACACCCTGTCCTGAGGAGGAAACAAACATGGACACACAAATGTCAATCCCCTCACACTGTCCTTTTATGTTGTTAAGAAAATCTGCTCAGAATTTCTGTAAATGTGTGTAGAACCGTTTACGCCCACGTAGTCGGGTGCTGAAACTTACCTCCACCACACACTTGTCGGAGTCGAGTTTGCAGAGCTGTTCTTCGATCTCCTGCACTCGTTCTTCCACATGCTCCTGCTGTCTTAAAAGGTTTTGCTGTGAAATGAGACAAACAGGAAAGAAAGAAAGAAAAAGAGTCTTAATGTTTGGGAAGCTGTGACCTCAGCTAGCCACCAGAATCCCCTCCTCATGCTTGAGATATTAGAATCCAAGAGCCTGCTAATTTAGTCTCCATCCAACACACAATCCCTGTGGGGGAGGAAGGGAGGGTGTGCTGTCATAGCAACCAGCAACTATTTTGTGTTTGCATTAGTGAGTGAGGACTAATGTTGGGGGAGCTGGGGGCAGCGAGCAGAGATAAATAAATGGGCATACAGAGGAAGAAAAAGCTCAGGGACCTCCTCTCTGTATTTAGTGTTAAAGATGCACATGTATTCAGAGAGAGGAGTTTACTCTGTGAGCAATGCCGTGCCAACAACAACACTTATTTAAACGCAGATGATAACATGTGAACAGCAGCAGACACCTGAGAAGTCTCAGATTTTGGTCGAAATAAGTTAAAGGATAATTAATGGCCCCATACGAGAACAACAATCCTGTATGTCCCTCTTCCTGAGTTTGTCTGGGAGCACAAAGGTTGTTGACAAAGAATGTCTAATCCCTCATGTGATTAATATTTAATGTGAGACATGAATAATCTTCAATCAACATTAAATGAATGAAGAAATGACTAATTAGATTGTGAAGTCAAAAAGAATGAAATGATGCCAGCATGATCCATATTGAAATAAACCACACTTAAAATGTAGTAAAGCGGGGCGTTGAAGGCCTAGTGGCAGCATCATCTCCATTCACATGACAAGATCTTTGGGATTGGAAGAGTTCTGGTTTCCGTTTGTAGTCTGAGTGTAATTGTCCTCAAGCATTCAAACAAGCATCGACTGTATGATGGATAAAAAGAAATGTGGAGTGCAAAAGGGGCAGAACACATCAGCCTTCATTGGACAACAATTTAGTTTACATCAAACCCCATAACTGAGTATCTGGGTCCTAGTGAATCCGCCAATCTACTTTTAGAAAAAAAAAAGCAAATCAACAAAGTATACATCTACATATCCATCTATGATACGGTCTCTGAACTCCTTTAATCACTTGGCAAATTGCTAGTCAAAGTGTAAACAATGACATGGAAACGGAAGTCTTTTATTGTTTACTGCTGGCTACACCAGAAGTCCCCAAAAGCTGGCCATTGCTCCCAAATGCTTTTTAGTAATGAGATGATAACCAGTGGCTTTCAAAAATTGGACACAGCATGAACTTTGAGCTAAGTGCTAACACTAGCACACCAGTTGGACTTCCCAGGTTGCTGCAACTTTTACATAAAAAAAAAACTCTATGTAAAACAGCCAAAGACATGCCCTGCTACCGAATTACTGTTTGTTTTTCTGACACCACTGAGTGGGTTGTAGTTTGGGACATTTCTCTTGGTGTTATCCAGTGAAGGATGTTATTTGTCAGACTCGTAATGTTGACTTAAGAAGCTAATGGGGTGTACAATTAGTCGACTAAACAATTCAACGCTGTCACCCTCACTGGTCAGTGTGTTAGTAACTAGTTTTTGTACCGTCTTAAGATAAGGGTACTTCCTGTTTGGATGGAAATCTGCTTTTATTTTGAAAGTTCTGGTTGATCGAAGGTTACAACATTAACTTAACCATGGCAAAAGGAAATCGTAATGGATCTAAAAGTAAATAAAAGCAGCGAAAAGTTACGGTAAAAAACTGAAATGTTAAATGTGACAGGGTGGATATTACTTTTGACTCGTCAACTGAGCCGTCTGTTTTTTTTTTTTTTAAATAGAAATGAGCCATTCAAAAGGAGTAGGGTGTCACTGCGACTTCAGGGAGATGCTGAGGTGGCTTACCTATGGTGCATCTACTGGACACAATAGCTGGCGATTAATGCATTTAAAAAAAATGTATGCCTTATTCTGAAATGTGTATAGTGCTTGAAAAAAAGGTTTTGACCCACATGTTGTGTAATCTCTAAATGCCATATATTTAGTGTCAAATCAATTATGTCCTTTGAATGAAAAAATAGAAAACTAGATGTAAATGTTGATTTCTTTTTTGATAGTTGAAAAAAGTTAGAGTGGAAAAATGCTCTTTTCAGGAAGGTTTCTCTGTAAACAACATTCTAGAAATCTACTGGGGTCTGCCACAAATCAATAATCTGTTGTTTTTCACAGGCTGAAGGTCTGTTCACATGCAATCATCATTATGGTATCCAATCCCTCCGACTGAACAACAGCTGATTTTATCATCAGTGATCAGCTGCTGTAGAGCTTGATAGGAATGAAAACCTGCATACTCCTGGGTCTCAGTGGCACATGGTTGGGAACCGCTGCCCTAGATATCTTTCACACACACACACACACACACACACACACACCCACCCACACATGTGTATATACACACACACGCACACAGTTGGCATGGTTAGATCCAGGACTGTGACCTGGTTGTGCTGATTGATTGAGTTAGGCTCCAAGCAGCAGCCAGGGGAAAAACAGGGTCGAAGGAGCCGGAGCGTCCCAGAGGGGGGGAGGCAGCTCAATGTATGGGATACCTTTGGGGAATGGAGGGGAGGGCAAAGGGGGTAAAAAGAGGGGAGGGAGCTCTTTAGCTGTCATTTCACCACAGTGTCTTCTCCATCAGAGCAACCAGAGCAGGAGAGCAGAGCCAGAGGGAAGGTCTGTCCTCGCCTGGAGAGGCGGCTGGATGGTGTGAGGGGGTGAGGTGAATTTGGTGGGGGCCCATGGGTGTTAAAGAGGGAGGGAGGGAGGCTGCTTTGATGGGTGTGTGCGTGCGAGTGTGAGTGTGCAGACGGGGGGCCATTCTGCGTGTCTTAGTGATCACTGCTACAAGGGAAAATTTCTTAGAATATTTATAGATCAGGTTTATTTGACGTTCATTTAATCGCATATTAACGACAGAGTGAGTAGCTTTTTTGATAAAAAATAAAATGTAGATTATACAAAAGTAATGCTGCTCATTTAATCACTTATGGGCCTTCATACATGTGTGGTGGTGACTGTGTCTGCAAAGACCCCTTTCTCTGCCTGGATTTTGGTGTTTTGATTGACTTGGGACGTTTCTGGGTACGTTTCCCCACAGCCAATGACAGCGCTGAGTGAGTTTATGGGGAAGATACAATTCAGCAATTGGACGCGATTTAAACAACCGAATATGACGGACGCGGACTTTTGATTTTTCAGCCAACATGCATTTGTGATGAACTAATATATTAGCTTACTTTAGCGATTGTCATCGTCACAAAGCTTGGCCATGCGGGTTCATTTTTTAACTGTTAAATTTCCCAGTAAACATAACTTAGTGACAATTGTCCACTAGTACTACATTATATTTAAACATAATAATGATTAAATATCTATATCTGGGTAGAATCCAGTATTAATGACTCTTGTTATCCAGCATGATCATAGAAAATTACTTAAAGCTGTAAATGTGAACAACTTTGGCAATAAAGGTTTTTAAATTCACACAAGGCCCAGCTTATAGTCGTTCCTGTGCCCCAGGCGACCGATTAACTATACATAAAGCTGAGTCATAGCATTACCAGCAGGAAATACACCCAAGCATGTCCCAGTTGACACCTAAACAGGGTGTTGGGTGATCTGCGTGAGTCAGTTAGTGTAGAAGCCTTCTTGGTTCCCCCCCTGACTAAACTGCCCCGTCACAGACCTTGTAAAAAAAAAAAAGAGAAGAGGAAAACCAATCCAACCTCAGCTGGAAGAGACTACATCGAGCACCAAACCCCAGGAAGTGAATTGGTTAATAAAAAACCCAAGTAGGCCGCAGAATCAAGTGACAAATCACTTTAATCCCCCTTCCCCTTGTCTCCACTCCCACCCCCTCTCACAACTGGCGATCCCTGAGCTAGGATGCACCTGTGCTGGGGAGATAAGGCCCTCTGAGGGCCCCCTCATTGTTCCACCCTTGACTGCATTGTTTGTCATTCCAACAGATGAGAATGGAGGCTGGAGTAGATCAGTACTGAAAAATGCACAAGACTCTCGCACAGGATTTAAAACACAATGAAAATGCAATTGTTCCTTTAAATGGGAAATTCTGTTTTTGATAGAGTGAAGTGAATGGTTAACTAAATTAAAGATTAAGAGCAGATCACAGCAGCTCTGTACCCAAACGTCTTCACTTTTATTATCTGTTATTTTGCTCAAATCTAAATGAAATGATGCCCTTTGTTGAGATGATGTTTGCTTGATGACTACAAAGAAGTTAAAGATGACCTCATTGGTTATGTGATGCTGTTATGAATGAACAAACACACATTGTGTTTCTTAAGCAAAGCTAGCTTTTATTAACCGCTGACGAACTTACTAATTCTTTAAAGTAGAGATGTTTCGATACCATCCATTGTTTTGTACTGCTGTGATTGTCTGAGGGAAAATATTGCCAAATTCTTTTTGGTGAAGTAGAATGGATTTCTGGAGAAAAGATCACTTTTATAAATGCTAATAAATGATGGTACTTGAACTGAGCATAGACTGTCAACTAGCTTCCACTTCCACTGACAAAGTCACTCTGTCACAGTAACTGTGTCCTCAACTGAAATAAGTGAATTAACAAGCTTGTATTTGTTTAATGTATGTGTTCAATATAAAACCATCCTTACTCTGATGTCGTTACGTCTCAGCTCCACGTCAGTGACGGCATGTCCGTGGCTTGGATGGCAGCGGGCGAAGCAGCAGTACTGACACACGGCCGTCTGCTCGGCCTCGCAGTGATACAGCCTGTACTCGTCGTGCTGCAGGCAGGTCCAGGCCTTCACAGCTTCGGCTTCCACCAACAGGTGCCCAAGGGCCGAGCACGGCTGCTGCAGGTGCGTCTGGACATGAGACTGGCAGCACGGGGCGTTGCAGCGCAGGCAGACTTTCACAGCGGGTAGTGGCGGACCTCGGCGGCAAAGGATGCACTGTAGTGCCGGCGTGGTGGCCTTCTCCACGCTCAGGGCGTTGTACTTCTCCACTATGTTGGACAGTTTGTGGTTCTTCTCCAGGCTGGGCTTCTGTGTGTAAGCATGATTGCACTCGGGGCAGCGGGCCAGCGAGGAGTCTTTGGCCCAGGCCTCGCTGATGCAGCCCCGGCAGAAGTTGTGCTTGCAGGGCAGCTGGATGGGATCTGAGAACACGTGCAGGCAGATGGGGCAGATGAGCTCCTCCTCGAAACAGTTCCTCCACGTCTCAGCCATGTCAGAGGCCATCATGGTGCGGGCAGGCATACACCGACTGTTTTCCACCTCCAACCCTCTCTGTCCTCAAAGGAAAACTGACACTCTCAAAAAATGAGTCTTAGGGAAAATATAAAAACAGACCTGACGCAGTCCTGACAGATCAGTCTGCGTGTTTTAACCCTTGTGACCAAATCAGACGAGTCTCCCTGACAGAGGATGAGTATTGCTTATTGCTGCAGCATGAAGGCAAATTCCAGAAATTGACAAGAGAAGGCTTCAGGCGAGGATGACAACACCTTGGTGATTTCAACACACACAGCAGGGGCTGACGTTGAACAGATTACAGTAAACCGTGCTTTCCTTTCCTCTAAATCACACACAGACACTAACACAGAGGGCCTGCCTTTACAGCTTCTGTGTGTGTTTATAGGCCTACAGGAAGCTAAAATCCTGTCTGCTACAGGTAAACCATGAAATGCAAACAAGGCACAGAGAACTAAATATCTAAAAAATTATAAGATCATGTGGTGAGTGAATCTCTGTATAGCACATGAAAAGACACTTGATCCTTTCCTGCTGCCTGCTCAGGCCCTTACCTTGAGAGCTTCGCTCACTTCAACGTCGGATTATGATTCAGACCAGCAAACGAAGCATGAAAACCACGAGAAAGGACTGCTCCAGTCCAGTCCACACCCTGATTACTAATCACACACACACACAAGAGCTTTTTTTAAAACCTGAATCTGTTTTGTCAGGACCTCAAGGACGCTTGATTCCCTTCAATAATCACAACGCAGCGCAATGCTTTTGTCCGCTGAATCATAAATAAGTATCCGAGGAGCCTCCACCTGCAATTTAATTATACATACAACCAGCGACGGCTGGCTGTAGACGAGAAATTATGTTTCACAGGTCAGATTAACACCACAGCTACCTCCAGCCCTTCAATCTGACAAAAAAGCGACATTTCTGTCTGATGAATAACGCTTGCTATGTGGCACAGCTCGCATATCTGTACACAAGGCCTCGGCTTTTCCAGCAGTTTACTGTCGACAACAAAGGCCATATAATCTCATTACACTGAAAATCATACCCGGGCCATCATTTCCAGCCTGTTTACTGCATAGTTAATCGTTTTAATAGTCGAGTCCAGCTCCTGCGCACAAAACAAAGGCTTTTAGGATCCGCAGGAATGTAGGCTGCTGTAGCAGAAGCTTTTTCTTTCCCCCACCTCCGACACATCTATCAAATATCTCTTGATTTTAAGGTTATTATTGACTATTTTCAAGCTCTGGCCTCTTTTCATAAACGTGCTCTCCACCTTGTTCACCTATCGTCGCTTCAGCCTTTAGCCAACAACATATTTTTCCACTTCCTTATCTCGAATAAATCGTGTAAATTACCTCAGACGTCACCTCACCATTTCCTCTCATAGCACAGGTACAAATAAACACCAACCTGGCACTATTTCCCGACAAGGACGGTCGTCGCTAATACAGTCATTATTTAAACATTTAACTAATAGAAATACACAAATATACCCCGCTAATCTTAAAGGGGACGTCGCTTTTCTGTCCTTGTTAGGGGGAGCTGTCATCAGCCATCTTGTAAATCCTCATTTTAAAAAGAGAACAAAAAATGGAGATATCCGTCGTGGAAAGGAGAGCTGTTTTTCGATAGTTATCAGCACAAAGTCCCGTTTTGAAGAAGTAAAGCACGGCCTTTTTTCTCGTTCTCTTGGTCCAAAGGGAGCCGTCGTGCTTTCGACGTGGTTACTTTGTTTCGATTTTCCTCCGGTCGGTGTGTCCGGTGTGAGACGGCTCCGTGGTTCATAAAAATCCAACACGGTTGTGAATAATAATTGGCCTTTTCTCCCCCCCTCCTCTCTTCCTTTTCTTTCTCTGTCTCTATCGGTCAGGCTTTAGAGAGGAGGAATGCAGGCGAGCTGGACGAGTCCTAAAAATCTGCGTCAAGAAAACCGTATTACTAGTGAACTTCCGGGAACGTTTTTCAAAATAAAATGCAGCATACGTCACCCTTTCATGGATATCAGAATCAGCTTTACGGTAAGCATAAATTAAGTAATTTATGTTTGCACCTTTATTTCTATGTAAATACTTGCTGCTGTTTTTTATCCTGCACTACGACGAGCCAACTGCAACGAATTTTTGGTTCTGGTCTGCAATCTGAGGTACAATTTGAATGACAATAAATAAAGTCTAAGTCAACAATAAACACAAAATAAACACAGATAAGCAAAGACTAATATGTAAAAGACTAAAAAAGATTATAGTGCAGTGGTGAGTGGTGCAAAAGATGCTGAAGTAAACATGATAATAAAAAAATGTAGTTATGTGAAAGATGGGTCAATTGACATGAGGTAGAGTTTAACAGTATTTACATTAAAAGTGTGCATAGATTGATCATTTAAATTAAATAATATATATACGTATATGCACATTCACAGTGACAATGTGGCCTGCATGATATGGGGAAAAATACGACATAGAAATTACATTGTTCAGATTTATGTGATGTGTGATACATAGGCTAAACAAAAATTGAAGTGTACTTGTTAGCTATTCTGTTTTAAGTCCCCACAAATAAATGTTCACGGTTTCCAGCGTTCCTGTGTTAAATGTTCATTTAAGTAATTTAAGCAGTACTCACTCTCTTTCCCTCACGGCTGCTCTTGGGTAAAAATATGATTGAAGAACTGTATTTGTTTTTAAAGGCTTGATACTCCTCATTACTATCAATGATTACAAAAAGACAGATTGTATTGTATGGTAATACACGTTGGATTGATAAGCATCAACATATTCAACATTGATCCTTTGACAACCATAGTTCAAAACATTACTACTTGGTATGATATGATGATGGTATGATACACTTGTTTAAAACGAGTTTCATGAAGAAGAAAAGTAACTGCACGAGAGGACAAATATGGCGCTTTATTTTGAAGCCGAAACACAGAGCCTCCTGTACGATTCAGCCTGTATCTTGCTGACCTGATGCAGTTTCTCGGCAACATCATCCTCCCCCTCCCTCCTTCCGGATCAATGCTACGGCCGTCACGTGACCTGTCACACAACTGATGTGTGTCACGTTTTAACCGGGAGGAGCTGAGGGACGAACCGGGGGAGGAAGGGCAGGAAATCATATTTAAAGAGATTACTGCATTTGTTAATGGACAAATGCATGGCGGTCCTCTGGGGCAATACTGCATATCTGCATGTGCATATGTGAGTGTGTGCATGCGTGTGTGTGTTGTGGGTGTATGTGTGATGCATGCTGGTGTTGCAGGAAAATGTTGCTGTAATATGTAATATTCCCTCAGAGAGTGAAGCTGCAGCCATGAGACTTTAAGCCAGGGTTCACTTTATGGTCACAATCTGTAACTCGGATTAAAGTTAATCAAAAACTGAACAGAAGAAGTATGACATTACAAGATCGCAGTGATTAAGGAAGTATCAAAATGGTCATTTTGAATTAAAGTGGCCTTGTGACACATTAAAATACTTCTTTTCAGGTAGAAACTGAACTAAAACTCTTCAGGTGATATCAAGTCGTTCATCAAATGACGAGGATTTGTACAGTTGTTATAAAATGATGTGCAACATAATTTCCAAACCACAAAATTATTAAACATTTAAATTAAAGTAGTTAAAAAATAAAGAAACAGATTTTGATATTTGACACACATGGATCGTAATACTATGAAATATAGCTACAAATAATGTGACTTAAAGGATTATTAGAGTCATGCAAATTCATTTACTTTCACAAATTCATGTTGTACGTATGTTTAGTATGCTAACATCACAAACACAAAAAATGTAAGACCATCACTTAGGACTGAGCAAGTAATCGAAAATTAATCGAAACCGACATTCAGAACCTCTAAAAGACGTAATCTTACCCATGTCGATATTTCAATTATTTTCAGGGGAGACTCACGTGACGACACGTCCAATCCGCGACATGGAAGCAATGCCCGTCATTTGGACACATTTCGTCTTTAGGGAAGACGAAACCGAACAAAAAGAAGTCAAATGTAAACACTGTGGAAAAAAACTGTTTGCAAGAAAAGCAAGTTATTTATTTTCTACTGTTTTAGAGAAGTTAATTTCTACTTTAAAACTAAACTGTGTCACTTTCATTTCAAGCGATGCTTTGATTTCAGTTTGAAATATTCAATAAATAACCACAAAATAGTTCATCAGATATTCACTCTCTCATTAGAAACAATATCCCAGCTTTAATAGTTGAGCATATTTACAGTAGAGAGCATGTCAGTGAACCATGAGGGCAAAAAACTAAAACAAATAATCGTTCATTAATCGTAATCGAGGTCAAATGTTCAAGTAATCGTGATATTGATTTGAGGTCATATCGCCCAGCACTACCATCGCTACAAGAGGATACAAAACTGTCAACGCACGGTCACATTCGTAAAAACACGATAGTTATGGATCCAATATTGAATTACGGTGAAGGATATCATTTGGGAATTTGGACTTTTGATGCATGATGCTCTTTGAGTCTTGAAGTGAATTAATTTCAAACTATCTTACAAAGTTTTTTATTCCGAATACTTGATCACAATTCTGATATCGATAATATATCACTCTATGTAATACAACGCAAAGGATGGTACATTAAAGTTACTCAAACATTTTACTTTGTCTCTGAAGTAAATGTTTTTATTTACTTTTGAGCCCTGATGAAGGTCATATGAGCCATGGAAGTCTAACTGAAGAAAATCAGCCAACCAATGATCCTAGCCTGATTGGTTGGATTACAGATTTTCTGACCAATAGGTGGCAGTGTGTGAATGTAACTGGTGTTTTCTCTAACCAGCTCTCTTCTTCAACTGGGACTCCTCAGGGTTGCTGTCTGTCACCCCTTTTGTACATTTTGTCGCAGCAATCGCAGTAACAGACAAATTCTTAAATGTGCTGATGACGCTGTTACTGTCAGCCTTCTTGAGGGGGGAGGGCAGCGTCACGGGCCAGGTGTGGATGACTTTGTGGCTTGGTGTGATGAATCTTTTCTCCACTTAAAACGTGTCAAAAACTAAATAAATGATCATTGATTTTAGAAAGTCCCCAGCAAGCCAAATACCGACTGTTATTATTTTAGCTGATATTGAGCTTGTGGAAAGCTACAAATATCCAGATGTCGTTCTTGATGACAATTTGTGTTTGGAACCTCATGTCGATGCTACCTCTAAGAAGGTTCAGCAAAGACTTAAATCTGTTTCTTCTGAGGTGATGACTCTCTTTTATAAAAGTTGTATTGAATCCTTCTTTATATTTTTGTTTTGCTGCATGGTTTGGAAGCCTGAACTTAACCAATGAGAACAAACTCTGGAGGCTTGTAAAAACAAGTTGCAAAATTGTATGGAGGTGTCAGACTGGGCTTCTGACCATTTATAAAAAGCAGGTCCTGAGGAAAGCTAAGGCTATAGTGGTCTGCTCAAATCCCCCTCTCAAAGTGAGTTTGAGCTTTTACCTTCAGGTCGTCGTTTTAGAGCTCCTGTGAGAAAAAATAAAAGACTCCAGGTCTAATTTGTCCCTTTCGCAATTCATATATGAAATAGCAATTAGTCCTTCGGTTGCTCTGTTGCACTGTTACTGCACATTTGCACACCTCCACTTTTCACTTTACAAACTTGGTAGGGATTCCCATTTCAGTATGAGCTCTTGACTGATTTTATTGCGATGTTTTATAGTTTTCTGTGATGTCTGATTTTTTTAACTTTGTTTTAATTTAGATTTTCCGGTGATGTCCTTGTGTTTGTTGTCTTCTGCTGCAGAACAAATTTACTGCACTGAAATACTGCACTTATTATTACTTCACTAACTGTCTGACTGATGAAGTTACAAGATACATTCAAATCAACATTTTGCAAAGAAAACAGAATATGTGCAAGTAAATCTCAAAAATAGATTTTACTGATAGGAGGTAGAACGGTAATAAGGGCTGATCGATTTTGGTAAAAATTATTTTCACAATTATTTCGATTGATATTGAGATTGCGATTTTTAAACAAGATTACTCGATGATTTGACAACATCTGCATCACATGCAGTTACTGAACTTAAACACTGAACACTGAAAAACAAACAATAAATGAAAATAAAAATGTACAAAAATATAAAAAATAATATCATATAACTATAATAAATCAATGAAAATAGATTTAATGTTATTTGAGATAGTGGTGACGTTCTCTTGTGGCCAAAAAACAAAAAACAAACACTTTGAAACACTTTAACACACATAAACGATCATAACAGAGCATGCGACACAGTAATCATTTCACCCAGTTTATGTTGTTTTCATGAAGTTTGGGAGCTTAAATCACAATTGAAATTGAAACACGATTGATTGCCCAGTCATAATGGTATGGTCCATATAATTAAGTCAATTTCAATGCAGAATATGAAGCAAGATTTACATTTGACTGCTAATACTTACAAAAACAATTGAACTTCATTTGTAGTGATTTCGAGATTTGATCTCTTGAGTTTACAAATTGGTAAAAAATAGTTAAATTACAGGAGAAGACATAAAGTAGATAAACACATAATGACTTTCTTAAATATTTGTAAAGGTGGATAGTTTTATTATCGCTGCCCAGCTCTGAGTTAACTTTCAACTGGATGTAATTCACACCTGTCAGTACATAGTCATGGTTCATTCACTATTGTACTTTTAATATTCAACAGAGGTAGGAAGCCCCGCACGAGGCAGGGCATCAAAAAATTAGGTAAAACTCTTATTGTTCCTCTCCACGGAAATCTTTAGTAAAAGGCGAAAGATTTATACGATCTGAAGAGAAACTAGAGTGATCTGACATCTAGACGCTCCGGGACCGAAGCCATTGGCGGAGATACAACTTTCAGTGATGGTTCACTTTTATGTGAACTCACACAAACTCAGAATCAAGTAATACGGAATCATGAATACATAAAAACAGCGCCACTGCCATTTAGTGTGGAAAAAAAACATTTAATCAACGTAAATTAGACGTTCATGCGAGCGCGCAAGGCATGATGGGAGCCCATCTGACTTCCGGGTAATCTGGGACTAAAATGTAAATCAAACTGGCCATCACGTTATTTAAAAAGGATACTTTTAATCCCACTATCAAAAGAGTTAAGACTGCGTTGAAGACTGCGTTGTTTCCGGCGAGTTGAGTATTTATTTTTTAAATAAAACTTTATTCAGATCGAGGAAGACACACACACACACACACACACACACACACACAAACACACTGTGATTTGTTCAATTTAAATCATGACTGGCGACAGATTAAAGTTATGCTTAAAAATAACAATTCCACTGATTTACACGAGGATAAACAATAAATGTAATTTAGTTTAGTAGCAAGTGGATGAAATACATTAAAGAAGTGTTATGAATCCTACTAATCGGAAAGCAAGCTACGGATCCCCTGAAGTTCCAGAAAGTACAAGAACACGTATAATTCACGTACAAGCTAACCCACAGGTTTGTTCTATGCACAGTCCTGGGTTTTATTAAGTTCAGTATGTGTGCTACAGCACGACCACCATGTACAGGGCACTACATGATTGATTTTATATTTCACAATAAAGGGAAGCCCCGCACGAGGCAGGGCATCAAAAAATTAGGTAAAACTCTTATTGTTCCTCTCCACGGAAATCTTTAGTAAAAGGCGAAAGATTTATACGATCTGAAGAGAAACAAGAGTGATCTGCAGGTAGAATGGCGAACGGCCGAGATCATCAACGGAGACACCCATTTCACTGCTGGTGACGATATTACATTTAACTTTTTAAAATTAACAAAGTAAAACAATGAACACATAAAGAGACACTGTTGGTTGTTAACTTTTTTACCACATAACTGCTGTACTTTAAACGTAACGTTGAGTTTCTTCTCCCGCCGTGACGCAAAGCATGCTGGGATTGATGGACGCCATTTTTGAGTTACTTTAGCTTTCCGCTTTTATTTTAGTTTGCTGTTTATATTAAATAAATCCTTTCTACATAGCACTGTTACGATAAACATATGGACTGCACTGCCCCGTTGAAAGCCCTTACTGTTTGTTGAATTTAAATGATAGCGGTACTTTCTCTGACGGTCAAACCACTAAATATTTGACGCAGAACGACGACTCCATGTGGTGGTAGCATAGACTGTCAATAATAAAACCCCAAACTGAGGTTTTTATTTTACTACATGTACCAATATAACATGGGGGAGCTAATTTTTACAAGGAAAACTACAGAAAATATCATTTGACTACTGTGGGTGGAATACGTAGTCCAGTTTCTATTTGCCGTCATGAGCTACTACTCCAAACAGATATTCCAGAAAAACTAAATGGTCAAAACCAGACCAACTTCATATAGGCATGTGACAACTCGATAATATTAATATGAGGCGCTTAAAACTAAAAAACTTAGAGCGTGTCAGTATAATTTAGCTGAATTGTTGATGATGGCACTCACCTGTAAGTGTTGATTAGTCATGTTCTTCCCAGAAGCGCCAATAAAAGGTTAGTGAAATCCATTTTCCAACTTCAGGTCACTCAAGCGAGAAAGAACAAGATATATCAGTCTCCCCCTTCCATGACTGCAGCTCAGGAATTACGTTTCTTCACTTCTGTATTCTGTTGTTTTTTTCTCGCTCCATGAGAGTTTAGCCATGGTCTTATATCAAGGCGAACTTTAGCTAACTCACCTCTGCCTCCTGCTAGCTAAACCTTTAGCCTTGCCTTCAAACAAAAAAACAAAAACATTACAAGCATATAAGTAAGCATAAAAAAAAGAAGTTATTAACTTGGTTCAAATAAAATTGAATTCACACATTTGGTTTCTTTTTGGGTACCACAACAACGTCCAGAGTAAAGGCCACTTGTCCACAGGTGTATCATCGAATTCTGTGACCCGTGAGATTCTGAAACCTTAGACACTTCCGGGCGCCGTAAATTAGAGATTTTTATTTAAAAAAAAAGATAAAAAATCATATTTGACACTGAATTTTAAAATTATTATTTTTTTGTAAGAAAATGCTAACAAACTAAATGTAGACGCAGTCACATTTTAAGATAGAAAAAGAAAGCGTTACACACGTGTGTATGCATTTTTCAGTAAAGCACTTATCACTGACCTAGCTTAACATGCGTATAACTCAAAATTGGACAACAAAATTCGCTCCCCAGTACCTCAACAGCTCACTATCGATACATTTATTCTTATAATGTCCAAACATTGTAAAGTAATAACAAGTATCTGCTGCTTAGACGTCTGAAAGTTTAACTATTCTAATCATTAGGCCTGTACTGATTTCAAAAAGAGGAGATCCATATTAACAAAGTTTGCATGGTCTTTCTAGCTCATGGTGGATTCACCAGTATATATGTGGCAAATGTATACTGTTAGTAAAAAAAATTCCCTCAAATGTAATGTTTTTAAATTCCTTGTTATGGTCCATAGTTCTTAATCATTGCTAATACCATCTGAAGAGTGTTTTTACTCATTCATATTTCAAAGACAAATCTCTGTGGTGTATAAATAAAGAGAATAAAAGTCCTTGTAGTAGCTTTAATAAAACAGCAGATGGTGGTATTTATTTTATAAACTTTAAAATACATGTCTAAAACTGTAGTCTACATTTTAACTGGTCTCAAAAGTTAAAAAGAGTTTTATTAAATATTCAGTTTACCTATATGTTTTACTTATATATTTATGTTGATGTTTTGATGGCTTTTGCACAGACAGACAGTGTTGCAGATAGTCATCAGACTTTCCAGTGTTACACAAGAACACTTGTCTGTATGGCCAAGGATGTGGCAATAATAATCAAGGGCACACACAGTTTGGAAAATTCTCAAGAAAAGCACACGTAAACAACCTAAAGTCAGAAGAGGTATTTCGCGGAAATTTCACGGGAAGCTGCCTGTGTGAACGCAAACAGACAAATTGTGTTACTCTGACTTTACCCAGTTTCTCCTGACAGCCCCCGAGTAGATTTTCAGGGTAAAGTCGGGTTGAGCCAATGTGAGAACACAGCAGGAAATATTCATGAAAACACTGAGCTGAGCGAGTGGGAGGGTGATGTTGATGTATTATGTGACACATGCTCGACAATAGACTGTATTATTGTGCAATCTCAGTGCATGTCAGGACAATGCTTCATTATGTTTCCGGTCTGCCAGTATGTTCTTCTAACTACACTTGGCATCGATATTAAAAAAACTGTCATCAGCGTCAGATGTTGAGTTGTCTGCTATTTCTGCGTCGTTATTTTCACGTCTTGCCTCATGGCCCACCCGCTGTGAGAGACGTCTGAATAACCAACCTCAGGAAGATCTTAAGGGCCGGTCTGCCTGAAATTTCTAGAAAATTTCAGGAGTGCATAACCATGAATGAAAACAGCTTAAGATTCTGCAACAAACAGAAATACAGGAAAATGTGGAATTAAGTATACATTTTATTGTTTTTTGGGGGAATTAAGGGGCCGTTGAGGCATATTCCTAGACAATCACAAGTAGTACAAAACAAAGTACTTGATTTTTCCCTGAAGGAAAATGTTGTCTTGGACAAATGGAAAGCATATGTAACTGAATTACTAACATGCAGCCTATGTCTTCTGTTGAGCTAGAAGCCATGATTTGAATGCTTAAACTAGATAACCCAGCAAACCATCACGTTTGTTTCTCAGATTGTTTGTAGCATCCAGACCATTTTTACACAACAATTAGCTTCTAACCCATCACACTTGTAACACTGGTATTTTACAATGCAGCGTTTTATTCAGGCAATGCACCTTCCCTTTACAATGGTTTCACATAAAACAGCTCCATTCTGAATGTTTATTGAAAACTGACATTGTTTCCACTCGTATCTCTTGCGTCCTACACAATGGATTAAGTGTATATGTGTAATAATATTTAAAGAATAAAGAGGAGTCCTTCATAGCCCATTCAAAATCTAAACATTAACTCTTAAATACAGAAAATGAAAGCCCAGATGAAACATTTCAATAAACATCCCACACACATAAAAATAAAGACCTTCACATGTTTGTATCATTCCCATAATGTGCTACACAGCATTGTACACAGCAGCTGATATGCACAGGCACTAAGGGCAGTACATCGTTCCAACCTTACACATTTATACAAAACACCATATTCCAACTTCACATCTTGGTATAGAGATTCCAAAAATCACCTTATGAAAGTCAGCATGTATGGAGCACCATTTGTAATAGCAGCAACACATTTAGAAGTCCCTTTTTAATCACACTGGGACTTGAACCGGCGACCCTCCGGTTCCCAACCAAGGTCCCTATGGACTGAGCTACTGCCGCCCCAAATCAACCATACATCTAAATGTGAAACTATGTCACGATTCTTAATATTTATTAATTAATCATTTTAGTTTTAATTCTAAATATTAAGTGAAGATTCTAAATATCTAGAATTAAGAGTAAATATTAAGTGTGTTAGCTAAATATCTGAAGTCTTAATTAAATATTTAGAATGGTTATATTTAGAGCCCGAATATTCCTTGTACGTATATGTGGTGTACAGTATGTTGTAATAGTCATCAGTCGGCCTACTCAATAGTCCACAGTTAACTTATATGCTAACATACACATTACATGAGTATTTATACATGGAGTGACTCAATTAACCTTTAAAAGTATGTTCTTCTGATTTATGGTATTTTCCCCTAAGCGCTGCAATTGTTGAATACAAAAAAAAAAATCAGATTGTGGAATTGAGTTTTTTTTTTATTTGCCACATGTACATCCTTGATTGTAAACAGAAAACCCACTTATCAAAAAGTAACATTTCAAACTTCATATACACCAGTGACCAGTATTCATGTCCTCCCTTCTTTCTTATGTACAGTTTATTTGGACATTGTAGGTTTCAGATCTCTGAATGCACTACATTTCAAACCCATTCCTTTGCTAAAACTGATGCAGTCTTATAAAACCACTTTCTATAAGTCCTCCCATTGAAACACTTCTAATGTCCAGTATTAAGGTAGAACCTGAACGTTTTAGGAAGGCACTTCATGTAGTTGTTCCCTTTAATTAATAAAGCTTTGGTAATTTGTTTCAACTCCCCGCCCGAGAGAGAACGAGTACAGTCCTCTTTATCAAACACCTTCACTAGAGTTTGAATGCTACAGTAACAAATTGTTAAACAGAGTTGGATTATCCATCATGGAAGTGTAACAAAATGAATTATTTGATTATAATATATATTTATTTACATAAAATGACCTAATTCTTTCATGTTAATGCTTCAATTCTCAAAGTATCAAGATCGGTTTTGCTTTTCAGTTCCCGTTTCTGAGTCCGGTCTTTGGTAAAGCTTCATTATTTTGGTGTCATGAAGTTTTTTCCAGGTATTCTTCTCCAACATATAGTCATGGTTGATGTAGAAAACAACATGCGTTTTAACATTGTTCTCAAAATAGTAGTTGTTGTATTTCTTGAAGTCCTCCGTAATGAATCCGTACGCGCTCACCTTGGAGTGACAAATCACAGAAGAGAGGTAATGGATAAAAACTTCAGGGTTTGTTAAAAGGTTGTTTTTGTAATTATTATGCATTATACCATAGGTGACTAATATCACAAACACAAGTAATGCTTTTACAGGAGTAGTTTGGGACACTTAAGAAATCAGTGCACCTGGACAAGAAATAGTCCCTTATATAACTAAAAAAGTTTTTTTAAATCATCATCATGTAAATGTCATGTTTATAAAAAGGTTTAGATACCTATAGGTGGCATTTGGACGAGTTGATGTAGGAAAAGGTAACTTACAATGTCACATGTGTGCAGAGCCAAGAAGAGAGTAAACGCCCCGTTGGTCGGTCGGACAATCGGCCAGAATTTAGCCTTCAGATTTTTAGACATTAAGAACCTGTAGGCAATCAACAGTTTGGAAATAATGAACACAAACATGAAAAAAAAAAAATCAGTAGCAAATGACGGGATAAACTTATGCTTGAATTTATTAATTTAGAATACCTTGGCACTTAGTTACTATCAATATAAATGTCACCCTTTCATTTGTGGTGAGATTAAACAGTTTAAAGTCATTGAAGCCTATTTCATTTTTGTTCAGTTCAACATTTCTTTTCAACTCTGCTTTGCATAGTATAGCTCCCGTCTTTATAGTTATAAACTAAGGGGGGGGGGGGGGTTCTGTGAAAATATGAAGGTAGGCCAACCTGTTTCGTATGTATCTGAGGAAATCCGGGTGCAGAACATAAAAGCGACTCTCCTCAAATGGATCACCGTACTGCGTCCATGGCCTTGAGAATTTGAATACAAGGAAGAGATAAAAATCACTTTTATAAATGAGACATCACACTGTCAGTTATTTCCTGCATCTGACTTTGTGACTACTGCCAATAACCAAAAAAGAAATGAGCTTTAGAGACCAAAACTGTATTTTTGGGGTAATGTGTAATATTGTTAAATTGAGGATTTGATGTAATAACAGACATCAGTGATGAAAGGGGACTCTGTTCGTTCTTGTCCATACAGAGGCATTAATACTCTTGGTAGACTGAGTCAAAACAGGATAATGAATGCCTTGTTGTTACTTTGTTTTCCGTATGACTCAGTAGTTAATCTGCTGCTCTTGTTGCCGTCAGCAGCTGTTAAGATGCCGGTGGATGGCGGCCTGGTCACCGCACTGCAATACAAAGTTCTGACTGAAAGAGTCAGTGAAAAGACTAATGAGTTCCAACCAAGCAATTTAATTATTTGTAAGGCACATCCTGTGCGTAGACCGCTTAAAACATTAATGTGGTCTCAGTGACGTCACCCATTGGTTTTTTGAAGACGAGTTATGAAGACAACAGTGGCGGCTGCCATATTGGAAATGCTGACTCTAACTTTTTGTATTGGTAGTAATCGACAGATAGGACACCTACCTTTCTGTCAAATCTTCCACACCCATAAAGATGACCAAAAACACAGAAATTACAAAAAAAAAAAACAATGAACCACTAAAGAAATTAGCTTTCGAGACCAAACCATTTTTTTTTTTTTAACTGGGCTGTAAACATTTATTTTTGATGTAAAACTTTGTAAGTTCTTGTCCGTACACTGGCTTAATACTCTTGGGTAGACCAGGTCAGCAGGATAATGAATGCCTTTTTGTTACTTTGGTTTCTGACTGACTCAGTAGTTAAGCAGCTGATAAGATGCCGGTGGATGGATATAAAGTTTTGAGTGAAAGAGTCAGTGAAAAGACTAATTACTTATTTAATTTACTTATTTGTAAATTTGGTTTTAGTAGTTTTTTTTTTGATATTAGGCATCTACAGGCTTGCTCCAACAGTATTTCGTTGTACTTGTACAGTGACAATAAAGATATCTTATCTCTTATCTTACTTTTATTATTGAAGAGTTGGTTCTTTTTTGTACTTCCTTAAGTAAAGACATTCCTTGTAAAGGAAAACATTTAACCCAGCAGGATGGAACAAAGTTCATTTCATAAAAGCAATGTGCATGATCTGCTGATAATGTACAATGAGTGTATAGTCACCGATAGTTGCGAAATTGGCCAGCAGCAACCCTCTCTCTTTTGAGAAGACCCGTGAGCCAAAAATAATCCCTCAATCCCTCAGGAATCATCACGAATTTTATTCCCTACAAAAGCAATAGAGAGACTGATGAGTGCACGGGGTAGAAAACATTACACTATTCTTATAGCAGTTTGATTACCTCATCAGAAGGGGCACCTGCGTAGCCGTACTTCTTGAACAAATGCCTTGATGCAGTGATGGAGTGGGCTGTGTGAACATAAACAGATGTTCTGTTTCCTACATCCTCCTCATGACCTTTAATGACAGCACCATTCATCCTGCCACACAGAAACATTCAATGAAAAAGTGGCAATGTTGTACTCATTTCTAGTTTTCTGTCATCATTATATAAATCATGCAAAGCTACTGCAGAGGTTTTTACTATTAAAAAAACCCTCTTCATCTTACACCGGTGTCTGAAAACCCTGGGTTCAGCCGCTGTCTGACACAGGTCATTCTAGGTACTGTCTATGCTAAAATAATGTAGCTTATGTATTGAATATTAAATGTACCCAATATCATCGTATTTAAGTTAGTGTTGTACATTTGTTGCAATGCTAATGCTAGCATTTAGCTTAAACACCAGCTACTTTTGCAAGTAGGTTATGGGATGTAAAAAAAAGCATTTTGCATGTAAACATCGAACATTTGACAAACAAAAAGCTTAGTAAAAGTATACCTCCATCATAGATATATGTTTCTAGCAATTGCAACATAGATTGCAGGTAATCATTTTTTTTGTCGAATGTAAAACGAAACATGAAAAATTACAAAACGGTTTGATGTTTAAAACTCCTTCCATGAACAGCCTGTTAAAGTGGTTTGAAACCATTTATTTCATGCAACATAGGTCCTAACAAGAACAAGAACCTTGGACAGATATTGTTCTTACCGGATAACATAATCGTGATCATTGATCTCTTTCCCCATCTTAGAGCCATTGAGGATCCCTGCTGTGCCCACCACAGCACAGCGCACACACCCATTGCTTCCTGGCTTTGGAGGGAATAGTGGCTCTTTTGGCTTTGGGATCAACTTCACTGCCTCCATTACATCTGCAAAAAAGAAATTTAAAACAAGCAAAATACACACCTTCATCATAAAGCTCATAACAAGAACTGTTTTTCTACATGGAAACTGAGTAGCATAATGCCAATAACCTCCCTGGCGTTTACAACAATTGTTAGTTTTTCTAACACGAAATACTTGCTTCTGATTGGACAGTAAGGCATAGCAACAATCTCATCTATACCTCAATAGCTGACCGTTGCTATGAAGAACAGATTGTTGCTATGGACTGCGGCTCTAATCACACACTCTGGGCGACTGAAAGTAAACATATCAATCCTCAGAAACGAGTTCTGTGAGAAAAAAGACCGAAAGACGCAAAAAAATTGCAGGATACGACAGAAATCCACATATCAGGTCAATGAGAGGTCCTACATCTTGGTCATCATTTTGTGGTCCATAACATTTTCCTCAAAGTTTATTTTAGAAGGAGAAATATTTTAGTTCTGGGAGGAGCTATTTCTTTGATATGCCAAGTGACCAAAATCCATGTACGCTGCAGAGAGAAAGGAGTGGGCGAAGAGGACAAGGCTGGAAGGTCAAATTCTTTGTCAAAATAAAAGTGATGAGGATTGTGGGAGGATCCAACTGTACTATAAGCAATACAACTTACAATAAAACATTCAATGATTCAGCCAAAACCTAGTTTGCCTGTGAGGATTAATCAACAAGAGCAACCTATGTCACTATAACAACCTTTGAATTAAGTTCTTTATAGGCCTCATTAGAACTACACATTTCTTCACAACCTTTCCCTGCCATCCTGTATGAAAATTGTAGAAAGGGTTGTAATGAAGAAAAATACTTCAATAGTCTAAGCCACAATTTTGGTGAAGTTTTGGTAATCAGAGGGAAGAGTTGTTTGGTGATGTGCAGAAAAGGATACAAATCAAGTATAGGCTACATTTCCATTAGCCAACAACACATAGCACTGATAAAAAACAGTGTTGAAACAAACAGTGTCTGTCTCACATGGGCGTGTGCATTCTTTAAGCATTTATTTAAAAAACATGTTTTTGACCTGACAGAGCCGTCCTGCTGTTCTAGCAGGAAATGGCAGCAAAATAAGCGTATTCCTTCCCGTTAACATGCATAACAAATGTTGCATAACTTGTGTGAAAATTATTTGTATTCCTTTGTGTTTCTGTTATAGTGGGCGACTGGGCGCGTAACAAAAAACTTTCTCCGCAGTGAGATGCAGATCAGGCTGAGCCCCGCTGGATGTTTTCTTAACGGTATAGTTTTTAGTACGTATATAGCCTACGCCCCAGAGTCGATGTACAAGTTAACTCCATCTATGTAGCAAACACACACAATCGCTGCACGTCTCCAGAAGCTGCTACACCACTCTCCCACTGGATGTGCACCAAATATTTCCTTATCCTCTTCTCACATGTGTGACTTTGAAAATCTGTATTTAATTTTACCTTTTGATTACTTCTTGCCTGCTCCCAGTAGATCACAAACACACAAGTCGGACGCAAGTCACACCAACCTCGTGCAATATTATTGTATTACAATATCCTCTGACACCATGTGCAATAATATGAAGAACTTACTTGGTGCAATAACATGTTCAACTTTATGTGCACTGTGTGCATTATAGTGTTCTTTTTTTTCAATGCAACTATGATTGTTCAGACTACATTTGTAATAAATGCAGCTCTGTTTTGGCTCCTCAACTTATTTATTTTTAACTGCACTGTGTGCTCTTTTTCTCTTTGCTGCTGTAACACTGTAAATGTCTCAGTTGTGGGATGAATAAAGCTTTATCTGATTTTCTCTGACAAGTACTGCTGCAAGCTCAGCAGAACATAATTGCCCTAACCAGAAAGACACAATCGGATCAACAGGTAGGATACACATGGATATTGATCCAAACAGATGTGCACAAACCACCCTCTCCTTTGGAATTAAATCTCTTTTTGAATAAGCCGGATCAGAAAAGTGTTTACATGACACACACAAAACACTTACCTTTGTAATGGTAACCCATAAAACCAAAAGGGTTGTTAAAATGTGACAGCCTGTTCCACTCGCTCATGTTGACGTTGTCCTTATGCATATACAGACGTATGTTGGGAAGGAACACCGCCTTGAAGCCTTCATCCTTGGAGTTTCGCAGAGACTGGGCACAAGTCTGAGAATGTAGAATAAATTATTACATAAAAAAAAGAAAATAAAAAAATCAGGAAAATTGATTGTAATAGAGCTGAATCAATTGCTGTATTGAACGCCCGAAACGATTCCAAAAATAAGCCCGTGATTTCACACACAATCAACTGATCAAATATGGTGTCAAAGTATAAACGTTAAGCAAACAAACACATGCAAGTCACACTGAAGACAAACTCCTGAGCACCTGGCTTTTTTTTTTTTTTTTTTTTAGCTCTAACGAAATAGTACCCACTCCCATAGTGTGAAACAGTTTTATATTTACTCAGTCCTTTCTTGTATCAACATGCTTACTCGTGGTCTGGGTGGGGCATCCTGGTTATATACATCGTCAAAATCCCATATTGGAAGCGTCTTGAAGGAATTTATGGGCAGGGGGGGCATAGGAGTCTCAGCTTCAAGTGTAGAGAGCCTCTGCTTTACATTTGTTACTGGGTTTGCTTTTGTTGAATTACCAAGTTTTGCCCCACGTGTTGTGTTGACCACATCAGGTGGTGAAGTCGAGTTTGCTTTTGTATCCCAGAACTCAAAGTCACCGTCAAAAACATAGCTTCTGTATCCCATCAAAGCAGACGAGCTGAATTGGACATTTTAGACAAGAGCAATATGCAATATTTAAAAAAGTTAGAAAGACACACTTGATTAAAAACACTTCCGGAAAAAAGTGCGTTTCTCTGACAGAATTAGCCAAAAAAAACCAGTATCAGACAAAAAACAAATCTTGAATGAATATGAACACAACATACCTCATGCTTTCTGAGAAAAATCCACAAGAAACAAGTAACATTAAAACCGCAAGTATGGTTACACACACCAAAGAAAAAATCCTGGGAGATTGGAGCGCCATCACTGACAGCCAGAGGAAAGATGTCCAATTAGGTGCGAAGTGTAGCCTACGGTTTTCTTTGCCTCCCGAATGCTATAGGGACAAAACCGCACCTGACGTGCACTTGCAACTACCTGTCGTCCAGAGTGATTGTTGGGAAGGGCTGCTGCTCAGTTTACTGATGCAGAGAGACTGAATGAACAGGGAGCTGCTCACACACACAGACACATACGCACACTTTCACAACTCTTGGCGTCATTCACCGATTACCGCCGAATTGTTTGCACCTGTTTTCAAAATGATGAAAGCCAGGAAGCTCGTGCCAGTTTTTCCAATTAAGCATAATGAAATGCCCACATAGCCTAAGGGCATTAGACTGCATTTCACCGACCGTGTGACAAACAGAAGTCAGGATCGAAAAGAGAAGTGCGTGAGTGTCCAAATTATAATCTCAAAACAATTGAACACTGAACTAACTATAAGAACTATTTGACGAGTTCTGAAAGAGAGGAAGGGTTGTTGGAATTGAAACATAATTTGACAGATTTTTTTATTTAGGCTATTTAATAGTAGGCTAATGAACACAGAATTGATACTAAACAGGTAGTCTACATTTAAGCATTATCACACAAGAGGGAATGATGTTCTGAATATGAGCGGATATCAACATGTCGACCTCGACACGAGTGTGATATTAGCCTACTTTTATCCAACTCTTCTAACAGCATTTAGAAGGTATAGGCTACCATTTTTCTCTCCACTAACTCAACTAGTTCCATATCTTGTTTCCAAGTAGGCTTAACAGTCTACTGCCCTCTTGATATCACTTTATTTGTATGTTTTGAGTGATCATGCAGCCATAGAAATACGAGTGTGTTCGGTGATTCAGAGGTAGAGATACCAGCTGCATTAACCTGGACAAACTGTTTGTTGTAATGTTGTCGTGCAGTATTCAGAACACAAATGAGTAGTCCCATGATGTTTATCAGCACTTGTAATAGTCAGAATATATTAGTAGTAGTACCAAATAGCGCCACAAGGTGGTGTCTCTGTTATGTTTAAGTGTGTGTGTAAGAAAGTCCATCTATGACAGTCATCTTGTATGTCGATCGTGAGAGGACTCTCAAACTCTAGTGACAAGTTTTCCAGCTTTCCCGGGACTTATTGCCAGCTAGCTTCATTTCCTGTACCAGCCGCGTTACACACTCATGAAAGCCCCTTGTCCAATCAGAGTAGCCTACTGGGTTGGGACTAACTGATGTAGTGATGGACACAGCCACACAATCAGTGGCGATTTTAGAGTCTGTTGGGGCCCTAAGCAAAAATTCATTTGGGGCCCCTTCAAACAGCATTCATTACCATCATGTATACCAGTTAAGTAAAGTTATATTAATTGATTTCTCTTTTCTTTTGAGTTACCTGGCTGATGTGCTCTCCTTCCTGGTTTGAACAAAGGATCAGGGTGGAGCTTGGCTTTGTGGAAGAGGACCACCAAGTGACAGCATGGGGGGGGATCGGTGTTCCTTGGTGTTAACTTTTAGTTATTTTGTGTGTAGTCCTCCCCTGTGTTTTGGTTTGGTCAGCTGGTTTAAATACTGCCCTCAGTTCTCATTTAGTTAGGTCTGTTGTTTGAGTTCGTATCCTGTTCAGTTAGCGCTAAATAGAGTTATGTTGTTTGGACCTCTTTTTAACAAGTCTTCTACTTGTATATTTTGACTTGGTTACTTTTTTTGCTTCTGTTAAACACCATTTTTGAATATAGAAGCCTGATTTTAGAATTAACCTGTGTTCTCTTACTTTGACTGCTTGGTCCACGACAGTTGTATAATGGATATTACTTATTCAGAAAATGCTGTTCTAATTAAAGAAGGCACACCAGATAGTTTGATTTCAAGAGAAAACAATTCACTCACAAACAATCAAAGTACGATTTGGAAGTGTACATTTATTCTAAAAATGTGTCATTAAATATCCAGTTGTGAAAGTTTTTCTTTTCGTTTTTTGAAGTGTTTAATTAAATTGTTTTTATTTTATGTTCATAATTCAACATTTTGCAGTTTACACCAAACATTGCAGGATTTCAATAAAAGTTGTTTTCATTAAAATCAAGAATGTATGTCTTTCATTTAATAATAAAGAAGTGTATATTATGGAAAACAATTAAAAGTAAGTTTGCACTGGCATGTATGTACTCAAATGTGTGCAAGTATGCTCTTGAATGATTGTAGCTTTTGTTCTCACCTGAGGACAACTCGAATAAGAAAACTTCAGTGAGTGTCGAAATCTTCTTGAAAATTGCATCAGTGAGTTTTAAGAAAGGTTGGTGAATTAATCCCGTTGTGTTTAATTACACAATATGACGTTTTTCAGAAAGAAACTTTACAGGCAGGGGAGCATACTGTACCTGTTACGCAATGAAAGGAGTGACACATTAAAAAAGCAGGTTTGATAAACATGTCCTTGATGTAAATATGAAACTAAAAGAAGAGTCCTTTGTCGCTTTAATCCTTCACTCTGATCTGGAAGAGCTGGGGCAGGTTTCATGTGACTGACAGCAACAATGCAACACAATAGCACAAATTATACCGTATTAAAACATGAAAAAGAGTTGATCAAGTGGACAGCACAGCTGTGTTGAATACTGTGAAAGAGTATATTGAAGTATTTGGTATACTGGAGTAGTCCAGAAGCGCTCACAGGTTAAAGAGTGTCATCAGAGGCAGGATGGCAAACACAATGAGCTGCAGCTGAGAGAGGAGTTTCAGATGGAGTACAGTCGGAGCTGCTCCTCCATGTCTCCCTCTGACACATCCCCAAACGTCTCCTTATTTTCTTTCAGCAGCTGGAAGATGGCTGCCAGTTGCTCTCGTTGCACCCTGAGAAGACAATTATCAAAGAATGTTGGTTTAGAAAACAAGGAACGTTATCCTCAGGTAAAATTCACAGTCACAAACAGCACTGGTACTGTGAATATTTGGAAACAAGGCATGGGAAAATCTACCAATCTCAGGGTAAACAACCCACCCTATATCTGTTATTTTACTGTTTCCAATCTGCGTCTGTGCTAAGCTAGCAAGTTACAAGCTGTAGCTTCATATCAAAACGATTTGAATAGCCAGCCAGAAAGCATACATGTTGTGTAAAACAAGGAGAACTGCAGACAGACTTAGAAACTGTTAGTTATAGCTAATATGCCCCGTTTCCTGTTCTTCCTATTGAGTCATGTTATTGCATATTGTATGATTGTCTCATTGTGCAGGACTAGGCTTGATCGTGATCATACTTTATTTTTTTTTTATAGACAGGGCAGTGGACAGAGTCAGGAGAGTGAGTGGGGAATGACATGCGTGAAAGGAGCCACAGGTTGGATTCAAACCCCGGCCGTCCGCCTGGAGGACTACAAGTAGCCTCTGTTCATCGGGCACGTGCACTTACCAGCAGCCCTTGAACATACCCTGTGTTATTTCATTTGATATAATTTGAAGAGACCCAACATTAATCCATGTATAAAGCACCGTCACTGTTTACTAAACAACTTTTTAGTTTAAAAAAAAAAAAAATCGAAAAGGAAACTGACTTCATTTAATTTTGGTGCTAATTTCTTTCTGCAAGAAAGGCACAAAGTCTGGTCAAGGAATAAATAATTTCTAAAACTTTTTCTGTCTTATACTGACTGTGTTTTGGCTTTGCTTTGTCTTCTTTTTGTGACCTGAAGAGATAATTACTGATCTATAGGAACTGGAAGGTGTCTCTGTCAGTATAAGATAACTTTTAAGACAATATATTTCTCCTATCAAACACAAACCTCCAGTTCCCCTCTCCCTGTGTGAATGAAGGGATTTAAAGTGACTGCCTCTTCAGCACTGTGTGTCCCAGTGCTGCGTTACTGACTCCTCCTTGTGGCAGAACAGAGGAGTCCTCTGAGGATTAACTAACACCTTCCTGTCAGAGGTGATGATGACCTGAGGTCAAACCAACACCTGCTGAAAGTCACACTTCTAATGTGGAATAAAGGGGACTGTGGAGGAGGGGGAGGAGAAGGGTGGGATCAGGTCAGCAGCACTGCACAGTATTATCTGTCTCTTCAAGGCCACCTGTGGAGTACAAGCTTAAGTGGCAAAAATCACTGCTGACGATGCAAAAGTTTTGCTTTCTCAAATTTGCCTGAGAGAGTGTTTGTTGGACTGTATCATGCGTTAAAAAGAGCAGTGCATGCAGACGCAGTACAGAAAAAAAAAAGATATTCCTCTGCAAATGTGGACAAATCCGTCGACTAATTTGTGTGTTCTGCCATCATAGATAGTTGGATTAAAGTCGTTTGACAGCTGCCCCCCCATGGACTCTACCATGCCCCTAATTATGCAAAATAAATCTTAGCCTTAATGTAATCAAAACTACATTAAAAAAACAGTCTATGTAAAGTGTGTCCCATGACCTATTCAGATCAAAAGCGTGCTTTGTAAACCTGTTTTTACTCCTGCAGTATAAATTGATGTTTCAACATGGGAGGTAATTGGATTTCCACAGCTTTTGTAGCCAGCCTCGAGTGGACACTCAGGGAACTGCAATCTTTTGCATTTGTAAGATTGCAGCTTATGTAAAATATGAAACCGATTCATTAACCAAAACAAACAACAAAATGCCATCGACAGGTACCGCATTTGGAAGACCAAAAATACTGTAATAATGATCAACAATAATATAATATTTATTATATTCTTGATCCACGTCTAAAGAAAATCTAGGGGGACTCTTACTTATGTAAAGGCTTTTGTATTTTGCACTCAGTTTTATTTTTTAGTATATTAAAAGTAGAAAATTGTTTAATTCTTAGTAATGCATTTTTCAACAAGTACTGTATATGTTGTAGGGAGACGCCACCCCTGATTCTTCTATACCCCTTTTGTGTGCTTTTTCCCCCATTAAGCCACAGAAGTGTCTGAGTGGCTCCTTTAACTCTCGTGTCATTCAGTCTTCAGCTTATGCTTGGCAGAGACTCAATCTGGCCTTATTCAGACTGACCCAAGAAGGACCGACTGATACAGCAGCTGAAGAGGAGTGCAACGCCAAAGACACACAAACACATGTTAAGACAGCGTAGAGGAGATTAGAAGCAGGAAGAAGAGGAGAGAAGGTGAATCAGATACAAATAAAGAGGGGAACTAAATCAATGAGTGTTAGATTTTTCAATAAAGACTGGGGTGTGTCACCTTTAAAAAGAAATAATGGCTTATTTTTTTTGTTTTTAAAGATACAATATGTAGATTCCGCCACCAGGGGGCTCTCAATCTATACTACAATAACAAAAGTTGACGTCGAGGCTAGCGGTGAATCATGGGATTTCTTTCTGCTTTTTACAGCAGGAATAAACATGTTTTCATTTAGGTTAAAAAAACTTTTTTTTAAGATTAGTTTTTTTTTAAGCAAGGCTAAGAGTTATTCATACATTTGCATTCTTAAGGGCGTGGCTGAGTTGACTGATAGGTGCGTGTGATGTAACTGTTTGCCTGGGGGCTCAAAACCCGCATCAACTCCACCTCTTTGCCTTTTAGATAGACCGAAAGTTTGGAAGAGTCAGCATTTCCAATACGGCGACCGCCTTTTTTTGGCTGAGTAAGCACTCTTCAAAAACCAATGGGTGATGTCACTGAGACTATGTTTATGTTTTATGCTGCTTGTGGTTATAAACCATTAACAAGAACATCTTTTGGGTTGCCAGGTTGTGGAAAATCCTCCTCAGGACAACTAATTTCTTGTCTTTTAAGATAGCTCTTAAACTATAAGAGGTCCAGTAGATAGATCTTTCAAATGAGTTGTTTTCATATAAGGCCTTTAAAAGTCTCTATACATTTTCTGTATCAGAAAGTTTACCCCATATTTGTAGTTTTTAACCAACCTTTGCTCCTCCTCCAGCTCCTCAGTGGACATCATCATTTCCAAGTGGTGGGATCGCGCCTTTCCAGGGACATACTGCAAGGAATCGTTTTCATTTGACTCCCCGTCATCTGATAAAAAGAGAGTAACTGCTGATCAGAAATGTGTATAAACCTTTATTTTGAGAAGAATATGCCATGTTCATTTTCAATTTGTTTTCAAAGTGCGTACAAGTGCTCACCGTTGATGTCTGGGCTCTCTGTGACTCCTTCAGTCTGGGTGTGAGAGAAAGCACACTTTAGTAGCTCTTTATCAGAGAGCCCAATGAATGACCTGCAGCTCCTCGCTGACGAGGCCTCGGATGACGAGTCTACCTTTAAACTCGTGGAGGTGGAGGGTGAAAAGTCAAAGTCAGGTGTTGACGGCTCTTCAATGAGAGTGTGGGAATGTGGGTCCTCCTGTTAGACAGTTGAGGGGTTAGGTGATGGGCATTAAACCTTCTCTCTCTCTCTCTCTCTCTCTCGATTAAAATCCTTCATTATCTTTATCTATTTTATATTGTTGTGCAGGTGGTGATTAGAAACTGCTGCACAAGCCATCATCTCAAGGGAAAGCTCCAAACAAACCAATTTACCTCCTTGTGTTACCTGTTTATCTCACCTCTCCTGGATGCTGACATGGCCTACACTCAACGCAGGTGTCAGGGATTTTAAAACCAAGCTAGTCCTCTCATAACCTTGCTCCCTTGAGTGCTTGGAAAACATTGGCTTGGCATCATCGATCACTTTGAAAATGCAAATTAGTCTAAAACCTTTGAGTTCATTTTTGACGTACATTGAACTAATCAGCAGGTAGCGACACGCTGTTAGGCTATAGGTAGCTAGTGTCAATATTCAAAACTAACACAAAGAGAGTGAAATCACATGATTTAGAAGTAGAAGTAGTAGTCAGATCCAGAATGCTGTGAATTGGTCACGTTTTTCATGTTAAGCACAAAAATACTTGGTTAAGTTGAGGACCTAATAATTGTTTGGTCTGAAGTAAAGTGTCAGTAGAAAAGATCACTATTTTGTTTACTTTCAATTTCTCTCTTCTCCTACAACACCTCCTTTAGTACACATCCTGGTTTCTCCCTTCCCCCCCTTCCGCTTGATTGGTTGCTGTTTGCACTCTGTCACTCATTAGTTAGATTGAATTCACCTGATCACTGCTTATTTAAGACTGCACTGCCTTGCACTCACTTTTTTGATCTTCACATGGGGCGGCAGTTCAGCACTGATGTTCCAAACATCCCGTGTGTTATTTTGTTACCCTCTTTTTTGAACCCTTTTGAACTGAATTGAAGAAATAAATCTAGAAAACCACAAATCAATGCTCATAAACTTTGAACCCTTCTGAACAGTGTCGATGATAAATGTAGTTTCACTCAGAAAGACAATCTGGTCACCAGGGATAAAGTTCTGTGGTTAGCCAATCAACCCTTACTCACCTATGAACAATATGCACAATAAAGAAACAACAACTCACAACATTTTAACCGTGTAGACTCATTGATCCAATTGCGATCAGAAATCTCTTTTTCAAAGGCACTCAAACTCATAAAGTAGGCCATAGCACAGCACAAGAAGAGTAGTTGTGGGAGATAGATTTTCTTTCTTTTCTATTTTTTACTGAAGGATTTTAATACCTCTTATAACCAGGCCAAAGATCAGTTTTCAGTTACTTGATTTGTTTTTCTTCAAATAGTGCAAACTTTTCAGTACACTATGGCATGTTCTGTTTCAATCACCTTTCACAGTCAGATCTCCCATTAACTGAATGATTTTAACCTTTTCAACCTTTTTGTTACTTAGCATTATGCTACATTTCTCTGGGGTTTACCAGTTAAATTACAGGACCTTAAATTAAAGCCTTGTGTGTTTTGTCCTTATTATTGCATTGCAACTTTTGACTTAAGGGAAGAGTTTGAGTGCTTGTCCACCTCTGACTGTACATGTGAGCTATATCTGAGCGGGAGGGAGAGTGGCTTAAAGCTATTAAGAGAGAGATAGGTGATTAAACAAACAAAACACACAAACCTCTCCTTGTGTGTACGCGCTGTGTATTACAACCAACCAGGTGACTTACTGAAAGCACTGATTTAACTACATCCCAGTGATCGTGTGAGCTCCCGCTGATGTCACACCAGTCGCCTTCCACCTTCTGTTTCTTCTCCTTCTTCTCCGGTATATGCCCATTCTGCTTTGGTCCTGGTTTGTCTAATCCTCCGGTTGGACCTTGTCCGAATAGTCGCAGCGAGTTTGCAGCGTCGGCTGCGGATGCTCTGTTAAGTAGCGACGTTGCGATCACAATTGCGAGAAGCGTGAAAATAGCGGCAAATAATACAAAAGTTAAATCCATGATGGTTGGTATCTTATGGGGCTTTGTTATTGTGCCTCCTCTGTATTTACTGTCTGCTGCTGTCCATTCCGCAGCTTGCAATAATCCTCCACAAACATCAACGCTAACGAGCAGCGTTTAAAGGACAGGCTACAATCTCCTGTCCGAGCAGGACGTCACATCCTCCGGCCACGCCCCCACATCCCCTGGGTGTACCTCGTTGCTCCATCCCCGGACAAGTATGGGAAATTCGGCTCTTTTAGTGAGCCAGATTAATAAACTCAGCTCAGCAAAGTAACCAACTCTTTTGGCTTCTTCTGGCTTCCCATTATGTCCCACTTCTATATTCATGATTCAGTCACTGATTTGAATTATCATTAAGAACTTTACAACTATAGCCTACTTTTACACACAAGGTGTAATTACACTCAACTTTGACTGTCATGCTAGTCTATAATATTTGGCCTACTGCTATGCATACACTCTCTCTCTGTGTCTATATAGGCCTATCCGTATCCTACACATACTGTTTACATTTATTGTCTATTCTCAAAGCCATGGCCCCTTTTACACCATAGTCAGCAGACCTGCCTTTGCAACCTTGTTTGTCTGATTCAATTAAATTAAATTAAATTTTATTTTTATAGCACATTTCATACAAACGTAAACCCAATGTGCTTTACAGAAGACAAAGAAAAACAAACACAATACAAACTCATTTAAAATAATTAAAGAAATAAAATAATAATAATATTAAATGAATAATTGGATTCAAGAGCTCACTTTAAACCAAAACATATTTGTAAAATGAGCATGCACCATCCTATACAACACACATACATACACCTGTTTCTATAGAGTGCTCACAGGGACCATGCACCAACCAGATGTACACATTCACATACAAAGATAAACTAGCAACCAAAGGCACGAGAAAAAAAAAAGTAATTTCTTAAGACCGCTTTTAAAAGAACTTAAAGTTTCTATGGCTGTGTGCTATGTTGTTTTGTTTGTGTGCTGTTGGTTGTGTGCACTATTTTTTTTGGTTTCTAAAAAAAACCTTTTCTCTAGCTGTTGATGTATTTCTTGTATATGGATGATTGTTAATAAGGTTCACTTAACTTGAATGATTTGATATTATTATAGGCCTACTTAGCTTGAAAATAGTGATTACCATAATTAGGGGACTCTGTTTGTACTGAAAGGAATTTAACTGAAGACTGTAGTCCTCTAAAATGTTTTCACTTAGGCAATAAATGCTTCTTGTCAGACGGGAACCGGCTCCCTCTCTTAAACTGAAAGAGCCGGTTTTGAGATCCGACTCGTTTACGATCGACACATCGCTGTGCAGGACAGCTCAGGTGTTTCTGGCACAGCTCACTGCAACGTGCTCGGCTCCCTACTTTTAATCCGCGCTCGGCTCTTTACTTTTAATCAGCTCCGAGTGTCTCGCACACAAGAGATTTTAATGATTTGTGACAGGACATGTGTTATGTAGCAGGCGGATAAAAGCTACATTCAAGTCCTCCTGGAATAGTCCCAATTCACGACCTGTTTTGTCTAAGTGTGAACGCTTCATAGATGTTTTTTTAAAAATGTCTCTTATTACTCAGGAAGCTTCAAGTACACATTTATAGCTCGTTTCTAATTTATGGGGTTGATGCTTATAAATAACTTTCCTATCTAATCTAGTGTACGTGAATATTCATTTGAGGACACAGGGTCACATGATATGTAAAATATTTTAAAAATATTATAAAACTATATAAAAGATGGTCACTAATATGCTATAGTAATTATAGGTGTATGAGTTATGTCTTATTTGTCCAAGTGAGTGTTTAACTAAAGACTTTATAAAGGCCTAATAGGGATTATTTTTAGGACACTCGGTCAGATTACATGAAAGCTATTGAAAAAAAGATTAAACATTCACACAAATAGCTAAAGCACATATGGAAATCAGCTGGAGTATCTCTTTTGTCTAAGAGTTAAGGTAATACGAGATGAAACTGAGGACACCAGATCACATGGCATACAATAAAGAAAAATAAAAAAAGGAAAAGCAATTTAATTCAATGTTTGTCTTATTGATAAAACAGCCTGGGAGTGCTTCTGAGCCACCGAATAACCATGATGTGAAAAGAAAGAAATATATATATATATATATATATATATATATATATATATATATACACATTAACACACAGAGCCCACTTGTATTTAACAATTCATCACTAGAGTTTTCTGTGACACGTAAAGTGTAGAGCAAAACTAGTGTACAGTTGGAAGAATTGATCCACCAATGGGCAAGCAATTGGCAACAGTGGTAACTTATTACAGGCCCCTTCCTTTAATATCAGGGGTAAATAATAAGCTTGTAATTCACTGAATTTTAACTCTCCTTGGATGCATTGATAAAGTCACAGAGCTTTAAATTGGGATATATTTCTGATACAAAGTAAAGTTCCAAGGGTTTCAAATGGGACCCTTTAAAAACAATTCAAAGACATAAACTTAAAGAAAAAGTGATCGATATGTTCTTGTGTGTGTTACTATCAACTATCAAAACCATTTTGATAAATATGAGCCATTGTACCGGCCAAAAAAAGTCACAAAATTGAAAAAAATTGACATAGGCAATGTTTTTATAAGACAAAGACATTTATTGGCATTCACCTGAAGCAATTACAAGACAACTGAGAGGTTCACAGAGGAATGCAATACACAAATTAAGCAGCCTGGACTGCCCTTTAAACCCTTCAATTGGAGTCACACTGGACCCATTTAAAAAAGGAGCATAAACCAGTTATAAACAGTGGATAAACCACAGAGGAAGGACAAAGGAGAGGAGGGAGAACAGAGAAAAGGGGAAGGAGAGAATCTGTACAGCACATGGAGGGAAGGACAGGTCACAAGACAGAAGAAGATGGTTGATCTTTCACACCTGTGATCTTACAAACCGGCAAACAGCAGCGGAGGGTCGAGCCCCGGTACAGCGCCGGGCACCCAGCACCGCAACACGCCACACCATGTCACCACCGCACTGCACCGCATCTTAACAGCTAACCAGCATTACTCAACTGCTACACAACTGCGCCTAGTGCACAAAAGATACACAAGAAAGAGGGTTAGAGTCATAGGAAAGCAAATTTAACGAGACAGGAAAAAAGTGATGCGACAAAAGAATGCTTTCCTCCAGATAAGCAAGTCACAAATTAAGCGGCGCTAAGATACTTAAATGTTTTACTGTACAGCAAGTCATTTTTATGAGTGGTTTCACAGCTCTGAAGAGTTGAAATATCCAAACATGACAACCCTTTCTGCAGTTTTGGAAATAAAAAACTTTCATATCCATTTAGAAAATGCATTGAACAAGGATATGATGTAAGAAATCTATGTCAATTGAAGAAAAAAAGAAATCAAATAATTTATTAACAAGAATATAATCAAATGCAAACATCCAATTTAATGAAGAAGAAGAAAAAAAACAAAACCTTACAGATCCCTTTCAATATGCTGAACTTTACAAACAATGGTCACATCAAAACTCACAATGTGTTCAGGAAAATGTAATCAAATGAAAAATTGAATTTTTTTTAGACCAAGCTTCAATAACCTTTCAGTCTGCATTCAGTTGTAATTGTGGAGTCCACTCGCTCAATGTGAGACTCTTCCTGATGTCCTCAGTACAGGCTCAATCATCCGAGATCTAGAAGGAAAGATAGAGCAGAGTTGACAAGAGCAAAACAAAAAGACAAACTTATAATATCTCCTGCAGCTGAACTGGATACTGACAAAGCAGTACTTGTCTGATTCTTTTGTCCCCTGACAATAACATGTAAAAATCTGCTTTTATTGGACATCCATCTGTGTGTTTAGTAATAGTTATTAATACATTTGTTAACACAACTTTCTTGACCCCTTCACCCACAAGAGTAGTTCCAATAAAACTATTACACTCGGGCATATTTGAAAAACAAACCTCAGGGTCCGTTCCCATTGTGAGAGGCGGAGGGAAAACCACAGGCACGGGCGGGAAAAGTGCTCAGTGCATCTGCCTGTGGTCCCCGTGAACGTACCTCACCACACCACCTCAAACACCAACTGACAGCCCGAACCACCGCCATGACGACCTGCTCCTTAGCAACTGCCATCGCTCTCAGCAACAGGCAGGTCACATGGGCAGGTCACACACTAACTGCTCTCAAACTGCAACACCCCCATCTCCTCCTCCTCTCTTTGCAAACAGGACTCAGCAGCTTGGAGGAAAGAATTCCACATTTAGGTGAACGTTAAAAGTTAAGCACCCCACGTCAGAACTTCCCCTCCCTCCCATAACTATAAAATGGTTAATATCCTCATTTAAAAGATAAGTGATATAGTAGGCCTTTGCCTGTGTGTGCTTTAGCTTGGCTAAATTTATGGACCATGAAAAGCAAACACAGAGCTAGGACTACATCAGTACACATTTTCAATGTGAATATCTAAAACAGTCAGGATTCTGCAGACACTGTTGCTTATATTGTTTTGCTTCTGAATTGAAGCACCAAGGCTGCAGAATGCTAACTTGAATGGCAGCAGTAAGCCATCTCAGATTTCATACTTGACTTAAATATGATCCCCCTTTCCCCCTGAATACCGTCATGTTGTGTCCAAGTTTGGATTAAGACTCTTCCCCGATGTCCTCCGGAGATTTAGGCCTACTCTTGGATTTGGACCTGGACCTGGATCTGGATTTGGACCCTCTGTTGGAAGGTGGGGTCCTACTTCTTGACTTTGACCTGGAGCGGGATCGAGACCTCGAGGGAGACTTCGACTTGCTCCGTCTGGGGGTTCTGGACTTTGACTTAGACCGGGACCTGGAGTAGGAGCGGGACCTGGAACGGCTGTAGTGGTGGCGGCTCCTGGAACGGGACCGGCTTCGGCTCCTGGAGCGGCTGCGGCTTCGTCTCCTGCGGCGAGGGCTAGCTGAGCGGCTGTGGATAGAGGGAAAGTGCGGTAAGTACAAAGGAT
Source organism: Tautogolabrus adspersus (assembly GCA_020745685.1). Taxonomy (NCBI): domain Eukaryota; kingdom Metazoa; phylum Chordata; class Actinopteri; order Labriformes; family Labridae; genus Tautogolabrus; species Tautogolabrus adspersus. The sequence goes on from CM036554.1 coordinate 18,319,264, forward strand.
ACCATGTGCTCAGCTTCTCTTTAGCAAATCTAACTTCAAGGAGTTTCTCAGCTGGGCCTAAACACACCAGCATTACCTCCTGCTTCTGCGCCCATACCCTCCGTATCTGCGTGGCGGAGCCCCTCTCCGGCTGTACATGGAGTCCGGAGGTCGTCCGTATCGGGCCATCTGAACCCTCAGCTCCCGTCCGTCAAGCAACGCGCCGTCCATAGCGTCCATTGCGTCCTCTGCGTCGCGCTTGTCGTGGAACCGCACGAAGGCGAACCCGCGGCTCTCCTTGGTGTACCTGTCCCGGGGAATATAAACATCTCCTACGCGACCGTACTTCTCAAAAACTCGACGCAGAGTCTCCGGTGAAGTTCGGTAAGTCAGGTTATCCACTTTCAGAGAGGTCATCCCCTCAACGTCTGGCGGCGGCCTACCGTAGCTCATTTTCTTCGTTGTCAAGCAACAGAGCAGACCACTGAAGATAAAACCCAAAAGGCCCTTCTGCTACATAAAACGATTAGAGGTCGCTGTTAAATGCCCAGTAGGTGTTTTTAACACAAATTATCGGCGTTAAGTCAAGTGTTTTTGCGCAAGAAGTTATCCCTACCGCATTGCATTCACGTAAAATGGCGGCAATAAAGCTTCCCTTTCCCCTAGCTTATGCTGCATTCAGGTGCTGCTCGGGTGGTCCAAGATTCCGAGTTGTGAAGTCGTTCTTCCGACTTCAGTGTGTTCACGTGATTTCAGTTCGGAAAGTCTGAATGTTGTAACAACATCGCAAAAAAGCGTTGTTGCTACAAAAAAGAAGATCAGTGAAATGTAACTGTTACAAGTTATATTTCAGCAAAAAATAGATGTGCAATACGAGAATTTGAAAAAAGTATGTTAACATTGACAAAACATATATTGCCCCCCAGGTGATGACGATTCTGACGTCAAGTCGGTAAATCGAGTCTTTTCCTAGTTTCTGAGTTGTTGTTCCGACTTGAGCAGGCGTTCAAGAGAATTTTACAACTCGGAAACTCGTTTTTCCGACGTGTCCGATATCACATGAATGCACCATAATGCGCCCGTGTTGGCCTCCTCGCATTGGCCGCTTTTTCTTCTCTTTCCTCATGTAAAACAGTTATATCGCCCCCTGTTGTCAAGGAGTCGCTAGTAACGGGAATATTTGACCACTATCCTTTTCTTTGTCCCTTTTAGTAATGTTATTAAAGATTCAACTGGATATTTGTCGTGAGCAAACGATCATTTTTCAGTTGTTAAACGCTACAGATTGTTGCATTGAAAAATGTGTATATCATAGATTAACGCGACCATACTTGTTGCAAAAAAAGCTCCAGTTAAATCATAACGAGGGGGTCTTCCCGGGTCTAATGTTTAGAAAGTTGAGCTTTCACGAACATTTCCAGGTGTTAAAGTTATTTCTACTCCACAGAAACGTCCTCTCTGCACTGCAGTCAGCGCCACTCTTACATTTGGCGTAGGAAGGTCACGTTACAAAGCGGGTCGGCACAAGCTGCTGCTGCTGGAGAGAGGAGGACTGCGCAAAAAACCACGGCCCGGATTTGAGCCTTACTGACGTCATGTGGAGCCACAGACCCCTCTGACAGGATCCAGCAACGAAAAGCACCGGAGGTTTATGATCAACATTTAGCGGAGCAGGGAGATGTCGACGAGCACCTCTCTGTTTTGTGTGCTACAGTGAAGTAAGCGTAGCCAGGCACGGTGTAAATCTCCGCTTTGCTCGACTGTGCGGCTGAGGTGCATCATATGAGCGCACTTATCCGTTATTAAAGGGACTACAGCAGCTGCTTTCTGTCTCAAAACGATCTGCAACGATCAACCGGGAGGGATAAGCAGTCGGAGAACAACTACTAATCCCCGGGACGGTCATATTCACGGCTGGGGTTCGGTCCCGACAGAAAATGTTCAGGGCAGCACGAACTGGATTAAATGATAAGGAATAAAGGACACGCCGCAAACAAAGCGAGCCATTTTCAGTGTTATGCCCGTGAACCCGTGTAGTCTATATTTGACTGGAAATGGGAGCATTAACGAGCAGACAAAACATAGGCGTGGAAGAAGTGGACATTCCGTCCAATTCGGTGTACCGTTATCCACCGAAATCTGGTAAGTCACCGAACAACAGGTTAGGCCTAGGAAAGGTATCAGTTACAGGCTTCAAAGCTCACTGCACAATGCACATGATTTATTTGTGATCTGGGATAGAAGCCAAAACATCACCAGCATACACCATCACCATTTTACCTTGTAGCTGCTGACAGGCCTGCAGGACATCTGAGCCTTCAACCTGAAGCAGCTACCTGTGGAGAGAGGGGAGGGCCAATGCTTCACCTTTTCTACTTAACATTACCTTTACTTCACATTTGTTCTCACATTTAATCATCATTTCTTTCCTTTGTTTTAGCACTGAATCAATGTGATGTCCTTGAAGCGATACTGACACCAGCACAGGGGCATCTTTATATTTTTGACGTGGATTATACACAGCGAGCTAACTTGATATTTTCTGCCAAATACAGATGCAAATACACTGTGAGATTTTTCTTTTTCTTGGTGCATGTAGCAGGGTGTTGGACTGGCATCAGTCTTTAGAATAAATAAGTCATGGTGGAGCTCAGGTGGATGAAGATAACAAACATCACACAAGCCTATCAGTACACCTCTACGAAAAGTGTAATTTAAGGCAAATTCTTGTTAGTGCACTTTTCCTTTATTTAACATATAAAACAGGACCCAACCAGTGCTTAATGTCCTTATCATTTAACATTTTATTCCCAATGTAAAATGGTGAAACATGGCACTATCAAGGGCTGAGAGTGATGATTTCAAAGTGTCCAAGAGTCCAAAAATATATATATATTAAAGTTATTTAATACAAATGAAAGCATAGAGTCTTCAGATTTAAATAGGAAGAAGACAGACAGATGTTCAATGTAGATTAAAGAAATAACAAAAAAGGTAATTTGATGTCATTTGACCAAAAGATGGATTGATTATAAGAATTACACGATTACATAAGCATTGACTAAAAGCAGATCTCTTGACATCTTTTTCCACCATCTACTTATGCAACCAAACAATCTTTATCTTTATGATTCATCTTTCAGTGATTTGATTATAGTTGAGATAATACATCTTAAAGTTTTTTTAATTTAATTTTATAATAAAAAATGGTGAAAGATATGACTTTTACATTTGTGAATAGTTTGTTTTTCTTGACCTTGTGTACCCCGACTATAAGCAGTGCTGTAGTGCAGGGTGTACGCAGGTATGGAGAGTTTATTTTTCAGTCTCCATACAAAGGGTAAAACCACTTCTAAATCCCCTCGGATTCACACCATTGATTGATTGACAATATTCAGTAATAATCTGCAATGTTGTTCTCCGGATAGTGAAGGTATGACCCTCCCTACTCGGTCTCTAATTGGCTAGTACACCGGACTAAATATGCAAGAGGAGTCTTACATGTCACAGTTTATAAAAGAGGCCGTTTATCCTCCGCTGGACGGGCTGCTTAAAAACACATTTGGGGGGCAAATTAAGAGAGTACCTACTTCTTTAGGCACCATTATAACACTGACTATTAGATATTCTTTTTATTATAATAGAAGCTTATAAAAAACAATACAAAAGAAGCCATCTTCGCCATATCTGCTTCAACTTTTCTAAGTTAGATTGGCTCACAGCGCCCCACTGGACCTCAAAGTGACCTGTGTGTGTTCAGCCTGTCTCTCCTTTGTCCTTTATGTGATTTTTATTTTCTGATTGCACTTTACGTCCTGCCGAGGCTTCGCTTTAATCCAATCTGTCTGTCAAAAAAATCACATCATGAAGAAATACTGCTATTGCTTTTCTGTTCAATCGTTGACAGAGACATTAAGTCAATTGAAAAGTGTCACAAAATATGACTTGGGACAGAAATAGTTGCATTACAGCAGAGTTACATTATACTCAGATGTGATGTGCATGATACAATAACAGTATCTGAGCTGTATAGTGACATTATGTATTGAAGGACGGATGGAAAGGAAGAAAAACAGCTGACTTGTAGCCACAATAAGTGCCTCTCTCACCCCAGTTTTTCTGAATCAGTTAGGGGCTGCATGAATGTGTGACATTACAGTCCTGGTTGGAGTCTGGAGAGGTGCTGGTAGTGCTGGAGGTGGGAGGGGAGGAAGAAGGTGGTGATGGCTGCTGCTGAAACCGATCTGTCAGCCTTAGTTCCTGTTTCTGGGATCTGGTGACAAAGCTTTGGCCCAGTTTCTCTCCCCTACCTGCTGTAAATAATAATAAGGCGATAGGGAGAGAGAGAGCCGGTCTTCATACACTTTTATGTTCATAATTGGTCACAATATATTTTTTAGAGCATAATTTGTTTACGGTGAGCTTTCTCAACTCCTCTTCCTCTCCAGCACTGACAGAGAAGCCTTATTCAGAGAAGGGATGTCAGACTACATGTCCTCACAGCTTGTATTTAAAGACTCCAAACCGGCATTACAGACTTAAGATATCACCCCACCCTGTTATTAAAAGGCAGAATATCTATTTAGTGTTGTTTTCTTCAACCTGGACCCTTGGTAAAAACAGGTGGACCGGCTGCAGCCCAAAAACAACCCCGACGTCAGCCTTTTAAGGCTTCGTTTGTAGTCTGAACAAACATATTACCACAAGATTAAAAAAAACTGCACCCACCCTGTCATTACTATTTTTACCTGACACTTTTACCTGATCGCTAAAACCAGTATAAAGCAGACTAATGATGGCTTTGGATGGTAGAAACAAAGCAGTTTGAGTGTTCTTGGCTTGTGCACTGACTGGAGCTATCTGTGCATGACGGTGCCAGCTAAATCGATCAAACATTTACAGGAAATGTTAATGATTGATGCCAGTTAGGTGCCAAATGGGTAAAAAAAAGTAAGACTAACAAAAAGCTGAAGATGTTGTCCGTCTGAGGTCTCTGAATCTTCTTTTGGTTTAATGATCCATAAAAAGAAACGAGTGCAGCATTGAACATTTACTGTATTCCATGTTTCAAATAAGCCTAAAAAAACAAGACTACTTATTTATTGCTTTAGTATTTTTTTGGAATTAAGTGTCATATTCTTCATAAAGATTTAAAGGTTTAAGAGCCTGAATATTGGGAATTAAAAGCATGTTTATTACACTTAATTCTCCGGCCTGTATGGTGTTTGTCATGAATATGTTCTATCAGATGTTTACATATATTCTCAGTTTTTAAAATAAAATATCTCTCTCTTCTGTGCAGGAAGTTACTTCGCCAACCATTTTATAATGGGGGGAGAGAAGTTTGACTCCACCCACCCGGAGGGTTACCTGTTTGGGGAGAACACAGACCTTAACTTCCTGGGGACCCGGCCTGTGGCGGTGAGTGCTCTTGAACCTTAACGGCTGTATTTCATTTTGAAAAGGAAATTATCTTCATGTGTTTCTTGGATGTCAAATCAGTATTGATGGTTAATGTCATTCAGTGAAATAATAAAATCATCAATGCAGGATATGTTGAACGCGTTATATTGCATTAGCAGAACTTCCATGCCTACATGTACCAGGATGCATTGCATGAGAAGAGCCGATGCCTTTGACTGGCTTTGTTGTATCTCTGAGCCAAAGACTGTTAAAATGTTTGTGTGAATAAGATCCTCAGCACTCAAATATTGTGATTGGCATACGATTGCATTGGTGTCCGAATTAACAGATTTTTCAGCTGCACCAAGTTGTTCTTGAGAGACACAAAGAAACTCTGCAACAGCTGCAAGAATTTCCCCCCTATATACCTGACTCATTGAGAGGGAGTCAAGGTCGACATTTTTCTCACTAATTCTTATAACCCAAGCTTTTGATCACTTTAAATTGATCTTGATCAGAGAGTGGATTTCCTCCAAGTTGTTGTGGTGTTTTTAAAGTTTAAATTTCTATTTGTTTCCTGGGCTTTTAAGGAAAACTCTTGGTGCATGTTGGCCTAAAAGTTGAGAGTTTGTGTCTTCATGTCTAGTCTAAAAATTAGACATTTTCTATGGGGATGGTATGAAAAGAGGACAACATAGATGGAGGCTTACAAACTAAAACAGACAATGAGCTGAACTAATGCTAGGCTTCAATGTCCACATTTTAACATTTTTAAATTCAATTTTTAGGCCAAAATGATGAACAAGTCTCTCCCAGAATACCCAAAAAAGAGTATTTTTACACATTTCTTGTGTGTACAGTTTTCAACCAGCTGCAGTGTATATCCCTGATTTCAAAGTATTTGGTCGTGTCAGAAAATAGGGAAATGTTGTCAATCTCCGAGCTCAAAGTGACTCTTCTTTATAGCTTGTTTTACTTGAGCAAGAAGTCAAAATCAAAGATGTTCAATTTGTGGTGGTTTAACACTGACAAAAGCAGCAATTCCTCACATTTGAAAAAGAAAAAGGTCACTTTCTCTTTCAGCATTCAAAGGTGTTACTGTGTCTTCTCCATCAAACAGAGAGGCTGATACATTTCAACAGCCCTGACTCCTGCAGCTTCAATTAACAGTCTCTCAGGCTGTGACTGATTGTAATTTATTTCAGCTTCAGACTAATTCAAAGTGGAACAGCAGTCTGCTGGCTTCCTGCACAGAACAGCTGATAACTGACGTCCCTCCGGAGGGTTCGTTCAACCTCATCATGAACCTGAAGGTCAAACTAATGAGAGCTGTAGATTAGAAAAAAATAAACGAGCTCAAGTCCAAAGAGAAAAGAGAGAATTTGAAAAAGACTCAAATAAAATGAGTGAGTAAAAGAATTTGACTAGGTGAAGCTGATATGGAAAGTCCAAGTGCTGTTTCTGTCTAGACTGGGGCTAAAATTAGGAGTGCAGTTTTTTCTCCAGATTATGTGGGTGATTATAATCCTCCTGTGGGAAAGAGAATTCAGCCGGTGTTAGCATGTTATTTTTTTATTCTTGTACGTGTGACTGAAGCTTTACCAGCATTATATAATGTTTGTGGTTTCTGAGCAGATGGTGCCGTGGAATCATAAAACCAACCGCAGTTGTTGTTCTCGGTCTCCTGCCACCGCTCTACAAATACGATAATGGACGAGGCTATATTTAGAGCTTCTCAGAAACTCCTGCATTAGCAAATGAATATACAAAATGATTTTTTAGCCATGCGCGTGCTCTATGGACGGCAATCTCTGAACAACAACTGGATGTTGGCAGGACATTTTTCAGATATTCAACTGACTTTCACGATCCTCTATAGCATCAGGATGAGTTTGATAATTTCATGGTTTTAGTGAAATGTCTTGACAGATATCGGAGTTATTAAAATTGATTAAAAAAAAAAAAGGAATCTGAGCTGTACTCGGTCTTTAGTGCTAATAAGAGAGGTTCTAAAATTAACTAATCTGTGACCCAATGTATACAGAAGGTCCTCAAACAGGAGGTGAAGCTCTCTTTTTACGAGTAAACGAACAAATTGCCATAATTGATAATTATTATTATTTATGTATGATCTTATATATATTTATTTATTTATATATTAGAAGACTGTACGGTCAAACTGACAGGGCAAGAAATTAGTGTTTTCAGGTGTATCCAGAGCAGATGACATTAGTAATAATTTCACATGGTTTAATAGGTCGAACATAAATGCTAGATTCTAAAGTCTGCACTTCATGCTAAAGCTAGCATACAAAAAACTATTTTAGCTCTTTTTTTTATTGTAGGTTGGTAACGTTTTGTTAGTATTATGTAAAGGGACATATTTAGTGAAAGAAAAACAACAGCATATTTACTGTTAGCTAAGTCACAAAAGCTAATGTTAGCGTTTAACCATTTCTTAGCTATCACTACTGTTAGCAAGCTAACAATAGTGATAGCTAGTGATAGACGTCTCTCCTAACGTTCTGAGTGACACTTTGAAATGATAATGTTTGCTATGACGTGCTTTAATGCTAACATTAGCTTTTGTCTCACTGTAGCTAATACTCTGCACTTTATGCAACATAAATCATATTAAACACTACAAGGTGTTTATAGCTCTTTTTTTATGAAAAAAGGATGGTAACGCTTGACAACTTTTGCTAACTTAGTTAGCTACTTTTATAATAGCTAACGTAAGAATTAAACCAATACACTACCATTAGCAAGCTTTTATTTATGTTAGCTAGAAATATATACGTCTCTTCTTATGTGTTTGTAACACTTGTGTAAATATTAAAACATTATCTATCACTGCCGTTAGCAGGCTAACATTAATGTAACCCCTAACCCTAACCCAAGGAATAAATGCCTGTCCGTGAGTTTTTGTTAAATTTTTTAGAAATGAATGTTAGTTTTGGTTTTATGAATCCTGCAACCGGGAACTACTATCATAAAAGTTTATTTAGGAGCAGAAATCCTACATTCAAACTTTATTCTAATGAGCTGCAGCAATACATAAAAAACATGTGACACTCTGAGAACCTTTAAAGCCCTGAAGACTCTGGACATTTGTGACCACTTTGATTGTCTAAATCCACAGTTTTTTCCCCTTCCTATGTTTTTCCTTCTTCTGAGTATTTGTCGACCCCTGGCATGTTTGTTTGTTCGTAGATCTACCAGTGGTGAAACATTGTCAATGCTTACAATAAAGTTAAAAAAAAGAAGAAGTTAGTTACTGTTAGCTAAGTCACAGAAGCTAATGATATTAGCATTCAACCACATCACTACAGTTTACAAGCCATGATTAATGTTAGCTATCAATTGATGTCTCTTAATATCGCCCTACGTCTTTCCAGACTTTCCACTTTCTATTGTCATTTCAGTCACTGACGATCAGGGAAGTGGGGAAATGATAGTGATTTGTCAGAACCTCAAACACAACAGTTGGGTTTTAGATCAGAATTTAAGTCTCCAACCATGAGCGTTACCGTGACGTCAGAGGAGAATTAATTCAGTGTCAATGTGATGAATGAGACCTACAGTGTTGCCTGTACGTTCTCTCATGAATGGTTCTTTTCAGAGCGTGTGTTAGTTTGTGTAGTTTACAGGCGTGACTCCTGCTGAGCACAGATGTGTAATAGCACTGAAAATGGTGCCATTCACAACCACTCATGTACCCTCATGCAGACACACACTGAAACCGATGAGAGGTTGTACTGTGGAGGTATCTGACCACATCCTGCATGTTTCTCCTGCAATGATCCTCAAACCACCTCCACTCTCCGTTTACTCTTCGTCAGCAGCTTCTGGCTTCAAACACACAACAAAGAGAGGGAATCAAGTTAAAGGTTACGTGTCAATTTTCTTAGATCTGGACTTCATTGCTGGAGGTTGTGAAGAAAATAGGACAATCAAAGAAGGTGTTCAACTCCTTACCTGTTATTTGTCTTATGTGGCTAACTTATCGGGTACTTTAAGCCAGATTGAAAAAAAAGAAAACAGACACTCTTTGACCCTGGACTAGTTTACACTCCTGTGGTCCCTGTGTGTGCTAAAAAGTGCCAAGCCCTTTCTGAACCGTCAGCCTTGTCCCTGGAAAGACACAATCTGAGCAGTTTTTTTTCCGCTCTGGCTCAGCACTTGTCAGCACACATCTTGTGGTGCTGACCAATCGAAACCCTTGTGTGTAAAGGTTAAACCGGGAGCAGCGGTGGCCACTGTATAACCCTGAGTTCCCTGTGGTGAAGAGAGGAATGTCGGGGCGGCTAAGGGAAAATAAATGCTACTATTCTTTAGTCTCACAACATGTATTTTACTTTCATGTATATATAATTATTTTTCTTTGTGTTTTCAGTTCCCGTACGCAGCCCCTCCACCTCAGGAACCAGTGAAGACGTTACGAAGCCTTATAAACATCCGCAAGGACACACTGCGGCTCGTACGGTGTGCACTGTTATTTACCTAAACACACATATAACCTGTCATTTCACCACTGTTGTCTTATTTTATGTCCACTGAACTATTTTTGATTTAAGGCAAAGTGTCAAATCATGCACATTTTTTTCATGTCATTCAAACAATGTAAATTACACCGTCAAAAATGTAAACTGAAATATGTAAATAAACCAAAAAAGTTGTGCTATGTGAAAAGTCCCTCAAACACTTGTTTGTGGAGTTTATATCAAGGCTGGACTTCTATACTCCTCACTCATTCTTGTCTTCCCTTCATCCTCTCCCCCCTGCCACCTGTAGGTGCAGCGAGGACCTAAAGCTGCCGGGTGATGAGGAGGCTGGGAAGAACAGGGCCTGCTACAACATAGAGTTCACCTTCGATGCTGACACACAGGTGGCCATAACCATCTACTACCAGGCCATCGAAGAGTTTCACAACGGAGTGCCAGTGTAAGTAGGTCTGCCTGATGAAGGTAGAGCACAGAAACGTCGCCAATAAATGTTTGTTTGCAAGTTAGACAGTGTGTGGGAGTTTACCTGTAAGATTCTGATGGACACATTGCTCACCTACGCACCTGTCTTATAAAAGAAGGATTATAATATTTAGATTATAAATAGAATTCAAACGTCTTCGTTTTTGTCATTATAAGACTCTGTAGCTGTGCTATCAGTTGTGTTCTGTAACAACAAGCTGCAGACTCAGTTCTAGTGCCAAGGCAATCCAGTAGGTCTTAAGTTACCCCAATTAAAAACATGTGGGATTCATTTAGGATGTTTTGAAGCAAAGGGGGTAGTTGGTTGAGGTATCACTATCACTATTGGTCATGAAAAAGTTGAGTGACTGACTGTACATCTCGTTCACATCAGAAGCAGACATCTGCTTTCAATCCTCAAATATTCACATAGACACATTTAAGATGGGCCAACTTGGTCTAGCAGATCTTATTAGCTGTAGCCCTTTTCACACATGAAATCCTGAACTTTTCCTGACTAGCATGTTCTCATATGCACCCCACAGCGGGAGACTTAACCAGGAGGGGTTGGGTGGGTTCTCAGGAGGCAGGGCATGACGTAAAAAGGACGGCACAGAAATGACGGACAAAACAACAGTCTGATGCCATGATGACATTTATGCCTTTATTTTAATGCTACGTTTAATCAAACCTATTCACAGTATCAGTTAATGAGTACCGGCGAGCAGGAAAGAGTATGAAGCAGCTTCACAACGTGCAGGAAGATCACGCTGGTTGACCAACGCTCTCAGAGTATAGATGTTATCACCTCCGCCCTCTCGCTCGCCCTGAATTTTCCCTAATATTTCCTGCTGCATTCAGCTCATCATGGCTTCACGTGTACATTATTCTAGGGGATTGGCAGGGTAAAAAGGTCATATACTGTATATGAGGTAAAGTCAGGTGAAGTAGCCGGCCATTTGCGTTTACACATGCAGCTCACCCAGAAACATTTTCAGGAGTTTTGACCATGTATGAAAACACAGTGTGATAATATTTCTGCCCAGAGCGGATGCAAAATTCTGCCTATCCTCCTCTCTCATCGTTTTAATCATTTTCAAATAAGCACAGAAAATGTATTAAAAAAACACTAAGTGCCACATTCAAACAGAGAGAAACCGTTATTAACACTTGTGTGTGTAATCAACACATTAGTGTTCACTGGTTCACTGTTTCTGCGTGTGTTTCCTGCAGTTACCTGCCTCAGGACAGCTCTCTGCAGTCTGAGACGGTGCACTTTAAGAGGGGAGTGTGCCAGCAGTTCTGTCTGCCCTCACACACCGTTAACCTCAGTGAGTGGGCTGATGAGGAGGTAAGCAGTGTGTGTCGTCTGAATGCCAAAAAAACCCCCATGAGGATTTAAGATTGTAAAAAGATGAATACTTTGTTTCTCTCCTCACGTTCCTTATTTTTCTCCTCAGCTGCTGTTTGATATCGACAAAGAGATTTTTCCAATGGTGGTTCAGGCGGTTGTAGATGAAGGGGACGGTGAGCTGCTGCTTGTTAAACACACGGATGGTCTAATTCAAAGCTGAGCTGCACTGTTTTAAACCATGACATGTCTGATGTTGTTTTCCTTGCAGAACATTTGGGACACTCTCACATACTGCTGGCAACTTTTGAAAAGGTAAGAAAGGTGTTTTTTTAATCAGGGAGAACCGTGCATTACATTTTAAAGTTATAGTTCTCTTAATTCTTTGGGTAGTGTAGTTAAGCGTAACATAGTTATGAAACTGTTGAGTTGCTCCACCTTGGTGTTTATTTATCCTGTTCTTTTTCACATTTTTGGCAGAGCACCACCATTGTAATATTCTGAATGAGCTATTAGCAGTTCCTGCTTGCACTCAACCCACTGATTTCCAGAAATCTCTACTGGATTATCACTGCGGAAAAACTAAATAAGATAATCATCGGGCAGGTTCTGCAGCCATAAGGAGCGTCCATTTTCGATAAATACATGGATGTTTTGGAACACCCAAAGTGTCGATGTGATATAGGCATTGCAGGAGAATAAAGATATCCGGTGGTCTGTGTGTAAGAATGAGTGAAGACAGTAAGACAAACTTAGATTCATGCAAAATAAATCAATGTAAACTGTTGCTTTCTTTGTCAGCACATGGACGGGAGCTACTGTGTGAAGCCTCTGAAGCAGAAACAAGTGGTGAGTGCACCGTCTTTTCCTTCCTCTCTTCTTCCTACTTCTGTGTGACTTTTGCTTTACTCCTTTCAAAGACAAAGAAACACCAAAGCTGTGTTTCCCTGTTGTACATCACACCTGGCCCATGAGACCCGCTGCCTTTTAATCTTCACTTTGTTCCTACTCCCAGGTGGATGGAGTGAGTTATCTCCTGCAGGAGATCTATGGGATAGAGAACAAATACAACAGCCAAGAATCAAAGGTAAACATCAGAGACGCATGAGAGGATTTTTTCTGTCTGCTCCTGTTTGAATGCATCAGAGGTGATGTGGCAGCGTGGTAAAAGAAATCAGTGTAACTGCTCTGTCTGTTGCGCCCTGACGAGGACTTGAACGTTTTCTTTCTTCCTAACATTCAAATGGTCTTTATCTGCAGGTTGCTGACGATGAGATCAGTGACAACAGCGCTGAGTGTGTGGTGTGTTTGTCAGATGTGCGAGACACACTTATCCTGCCGTGCAGACACCTGTGTCTTTGCAACGCCTGCGCAGACACTCTGCGCTACCAGGCCAACTGCTGCCCCATCTGCAGACTGCGTGAGTTACCATCAATCATGAAGGATCTCTTTACAAAATCAGATTCCCGACTGTTGGAAACTGGTTGAAAAAACAATGCCCACGAAGGATTTCAGCACTTTTATATCTTCCAATTTTATAACATCAGAAAAAGTACAAGATTTGGAGCCAAACAAAGCTTTAGATAAGACACACAGAGGTTAAAGAGACCAGTGTCTTATACAAAAGGAGCATAATTTATTCTTTAGACTGCTAAACATAGTTGCCAGAGGAAGTGAGAGTTTTTTTGGGGAGTCTGCAAGAACACTTTCGTATCCAGATGTCCAGTATAGCAAGACTGTGCATGTGTCTTTGATCAAACCACAATTCAACCAGACCTTCGGTGGACTTCCCCCAGCCCCACTCGAATACAGGAAAGCGATATGTTTCTGTTTAAGATTGACACCAATTTTGAATGATTTCTTAGAAGCTGAAATACAAGTGTGACTGACTGAGTAGCCAGATATTTCTGAGTCAGGGATCATGAATTTTTCAATACACTAAATCTACACATCTTGAATACACTTTCCACTTAGTGTCAATATGTGCAAATCTGATTTTGACAAGCTGACAGAGCTCCCCCCCCCCCCTCCACCCAAGCTAGGAGCCAATGATTTAATCAACAGGATCAAAAGTTCCCACACTTCCTTTTCATGGCTCAGACAATCACAGGTTGTTTTTTTTCTTGAGCTGATATGATCATGTTATTTAACATTCCCTCACATACGGCTCTGCTGAACCAACACATGCTTCTGGTGTCAGAACTTCCCTCTTTGCAAACATGAATCCTCAGCATGATTTGGCAGCAGGGAAAAACTTTATTAAAAGATTTTTAAGACATGTGTCAACACAAGCCAGGCATTTGATTTACCACCTAAAATTTTCGTTATTTTCCAGGTAACAGCATTGAAACCAAACGTAACTGTACATTTACTGTATATCTTTCTTTTAGCATTCAGAGCTCTGCTGCAGATCCGAGCCATGAGGAAGAAACTTAGTCCTCTGTCACCAACCAGCTTTAACCCCGTCATCACGTCACAGACCTCTGACTCAGAGGAGCACTCGGTGAGTCACAAACAAACACGATAAATGTATGAAGTAATGATCATCACAGTCCAAGCTAGCTCACATCCCCAGTGTCCTCTCTTCTCTCACAGGCGTCAGAGCACATCCCTCCGGGCTACGAGGTCGTATCTCTCCTGGAGGCGTTGAACGGCCCCCTAAACACCTCCTCTGTGGTTCCTCCTCCTCTCCACTCCGGCCCAAGCCACGTCTCCGGAGCACTGCCCCCCTACAGCAGCGAGCCTCACCCAGCACCAGCCCGCTCCGTCTCTCCTCTAGACCACTCCAACTCCAGTCAGGGACTCAAACTCAAGAAGAGTGGTTCAAAGTGAGTCAGACTGTGTCAAAGTTAGCCTTGAGCTATTCTTTCATCAAGGAGCAGAAATCTCTGGGACCTAATCATAAAGTGAAAGGAATGTATTTGAAAATATTGTGTCATTTTCTATTTAAGGGATTGACTTTTGAATCCTTTTAAGTTGAGATCAAAACATCCCGGGTCAAACGTGTAAAAAAAAAAATACATACAGAGTGACTTTTTCTCTATCGTTATTTTGTGATGCCTGCAGCAGCTCGTAGGTGTCACACACAGTGATTGACAGCACGCAGCATTTGTTTCATTTTTCCACAGAAGTGATTCTCAATGAGTGACACATTTGACTGTTGAAAACCAGGATCGGATTATTTGTTAAAACCACTACTTAAACATTTACAGAGCAAAATCTGTAAAAAGATAAAGAGGTCCCGTTTTATCCACAGGGGTCGCCAAAAACGACACCGACAAAAAGTTCTCCACAGGAGCTTTAAGCGAAACTCTAAATACAAACTAGCAAATAAACTGATTCTTAATAAAAGAAAGAAACTGAATCAAATGAGTCCCGATCACAACATATTTCAATAAGTATTTAGATTACAGAACACCTCATTCAAACAACATCTTACTGAATTATATAGTAAATAAATACTACATTTAACTCACTTTAATTCACGTTTAATTTTTGTTTCATTTTCAGGTCACTTTCCCAGAATTCCTCTGTGCTTCCTGAAGAGGAGGATGAGAAGTCTTGCAGTGAATCCGAGGCCTGTCGACACAAACTGGCTGTGGACCAGCAGGAGGTGTGTGTGTGTGTGTGTCTGTGTGTGTGTGTGTGTGTGTGTGAACATCCATTTTTGTTTTCATGGATGAACACACTTTGGTTTGTGTGTGTTTGGAGGATCATATTGTGTTGTGAGCTCCTCCTCTTACCGCTCTTCTTCTTCTTCTTGTTTTACAGAACGGTGTGACTCCAGACAGCGAGAACCTGACTCTCTCCTCGTCCGGAGCAATCGACCATTCCTCCTGCACTGGGACCCCGCTCTCCTCCACCATCACCTCCCCTGAAGGTACACACACACACACACACACACATACACACACACACACGCATACATTTCATAAAGCATTCCCAACCCTACAACTTGTAGCGTTAACTTCACATCTAAGTTCCAGTTCCTGACTATAACTCTTATCAATAACCACATTTTCTTTTTTTTGTAATACCACAAAAGAGTCCTTTCAAGTTTTGAGAAATGTAATCCTGGCAGTGCAGAATCGTCCTCACTGTCTGGGTTTGTAGTTCATATTGGTCCTCACAAAGATATCAAGCTCAAACATGAAATTAAACTATTTTATATGTAAGCCTTGTTTGTTTTTTTAAAGATGTTATTCTTGTATTTAAGCATTTGTTTTAAGTCTCATGCCTGATGCAGCACCTCAGTCACCAGTACTTAAAGAACACACAGCAGAAACCCTCACCTTGTTGCACCTGATGACATTTCAGGATCTAAACTGCAGCAACACAAAGTAAAACACAGAGACGTTACAGACCAGCATCACCTCGATATATATAACACACATTCTAAAACACTCAGATATATGTTCAGTCTACACTTCAAAAGTGTTAAAAACACGAGCTTGAGGTCTCAAACTTTTGTCTTCAAACTTACAGTCCAAGCAGTACTGTATTTTTCAGTACTGTATTTGTGTCTGTTGCTTTGTATATATCTGTGCATTTCTTTGTTGTTCTGGCTGTTAAAATGTATCTGCCCCCTGGAAAAGTTATTTCTAAGTGAATCTAAAAATGTCAACAAAACTCCCGCTGGTTAGATTTAATTACATTCATGCTAACTCCATGGATGAATAAATGAAAATATCCAAACGCAACGCATGCAAGTAAATACTATCAGACAAGAGTCCCAACTTTCAACAGCAGTCAGTTTCTCTCTCTAACAACAGATTGATCAGAAGAATAAGAACCAGGACTGTGATGGTCTCATGGTGGTCATTAAGACTTCAACTACACAAAGAGGTTTAGAGCAGAAGAAGCCCGTTGTGCCAATAAACTCGTACCTTTTTTTCAAATTTATTTATTACAAAAAGAAATCACCTAAAAGGCTTTAAGATGCAAGAAAGGTCAAATAATCCACATCTGAAGCAGCTTGAGTATTGTCATGTTGTCATCTGTTGTTGCGCCTCATGAAGTGAACACGATGGTGTGAAAATATCCTCAAAGTGGTGTTCCCTATCTCTAACATTGAGCAAGGAAGTTACAAGCAAAAGCCCTGCGACGCTGGACAGAGCCTTTTTTAACATAAATGAATAAATCAAAAGCTGGAACCACCGCCGCGGTTTATGTTGGTGCCACTGGATCCGATTTGAAGGGAAATCTGCTGGATGGCTCTTTGGCCCAAAACAGGAAGAGAGGACTGTTATTTCAGCTGGAATCAAAGGCTTGATAAAACAATAACCTCAGACGTGTGTATCCTCTCCAAAGCTAACCGGCTCTATTTGTGATTCCCTTTTTTTTTTGCTATGACTATATTCAGTCAAAAAAGTGTGATCGTGATGGCTTTAGAAGTTTGTCATCGTGATACCCGCTCTTCTTTTAAGACACAGATAGGTCACTGGAAACCACTCTCATTTCAGCGTGTTAAGTACAAAGTCTGAGTCAGGAGGCGATTAGCCTACGTTAGCATAAAGACTGGGAGCAGGGTGAAACAGCTGGCTCGGCTCTGTTCAACATAATAAATACGCCTATCGCAGCTTCAAACTCCATATTTAACACAATAAGTATCCTTTTGTTTAAAGTGTATGTACAGTTCGTCTTTACTCAACAAAAGTTTATCCGTCCCTACAATAAATATTGTGCAATGTCTCTAATGGTGGTATGAAATGGTTGCATAGTCGGAGAACACAGGTTACTGTTCATTGTTATCAAACCTCCCTGTGATGATTAGATGTTGGGTGCTCTCTTCACCTGCTGTTAACATGAAATAAATACAGCAGGTGACCCTCCAAAAACCACAGATGTTTGATCATTTGTGTATTAAACGAAAAAAGGTACAACCTGTTTTTTTACTGTGAGATGTGGAGGTGAAGGAGTCTGACTAGCTGTGAGCCCTAAATACTAGCCTGAATGTGTAGCTATGCTAATCAACCTCTAGGCATTCACTCCGTGCTAAGTACAATGACGCTAAAGGGTAATCAATCCTTTCAACTAATCCTTGAAAAGACAGGGACACATCCAAGTAACCATCCTAACACGTTCAGCCTTTCCTTTAATGTGGGAACAGAACATACAAATCATTTTGTGCTGTGTTGGACTTTTGCTGTTGGCAATTCTGTGAGAGTAGGTGACCCCTTCTTTAAATAAATATAGAAAAACTCTCTCGGCAAACAAAGAAAAAAAAAACCCCGACCGTGATGTGTGTCTCCGTCTGTGTGCCAGACCCCGTGAGCTGCAGCCTGGTCCAGTCAGTGATGTCGATGGCCTCCTCCCACTCGCAGCACTCCCACATCAGCATTGACACCATGTCCTCCATGTCAGGGTCCTACCTGGCCGGGGCCGAGGGCGAGCCCGGGGGGGGACGACGGGGGAGACGTGGAGGCCGAGGAGAACCAGGACGCCCCCATGGAGAGCCGAGGACCGTCGCAGCAGGACGGGGTGAGGAATCCAGATTTGTACAGATGGTCTGATGGATGAAATTGTCTTGAAATGTATTTAAGGTTGTTTTATTATTCCATACATTTAGGAGTTTTCCCAGGAGCAAAAGGAACAAAACTACTCTATGGCCGTAGATGAGCAGGACTCAGAGGTGACTGTAACACACGCATGTTTGCAGAGTAGAGACTCAGGGTAACAATACAGTACGTGATATGTACTGTATATCTGATACAGATATACAGATATACAAATATCTGATTTACTGAAGAATCTAAAATGCCCCTGAAAAGATCACGTGCAGGATTAATGTACCGGTATATGTTCATAGCCGTTTGGTGTCAATGGTTTAGCTGATTTTCTTAAAATAAGATATCAATATTTTGCACCATCTATTCGATAATGGGATCACAGGAGTCAGGGCAACGATAAATTGCCGTATCGATATTTTGTCCCACCTCTAACGCAGAGCAGTAGTTGATTATTGCATTTTTTTTGTATTTATAAAAATCTTAAGAAGTCTAACAAAAGCTTTTCTTCCCTTTTCTTCAGGGAAATGATGTCACGGAGGAGGACTGTTCCTCTCCATCTAATGGGAAAGGTAACTATGGCGACCTTTTCTCACCTCTAAAACCCCTGACCTGTCACCTCCCTTTGCATTCGTTGCACTCAGGTCATGAGACAAACACCTTTCATACAATCTATATTATGGACTCAGCAGTCTATCTAATATATGTGGTTGCTGTCAGTAAATCCTTTTGAATCATGGCTCTTTCAAAATAAAGTGAAAAAACATGTCAGTTATTGTCCTCTAGAGGGGGCAGTCCCTTTCAAAATGCATGTGATGCTGACTGTAAACACCACACATTCAGTGAATGGCTTCTCATACAGTGTGTGTGTGCGCAGTGGAACCTTAATCTACCTCACAGTTTAGTCAGAGATCTTAAAAGTCCACTAACATGCAGAATTTACAGTTACAACAGAATCAACTAGAACTAGCACCTCAAATGTTCCTCCGACACTGAAAATAAAAAATGTCCTATTTTCTTTTGTGAAAATCTACAGACTCACAGTGAAAGTAAAACAATCAGCTGCCAGGTTGAGGCCCACAACAGACGACAGTCATGGTTATGACTTTGTGAATGAATAGCGATGAACACTAGGGTTAGGCCAGTTCCTGTGTTTGTAGACTGAGAGGACAAAAACCCGTTACGTTTCATGAGCTCCTCCAAATCAGTCTGTTTATAGCCAGATAAAAACTCCTCACAGAAGCTTTAATGAAAAACAACTTTGAATCTTTTCTCATTTTTAAGATGAGGACAAGCAGCTCTAATCCAGGCCCTGAACTACGCTAGCATCAATGTCCCTTCAGTCTGTTCTTTAATTTCAGGGGATCCGGCCCCCATATCAGACAGCTGAAGACAGAGCAGTAAAATGTTAATTTATTTTGGAGCCTCCTCTTTACATTGTGCACCTCTGTTACTACCTCTGAAGATTGTAAAGAGGGTGGGATCACTTC
The DNA here is from genome assembly GCA_020745685.1 of Tautogolabrus adspersus. Classification (NCBI taxonomy): domain Eukaryota; kingdom Metazoa; phylum Chordata; class Actinopteri; order Labriformes; family Labridae; genus Tautogolabrus; species Tautogolabrus adspersus. The sequence continues at coordinate 18,338,960 of CM036554.1, forward strand.
GTCCTCCCATTACGCCTCTGTGACATTCAGATTGAAGGTGAAACTTCACAGGGATGTCAATAACGTGCCTTGAAACGGCAGTCTGAACAGGGCTACTGTTCCTTATCAGGGAATTCAATAGTCTGTGATCATGTAACAATTAATAACGATTGATTCCAGTCATTGAGCGCATCCTCTCATTTACAACAGGAAGCGAGCACGTTCAAGCATCCTGTTTTGTTTAGATGAGGTTCTGCTGCGCACCAGGCTACTGCCTTGCATATGCATGACCTGCACCTTCTTTATATAAATGTGTGTGTATGTGTGTGTATACTCGTGTATTTGTATGTGTATGAGGTATGTCATTTTCATGTGATTGCTCAGAAAGATCTGCACTTTGCTTTTGGCATTTTAAAGCTGCTGCATCATGAACGCTTTTTCATGCCCCATCTGTGTGTTTCTGTGTGTGTGTGTGTGTGTGTGTGTGTGTGTGTGTGTGTGTGTGTGTGAGTGAGTGTGTGTCTTTGTGTATGATTGTGAGAAAGGGAGAGTGCTACGAAATTGTCTTTGTGTGTGGAGATTGAGAGTCAATGACCAGAAGGCTTGAAGCAAAAACAACAAGGTCACCTTTCTTTAGAAAACAGTTTGCAACATGTTTATGTAAATTAGTCTCTCTGTGGATTGTGTGTTTGTGCGTGTATGTGTTTGTGTGTTCTGACACCTGGGGCCAGACTGAAACGATCTCTGAGTACCTTGTGAGTTACTGAATGACCTCTCAGTCCTTTAGGAGACGAGCGGACCTGTGCTGCCTGACAGACTGTGAATGTGCACACGCACGCACTGCAGGATGTATGTTTGCACGCAACATGTGTGTGCATCTGCACCGGCGCTGTCAGACAGCTTCTGTATGTGCCCTGTCTTTGTGTCTGTGCTGAGCTGCCAATCATCCAGCCATCTCTGCCAGTTTCTCCTCACCATTTAGCACTCACATACACACCTACACACACACACAGGCTTGCTGCAGGCATGAGGCACTTGCACATTTTGCACATGTCAGAATCTCTTATCTGGCCATGCTGGAAAAGGCAGAAAAAACAAATCAATAGAGAGAAGAGCCTCATTTTTTTTTTATACCTAACATAATAAATGAGAAATAGACACCAAAATGATCAGATAATTAGCTCCAGTGTGTCATGCTAATGTAAAAGCTAAAACTGTAAAGTGTTTCCTGAGATAACAGAGCAGCTCGAAAACAAAAAAGCAGCTAAATAATTCAAGTCTGGCGGGTTTGAGTTTCTGCAAAAAGACAAAAAACAACATCAGTCTCTTTCATGCTTTTCTTAAAATGTGCACTGACAGCTCTATTTCACGAGGGAGGGAGAGAGAGAGAGAGAGAGAGAGAGAGAGAGAGAGAGAGAGAGAGAGAGAGAGAGAGAGAGAGAGAGAGAGAGAGAGAGAGAGAGAGAGAGAGAGAGAGAGAGAGAGAGAGAGAGAGAGAGAGAGAGAGAGAGAGAGAGAGAGAGAGAGAGAGAGAGAGAGAGAGAAACATGGTGGGCAACCAAAGCTAGTGAAAATATTGCACTGCAAAGAAAACTCAATATTTACAATATGTAAACACAAGCCTTTGTCTAAGGTAGCCTCAGCCCACAGCTTACAATGCTTCTCATGCTTCTTAGAACTCAAATTGTAAATGCCCAAAATCTTCAACGGTACAATTCAAAAATATGAAACTTTGAAAAATAAATAATAATATCTGTTATTATTATCTTGGTTTCATCATAACAGCTTCTACATTGTAAAAGAACACTAGTTAGTTGTGAATAAGATAACACAGAAAACTTATTTATCACACTATAACCGAACATGGACTTAAAGAAGTTCTGATTTTGGTAAATGTACTCACAAAAACCCACCAACAGTCCTCCAAACCTGTTACCGTGACGACTTTGATAGTCTAATGGTGAGAAAACGTCACATCGACAAAACTTTACTTCTCAAGGAATCTTTCATAATGGGTTTATAATAAAACTGTCTCTTAATAAAAAAAACAGGTTTCTATTTTTGAAAAACTGCCAGATTTTTAATCTAAAAATAAATGAATCTGTCTTCTGTGTATCGAGAGTTAACTATTGGGGAAGATCGGTCGGTGGTTTAGTCAATGAGCGTCCTGTGAACAGGCTGGCCATTTTGTACATGTTGTTCTCTTTGTGTGCCAAAGAGTGTTCTTGACTGGCATCAGAGCACCTTTCTTTATTTTATTGTTCACTTTATGAGACTTCAATCTTTACATGCTAATCATGTGCACCCCTTGAGGTGGAGAAACCCCCACATGATGATATTAAGCTTTTCTCTAAATGTATAAAAAAATGTCAGCGCTCTTTATTGATAACAATCTGTCGACATTAAATTGTTTCATAACCTCAAGTCTGCAAAAGAAACCAGGAATCTACTTTTTAATTTTTCAATTTGAAACTTTGAGTTTTGACGGACAAACAAATAAAGGCACTCAAAAAAAAAGAATAGGGGGAAATTAAAGTCTTCCTAAAGACTATAAATTAATAAGATATTTTTTTACCTATATGCACATATAAACACATGAGAGAAATGTAATATGTCACCAAAACAAACTCCTTTCAAATTTCTCCTGAAAGTAGAAAAAATGCAATTATTAATTCATTAGATTTAATGAAAGCCGTTCCAGCATGGCCGACCTCACCCCTCCACCTCTGACACCCTCCCTTCTTCCCTACCTCACCCTGCCTGCCCCACTCCTCCCTCCCTGCTGTGCCTGGCTGCTCTTGTTTGACTTTTGCCCTCGCTTGCAGGTGGGCGGAGCAGGTGTCCAGAGTTGGCCAATAACAATCAGGGCGTCGCCCTCTGTGACACGCCCTCTTTGGGTTTGGATAATGAGCAGGCTTCCGACAGCCGATTCGCCGGTGAGTGGCAACCTCTCGAACATGGACCAATGAGAGCTGAGGACTGGGCGTGAGAGTGAGGTGGGGGGGGGGGGATGAAGGAAGGAAAGGGAGAGTGAGGAAGATGAGGGGGAAGAAAGAGTGCATGAGTTACCTCAAAAGAGATAAGGACACATTAGCTTACCATGCTAACGTGCTAAAATAGATAAAAACATTATTTGGTCAGAATAAACATCCAGAGAGGAGCATTTTTAGCATCTTTACCCAGCATGAAGATCTGGAGCTTTCCTTCTTCTCTTCATCCCTCCCCTTCGGTGTTGTGGTGCTTCATTGCTTTTCTGTACTGGTTAGCTTTGCACCCTCTTCCTCCTCCCCCCCCTTTAGCTGAAGCCCTGGTGTGTGTGTTTGCGTTGGTTTCTTGTGTATGCGTGCGTCTTATTCTGTGTCTGACGTATGCATGCTTTATTCTCACTCTTTGTGTTTGAGAGAGAGAGAGAGAGAGAGAGAGAGAGAGAGAGTGAGAGAGAGAGTCGGGTCCATCCCAGAGACAAAGTTCATGTTCAGCGTCTGCCAGCTCCAAGCTGCTTAGCCCAACATCTGCAACTCATTCTCACAGCCCTCCATCTCCCCCCCCCCCCTGACCACCCATCATCCTCCCCCTGCTTCTAAACCCTCTGAGGGTTACTGTGATGAAGGCCAAAGGTGTCTACCTTGTTCTTGGTTTACTAATCTCTTGTTTTTGTAAATTTTTCTCCCAAGCAAAACAGCCAAGTCATGATAAGCCTTTAGCTCTGCATCATTTTCGTAGCTCTCAGCCCTCTCCCCTCTTAAATCCTGATTTCATTTCCTTTTATCTTCATCCTCACATTTTGTCTTTTATGGTGTATGTTGTGACATGTTTTCTCTTTCTGTGTCGTAAAAGTGTTCTGTTATCTCTCTTTTTCTCCCCCCGTCATTCTTCACATCTTCTCCTGTCTTTTCCTGGACGTTTTCCTTCTTTCCTTCTCTTCTCTCCTTTTTCTCTCTTCCTCCTTTCGCCTTCTTTCGGATGGACAGATGAGGAGTCGTGCCCAGTGCACATACAGGACTAGGTATGAAGTTATGGGCAGACCCTAGACCAGACCCTGAGATACAGTATATAGTATTTAACTTTGTCCTTACTTGTATGTAACATATCTATCACCTCAATCAGTCATAATTGGATTTCATTTTTGATAACATCTTGACACATCGACACCAAAACAAAAATGTTTTTGTCTTTATATTTCGATGTACTTTCAAGTATTTGCAGTAAAGGCACTTTATGAAATGTTGATGTTCTCTGTGGTTTAAACCTAAAACTATCAATAGTTGATTTGATTCTCTCAAAGTTGCATGTTACCTGGCTCGACTCCGGAACATGTTGGTCATGATTTAATCTACCTTAAAAACACACCAGGAGGACTGCAGTGAAACCACAAAATCTAAATGGATGAATGTATTTTGTTGAATAAAAGCTCCAAGCAGCATCAAAATGGCCGTTGAACCTCAGTGCACATCATCAAATTGTCTTAACGACGCTGGCTCCAAAAACCAAGGAATCCTCATTACCGCCTTCGTTAAATCTGAAATAATCTTTCAGCTGAAATAAACATGTTCACCGCCTTGTACGAAAAACAGCCCTGGTCACTTTAGCTCATTCTTTATGCGTCAAAACTGTTCAGGGTTGAATTTTTCTTCTAGGTCAACCGTTTAAATTATATTAAAGCTACTGGTTTTGTCAAATTGTGCATAATTAGGGACTGGCTGATTTGACTGACAGCTGGACGTTTTGTAGCTAGACGTCACTTTGGCCAAATCCTGTTTCTTACCTGTCAGCTTTGTTTGTGTCGTTTTCATCACTTGAATGGAATGTGCTCGTTAGATGACAACTTGACAAGCTACGTGGGAATGTTTAAGCAACCAAGATATTCACTGGACTCGCCTCAACTTAGCCTGTTCGCCGGCTTCTCGATTAGACAGAGGTTAGTTGGAGTCAGCACTTCCAATATGGTGACTGCCAACATTGGGCTTCATAAGGCCTCTTCAGAAACCAATGAGTGATGCATTGAGGCTACGTCCATGTTTTATACAGTCTATGGTGTTGACATAATAGCCTTGCTCACGTATTTCTATATGCGTATGTTCTGTAGATGTAGGTTCTCAGTGTTGCATTGGCTTAGTTGTTCAACCAATCAGGTCTGGACTGGACCAATCACTTAAAAGTAACTCTTTTATTAGAAGAGTACCTACTCTAAAGTAGGAGCTTAAACCTCCAATTTTGCTGTGTTGCAACAGCGCTAACCACTACACCACCCTGCAGCCCTCCTTTAGCTAACCGAGTGACTATTTACACAACTGTACTGTACAGACTGTAGACATGCTAAATAACCATTCTGTTTTCCCATGAATGGCAGTTACCAATATGTGCTAGCATCAAGCTAACATACCATGATAATACAACCCCCCCCCCCCTTGGAAAATAATGCACCAGCTGCCACTGACATGTTACAAACCTAACCAGTTATAGCTCTGGATGTTTCAGAACCTGCAGAAGTTTATTGAGGAGGAGGTTCCAGAGACAAGAGTCTGAAATCAGACTATCGTTTCTTAGATATCAGTCACATCCGACGATTTTGCAACTTGAGCCTTTTCCTTCTCTGTCTGTTTTTCTCTCCTGATACAGGTCTGATGTACCTCGGGGGCTACAGGCCTGTTTTGGAGCCCCGTCCCCACCACACCTCCACCAGCAACATCAACCTGGAGGAGCAGGGGGCGGAGAACCGGGACGGCCAGAGTCCTAAACATCCCCGCCGCGGACCACTCATTGTGTAACACACCCAACAAGCCCACACTCGCACCCACAAAAACCCACAGACTTGTACGTCCAGAGTCAGCTCTTTTACCCTGCCATAGTGCTGCATCGCTGGATACTGTCCTCACTGAACAGGGAAACATCCCCTCCCCACCCACCCCTCCATCAGTGTGAACATTTCCTGGATTTCCTCATTGCTGGCGCTAAAACTCCTCTTGAGTGGAAAAAGGGGGGAAGAGGATCAAAAAGGCTTCAGCAGTCAGTCCTCTGTGCACTTTTATCTCACAGGAGTGTTTTTTTTTTTGTCAGTGACTTTACTTGTTGCTACGTTATTATTTATTACCTGTAGGTCTGACCAATGAGAGCTTTGTATTGTGACTATCTTTAGAAAAAAAAAACCATGCTGCTCCTCTCCTCCCTTTTCCTCTCCTCTCTTACCAGCCAAACAGTCAGGGGCTACTGTGATCGGCAATCGGATTTATTACTTCTGTGTTTCTTCTTCTCTGTTGTAAACTGTTTGTCGAATGAGAGGACACTACATAAATGTCAGCTCTCACCGGACTACCTTACCTAAGCAAAACTAAAAACATGCTGACTCCTCTCCTCGGATCAGGGAGCTCCTGTCTCCACTTCGCATGCAGCTTTTCGACTCTTCTGCCGATGTTTGCCCTCTCATTCTCGCCTTTATTTCCAAACACCTCTGCTGAATGTGAACACAGAAGCAGGCGGACTTGTTAGTTGGCGAATAGTCCAAGAAATGGTGGCCAAATATGAACAGAAATGGACTGAAAAGTAAAACTTCACACAGAATGTAGGACAATGCAGAAGGGGAATGTACGTGACATCCAAACACGCCACCTTAACTGGATTTAAACATAGACTTTCAACACTAATCTGTTTCTCCAACCACACACACACACACGCGCACGCTTACCACACCATTTCTTCTTCTACAGCTCATCTTAGCATGTCAGTATTATCGTAGTGCAACTGGAAATCAACAACTACCACCAAGCAATAAAGATGACAAGCTGCATCTCCTCTGTTTCTCCCACAGGAGGACGCCCACGCTCTGTTCAAACAAAAACAGTTTGCACCGGCCTGTTGTACTCGAATCCGGACATTGCAGTGTGTTTAATTATTATTTGATATGTTTGTTGCCATTGTAAAAGGGATTTAAAGTGAGAATAACTTTATAATTTGAGTTTTTAGCCAACACTGCGGTAAGCATATTCCCTCGTTATCATCATCCCACCGAGACGCTGTCTCCTCATTTGTGAACCTTTTCAGTTGTTTTGGTTTTGTATAACTGTAATGTTTTGATCACCTGTCGTTGATGCCCTGTTTATGTGTTTAATTTGTTGCAAAACACTGTGTTGTTTATTAGACTGTGGATGAAACTATGTGAACAATTTGTAAAGGTTTACACACTTTGTGCACAAACGCGCGCTCACATAACATAAAGGGACAATAACAAGGTTTAATGCACTATTTGCTGTTTCCTAGAAGACACACTTTTCTGTGCATGAGGCGATAGTAAAGTAAGCATGTTAGTCTAGGTCAGCCTGCACCCTCCTGTAGAGAACTTGATGATGGATCACTGCACACACATTAAAACACCATATCCTTCTGCAGTGTTATGTATCTGTTGCTGGCTCTGGTTCTGCACTACTATATCCAAGCTGCAAACAGTCATGTTATCACAGTCCAAATGTGTAGATGAGGCCAACCGTCTCAGTATGATATCAAAGGAATGGGTCTGGACCCCACTTTTGTAGAATTAAGAGTGACAATGTCAGAGAAATCATCAAATGGACAATAAAGTTTTTTGCATCGAAACAGTCAGTTTTTTTTTTTTTTTTTTTAACTGTTGATTCATTAATCACTGTATGTTTTGGTTTTGTGTCCATGAGGATGAAACGCTGCTCTGGGATCATTCCTAACATGGTCACAATCACTGAAATTCTCCTCCCTGCTCTACACAATCATTTTTCAAACTCTGCTTTCCCACCAAAGAGCTCCATTTGTATTCTTGTCATCAGTAAAATAACCTCTCAGGCCTCCAAATCACTGAGCTAAATGGATACGATCTCTCTGCATCACCCCCACTTTTCACGCCCAACACATTTGTAGCAGAAGGCTGTTCAGTGAGTCCAGGTTTCTTCCTGTTTAAAGGCAGTTCTTCCTTTCCACTGTAACTTTAAACGCTGTGCTCATGATGGATTCATGTTAGGTCTTTGTAGATAATATAACAGAGTACGGTCTTGACCTGCTCTTTTTTTGTGTCTTGAGAAAACATTTGTTATGAATTGGCACTATACAAACAAAGATTGATTCTTTGATTGAGCATAGAGGAGCTAAAGATATTTTTCTAAGATGACTAACTGACATCCAGCCCAGAACTGGAAGAAGATTCCTGTCTTATCTTTACATAACGTCAAGCCTCGATATGATTTAACCTGGTGCCTAATACATTTATATATAAACCTCTACAGTTGAGGAAAAACAAGATAAATGGGCTGAAAAGGTGTTTGTACTCTGCTGTCAACATGTTTAAGCTACAGTATGTCAAGGTGGACATCTTGAAATGAAACCTTTCTTCCAGTGGACGTATGAGGAACTGCAGCTTTAGCGCCTAAATAACGTTTCATTTTTCAGCTCAGGAGATCTCAAGTTTGAACAAAACGAACATTTTGAGATTATTGCTGTGGATCCTTTTTATTTTATTTTTTTTTATTTTTTTTTTAGCATTTGTGACAATTGACTTAAATATCAAAGAACATTTAAATTATGATCATAATTTTTTAGCCCTTACCAACCTCACATCTGTTTATTAACTCCAGTGTAAACACATACTATACGTCCATTTAATTACAAATTGCTTCAATTATTCAACAAATTAAAACGGCATGTTTGAAGTTAAGCGGACAAAAACATTCAGAATTGTCCTTTTTTTTTTTTTACATGTTAAATAAATCAGGTTTATTATTCAGCTCTAAGACTTGCAGCAGCAGACAATGAGTGGTTTCTAATGGGCACAGTGTACATAATGTCATTATAACGTCACCAAATTACCACCTAATTGAATTTGATTGCCTCATGCGTTTGGTTCTGTTTGTTCTCTCATGTTCCCGTACTCTTTTGTCACAGGTCTCAGTTAAGTTGAAATACAAATCCACATCATCGCTCTTTCCAGGTGAATCCTCCACACCTGCTCTTCCCTGAGTATTATTATTTGTCACTCAATTATCTTTAAGCCCACCTGCCTCCAGTGTCAGATCATTCAGTGTTTAAACTGTTTACTTGTCCCCCTGCTCTCTTAAACAATTACAACATCAATCCATGCTGTCTACTGAGGGAGGGGTTTCTTATTTCAGACGTTCTGCCCGGCCCTGCTCAGCTCAAAATCAAAGCTCAGAATCACAGAGAGGTTTTCAATTTCCAGCAGGGACACACACAAGACTGGAAGCTGCTCTAACACACACACACACACATTCAAACATGATGCGTTTTGCTTTTCTCCTTCTCGTCATCTCCACAGGTATGTTATTGGAGCATGTTTGAGATACGTTAATGTCATATAATTGTCTGTTGCTTCTTTAAATTCAGATTCAGCAAAGTATCAGTGATACGTTTAGTTTCAATGTTATTATCCATCATGCTGGCACTGTTTATGTCTGATATAAACTGTTTGTGTATGTGCAGTCTGTAAGTGTTGTCATGCAGCTTTTTCACTTTACTGAAACCAAAAATGGTCAAAGAACGGGGAAAAGGGTAAAAAAAAAAAAGACTTTAAATGGAGCAGAGATCCAGAAGCTTTGCTCTAATCTTAGCATCTACATCTTTAAAATGTACACAGACAATCAGTGTAATTGCTCTTCAACAGCAAGCTAAGAAAACAAGTGGAAAATGTTGAATTACAAGCTTGCATAATGAAAAGATCATTTTAGGTTTTGTTTTGAGGATATATTTAAATCTATTAGGACAAACTAAGTTCTGGAGAAAGCTGAAATTGTAAACTAAAGATTTGAAGATGCTACGGTCCAACGTTACAGTTAGAATATGTTCAGAGTTTGTTGGATGTCTCTGGTCTTAAACTGAACAGAGGTTCAAAAAGGTGAGGTATTTGATCACAACATTTTGGTAATACAATGATTTTTACGACATTTTTTAAAACCTATTGCAGAGGGTTAAACAAAGACAAACATCACTAACCCTGGTTTATATAACAAACATAACATTCAGATCCAAATATAAAACAAAGAAATGTAATTCTACATGGAAAAAAAACAAACCTAAAAGATACATTTAAATCAAAGAGGGATGAGCTCCACAAGCAATAGTTCATAAAAGGCTTGATTTACCTTTTATGAATTATTAAAGTAATAACATCTCTCTCTGACAACTGTTTCTGATGTAGACGGGGTGACCTCTAAGAAAGTGTGCAGTTACCTGGACGTCCTGGACTACCTGAACCTGACTAAAGATAGCAATGTGTTCAAACTGACCCGACCTGTTCTGGACTACACACACCCGACCACGGTGGAGCTGGACATCTTCCTCTACGCCATCCTGGCTCTGGTAGCTGCTTCATTACCGTGTGTCAGTACGATTCATTTAATGAATGCGGCCATGCAGTAATAAAATGTGTGTTTGATGTTGATTCACAGATTGAGAAAACGCAAACTTTTATTCCTTTCATCTGGGCAGCAATGGTAAGTGATTAGTTTTCTTCTAAATCAAACACTCAGCTAACACGCTACTCTTCTGGTACCTGTTCTTTAATCTTTTATATGTCAAATTTGATCTTGAAGACTCTTTTTTTTCTGGCAATTCAACTCTATTTTCCTACAGAAATGGAAACATGAAGGCATATCCTGGGACCCTGCTGAGTTTTGTGGAATCTCTCAGATTGCGATTCCCAGAGACATGCTGTGGAGACCTGACCTCTTTATCTTTGAGATGTGAGCCTGCAAACTAAGACACAACTTTTAAATTACAAAAAGATAGAAGAAGTGATTTATAATGTGTAGATAGACAATTTGGAAATACGCCTTTTAATTTTGTTGCCAATTGACAGATTTATATCAAGTTTTGATACTGTATTATAAAACCTTCATTTAAGATGTTTGGGTGTGGTGATACCGCATAGAATCAAATCACATTAGTTAAAGGTATTCGATAAAACACCTGCAACCAAGTAAAACATCTTAGATAATTGAAAAAAGGGGAATACAACCGAAGGGAAGGTAAATGCCTGAGAGGGAATACGATGCATTTAACAGATTATTGTATCAGTTCATCATTAGGTAATTTAATATATTGATATTTACTGATGTCATACGTCATGTGTTTGCTTTAAAGGTAAAAAGTTCATGGTGCGCTCATGTTTGAGTACACACAGCAGTTATAACGCTGTTGTTAAGAGTAAAAGAAGAGCAAGCACATTTTCCTGAGGTGCTGACAGGTGGTGCTCCATCATCTATTCAGTCAGTCCGTGTTTAATGTCGCTTAAATGCTCTGCAAACATGCCGTGAAGAGATTGTGTGTGTTGTTTCAGGATACAGAAGGATGACTCCCCTCTGAATCCTTACATACTCGTGTCCTCTGATGGAATGGTGCATTCTGAAGAGGACATGAAGGTGGTCAGCACCTGTAAGCTGGACGTCCACAAGTTCCCTTTCGACACACAGAGATGTAACATCTCTGTTGCATCTGCGATACACCATGGTGAGAGACAGAGGGAGTGGATATTTGTGCCAGATGTGTAATAAAGTCGGTGATGTGAATGTTTTTTTCCCCCCCTTTCCTCCTCAGCTGATGAAATGCGGCTCCTTCCTTGCTCCAACTCGTCTCGAGCCACACAGTTTACACGAGAGGTGTTGAAGACGCAGGGAGAGTGGGAGTTTATCCAAATATCCGTCAGCAGCTTCAATATGACCTACAGCAACCGACAGTGGGACAATCTCATATACACTGTACGCAACACGGGGACACAAACAGATGGGTCAAACACACATTCAATGTTACATAGAGGAACACAGTTTAAGTTAGTCTATCCTTTAACATTTGACCTATCATAATTTGTTGTTTTGGTTGTACAAAAAAAAAAAAAGTCTTAAAAATGAAAACTTGTACTTTTGAATATTGGTGCACAGAAATTAACAAGACATTATTTTAAATAGCATCACTTTACTGGTTAATGAACTTGAGTTTCTTAATTAAAGCTTAATAACTTAAATAAAATGGAAAAACTATTTATGACATTTTAAAGCGATATTCTGAGCTTTAAAAAAGTTAATCGAAAAGGGAAACTTTTTGCTCTTAAATTGACATAAAAACGTAACTACATTAAAAATATTGTGCACTGAATAAATGACTCAAGTATCAACATCATTTAAATCATGAGTCCCATAATTGGTGCTCTGGTGTTAATGATCCGGACGAATTCTCAGAGCACACGTGAAAAATATTGTCTGACTTTACAAAATGCTTTTCATCATTTCTAGTCTCAAGTTCAGTCATTTGGGAACTGTAAATGGACTTGAGCTTGTATAGCTCTTTTCTCGTCTTCTGACTACTCAAAGCGCTTTTACACCGCAAATGTTTCTATGTAGTGAGACCATCAGAAGTAACTAATCCCATTAATACGCCGCCAACGAAGCAGCGGGAGCAATTCGAGGTTAAGTCTCTTGCTCAAGGACACATCGGACATGTTGCTACAGGAGCCGGGGATCAGACCCTCGTCCTCCCAGTTAGGAGACAACCGACTCTACCACTGAGACACAGCCGCTGTCACGGCAGGAATGAGGAAGGAGGACCCAATTGCAGATGAACAAAAATATATTTATTTAAACTAAAACGGCAAAAATGCAAAAACAAAAACTTACTTCAATAATCCAACAAAAATCCAAAAGGGAAAAACAAAGGTAGCCACGAGGAATCACAGGGAGACGGAGACTGAGACATACGACAAACGACATAATACAATGATGCGACACAGAAGGGAAGAAACACAGAGACTAAATAGACATGGGGTAATTAGACACAGGTGAGACAAAAGACACAGGTGAAACTAACAAGACACAGGTGAGGACAATCAGGGCAAATCAGGATTGAGGGGAAACACAGAGACAGGTGTAACCACAAAAACAGAAACACTATGGACAACTACAAAGTAAATCATGAACACTGACGACTAACAAAAAACACACTAGAACATAAAGAAACACTAGGATACAAGGTTACAACGAAACACTAAACTAGAACACACAAGGGAAACCACACTAGGGGAAGTGAGAACTAAAACAAGATAAGAAATCAAAACTCTGAAAATACAAATTACAACTAAACAAAGACCAAATCATGACAGCCGCCCCGGCTTTGTGTTCTCGAGTTGCTTACACCAGTGATTTTAGCTGACGTCTTTTGTGCTCTTATATTAATATATAAGCTGCGCAGGACAGAAATTGAATGATATTGTCAGTTTTATGAATTTCTTAAATGTGTGCTCATGCAATTACAGTATTTATAATCCTAAATCACTTTATTCATCCGCTCAATTTAATGAATTTGATCACTTTAAAAAATGACGAGGGCCAAATTCAAAAAAAAAAAAAGAATTCACTCAATTCGAATGATTAGTGCTCTTACGTGACTGAATTTGGGCTTTCATTATAGTTTTCAAATGAACACATCACAACTTTTGAGTGATTAAGAATTAGTTTCAAACCTCAGAAGTGTCATGGTGTCCGTTCCATTTTTGACTACCGCCCTTTGGACCTGTTTCCCCAGTTCACCATGAGGAGGAGACCCCTCCTGCACGTCATCAACTTCCTGTTACCCATCCTGTTCTTCCTGTGTCTGGACCTCGCCTCCTTCTTCATCGCTGACCATCGAGGAGAGAAGTTGGGCTTCAAAGTCACCGTGCTGTTGGCCATCTCTGTGCTGCTGCTCATCCTGAACGACATCCTGCCCTCCATGTCCAACAAGACCCCTCTCATAGGTACAGACTCACACTTTAAGGGATTATGATTCGTACAGCCAGAAGCAATAGATACGGAAAACAAAGGTAGTTAATGACTCTTCCTCTTCTCAGCAACATACTGCATTGTGATCTTTGCGCTGATGCTGCTCAGTCTGCTAGAGACCATTTTGGTGACGCATCTTCTGGAGAAAGACTCAGTAGCACAGGAGAAGGTCGGGCCGGCTGACGACTGGCAGCAGAAAAAGGAAAAGGTGAAAACCCAGGACTGCACCACAGGTGAGACTCAGATTACAGATGACAGCAGTTTTTGCATTTAGGTGATCCATAAATGTTAAAGTTTGAGGGAAAATTCTGTTTAATAAATCTTAAAGGCCTTAAAACCTTAACTTTGTCCATCAGGCACTTACATGTACTAGTCACTATTTCAACGTACAAGGATCGAAATTCTATGTTTTTACATTTGTTTGAAATTGTCGCCATGGACTTGGGACAATCATTTAATTAATCAATTAAATTAATCAAGTGTTCACCTGTTAAACTCTTCTTCTTCTTTAGATGTATTTTTGAATTTGTATGCGTTTATTTGAGATACAGGTCAGTGGATAGAGTCAGAGATCAGAAAGAGAGAACGTGGGGAATGACATGCGACAAAAAAGCCACAGGTTGGGCCGCCCGCTTTGAGTTCTTTAGCCTCTGTACATCAGGGCGGGCTCTAGGAATAGGCAATATAGGCTGACATATAGGCTTTATATGACTGACATTGTACAATTCTTCATATGACCGTTGGCGCCGTCAAATCATAATCTCGTCTTGGGCGCCAAACTTGCTACACTGAAAAAACTGATTCTGGCCCCTAGTATATCTTGCATGTTTTAATGTAGCTTATTTTATTGATTTTAATGTGTTATTGAATCTTTCATATATTTTTTAATTAATAGTTACATGTATTCCCACTTTTTAAATCAATCGTAATTTACTCGGTTAAAAGTTAATAGAAAAAAATATGGGCAATTTAATTAGCAGGTACTGCGCATGTGCAGACTGTACTGACGCAGAATGAAATTCCGCCATTTATTTTCCTCCCGCTTCTCTTCGGTCTCCGTCAATGCTCATATCCAGCAGGCTCTTCAATTTCGGTAAGTAAGCAATATATAACCATGTGTGGTTTATATTTCTACTTGAAGATTGTTCTGTTAACACTCACAAACGTGTTATTAGTTAGCTAACACCATTGTTGTGTTTTTGTTCGATTAAATCAGCCCTGCAATGGCTAACCTACATTTAAACTAGCTTAGCTTCAAGCCTAATAGGCTATTTTGCAGACTAGTTTTAAATATGTTTTCTAATCGTGTTAGTGTGATTACATTTGGAGAATGGAAATCGTGTTAAAGTACGTTGTAAAGGGGGCTTATGGTGCTTGTTTACAGCACGGGGTTAATGTTAGCGCTACTTCCAATGTAAAGTGAATGGCTGCCCTGCCACTGAGGTTAAGTGCAGACTGCCTTTTCAAACCATGATTCAGACACGGCAACAACCCGTTTTCTGAAATCCTCTCAAGTAGGCCTGGACAAGGAAACTATAACGGTATCTTTTATTTCATTTTATTTATTTTTTAAATGTTCGCTAAAAGTCAGCTAAAAGTAATATTTACAGCCACCGGATGAGGAGGGGGCGCTGTAGAACACTTTATCCGTTAGTCCCCACCCGCCATTTATTAAACAGAAGAAGACGAACAGTCCGGTAATGTGAGGTAACGTGATGGACTAGTATGAGCTTAATAAATTGTCACAGGCGAAAATAGTGACAGACAAACAGAGAGGTAAGCTGAGGCGTTCTATTAGTCTCAATACTGACGCATATAAAAACGAGTGATGCTAGACAGTATCGCGACGATAGTTTTCTGCTCAGTGCCCATGATGACCATCTCGAAGCACTACAAGACAGAGATTTAATGTATTGTACAAATAACAGTTGAGAAACCTAATGTGTTTTGTAATTAATTCTTCCCTCTTAATTTGCACAATTTCCATAATTCTTATTCTCCAAAACTTTTCATAGAATAAAAATCTTTCTGCATGTAACATCTACCGTAAAGTCCGGAATATAAGACGCACCCTGTTTTGAAAGTCTCTTTAAGAGAAAAAAAAAGTTTAAACTGTCTTCCTGTGTGACGATTTATATTGTGTTCAGCGATGTCTACAACATGCAGTTTCTGTGCAGCTGTGTCGCTCTTAATGTCCCGTCTGTTTTCACTTTCAGGAGTTTGCACTCCTACTAGCTACAGTACGGTAGTTGAGCTCTCAGCCTGCAGGGAAAGTTGTGAGTAGCAGACTCCTAGCTTGTGAGCTGCGCTGCCCGACTCCGCTGGTCATTCTTTAAATTTAATATGAGTCTTTAAATCAAAAGAACACTCCACAAGGTTTAATTACCGAACAATATACCACTGTTTCTGTAAATGCATGATTATGACCTCGTGAGGGAGAAAAACTGTGGAAAAAGTCACGCAGCCAGACTGGTCTGTGTCGCTGTCTTTCCTTGCATAGCGTGCACTCAGATTTCAATACACAATAAATGGGGACCACGCCAGGTCGCAGTTAGGGGCTGCTGCACCCGATATACACCGGATTTTACTGTACTTAGATTAATAGTATTTAGTTCTGATGTGGTTAATTAATGCTATACAGTGTTTTTTAATGCTTATCAGACAAATATCACACCTATCAGAAAATAGACCAGCAGTGAATAAATAAATAAGTTAATTACACAATTATTTAAAACAATACATTAAATTAAATCCATGTCTGTCATGTTCTACCCTCTTCAAATGTGCAATTTGGTGCAGATTTTTATAGCAATGTTAAAATGTGTTTATAACTTTAGTGATCAGCTTTGAATCATAGGCTTACCTGCTGCCTGTTGACACAAGTTACCTATTATCTGTCAATACATTTTTTTGTCACTTAACAAGCTCACCATTTATGTTTTCATTACTGCTAATTTTGCAGGTTTTCCTGCTATTTTGCTGGTCTCCCTGATGTTGGCGTGATGTGAACCCAACTCTTTCCGACATCATATTGTTTTGGTAAGTGCATTTAATAAATGCTGAAATCTCCTACCACCTGAGCTGACCTTTTACAAACATGTTCACCACAATGACTATTGTTAGAAAAATGTAAATACATTGTTTGTCCCTTTTTTAAAGGTGGATGATTTTGCTGGTCTCCCTGATGTTGGTGTGATGTGAACCCAACTCTTTTTGGAACTCGTATTGTTTTGGTAAGTGCATTTAACAAACTGTTCTCAGCTTTAAGAAAATAAATAAGGGATAAGGAGCTTAAAACGGGTACCTATCATTGAGTGGAGCTCATATTCATGCTGGGAAAAAATACCACTACAAAGACTCATTCATGATTTAGCATTTTCTATGTTTGATTTTGCGTCTTTGTTCTCTATATAGTACGATAATGACTAACGGTAGTAAAACATAAATATGCCACTGATAATGTGTAACCAGCCTTACACTTCATCATTTGCATACTTTGGGGATTATCGTTCTGTTTAGATTAAGCTGTGTGCTGTCTCTTCAGTTGATATGATGTTCTAGTAACTCAAGTTGCTGCTATACTTTCCATCCTCAGAGCACTTTGGTTGATGCAACAGTGGGATTTGTAGTTTTTAGAATGAGATTCCTTGGCCTAAACAAAGTAACATTAAACACATAGATTTTTGTATGCTTTACAGTTGCTGGCTTTATTTAATCACAATTGATGCACACATTCACTAATGTAAAATCCCTCCCCCTTTGTTGTTTGTCTAGTTTATGTGGCAGTGTAAAGACTGTGGTGCTGAAGTGTCTAGGCGGTCAGAACTTCTTAAACATTACAGACTCAAACATAGTCATTTTGGTCGTGGTCATCATATTAAGTGTATATTTCCTGATTGTCCATGCCTTTTTAAGACTTGGAATTCACTTTCCACACACTTGTCGCGGAATCACAACAATACCTCAAAGCACTCTGACAGCTTAACAACATTTTCCTGTCATTTATGTGGCTTTAGTGAAATCGGAACAGAACGTGACTATTTTGTGCACATACGGCATCATCTAAAAAACAACGAGACAGTCACTTGTGTGTTTAAAGGCTGTGAATACAAATCCAATGTATACAGCACCTTCAAGTCGCACAAAAGTCGGAAGCACAGCTTTCATTCGCTGGTAGATTTTAAGGATGGTATAGTACAAGGAACTTGTCCAGCTGGCACTGAGGAGCCTGGTGTTTCAAACAATGATGACTGTGTTGACAGTCAGTCTGATGTTGTTGAATTAGATACTTTAAAGGATCAGCCAGAGATAGTAGAAAAAAAAGTTGCCGCAGTGTTATTGAAGCTGGAAAATATTTTTCATGTTCCAAGTTCTGCAGTTGATGAATTGTTGGAAGAATTCCAATATTTGTTGAGCGAAGCATCTTTGAATAGTACAAGAAATGTGATACATGACACACTGAATAGTTACAACCTGCAAGTTGGCCAGTCAGTCATTGATGAACTTGCATCTGCCCTGAGCACATCTAATCCTGTGTATAGGTCTATTGGTAAAGGCTGTCCTTTGGCCACATCCTTTAAGCGCAAGAAATACTACAAGGACAATTTTAAAGTTGTTGAACCAATAGAATATATTTTGGATGACAAAGATAAAAGTACGCTGCAGTATGTACCGATATTAAAATTTTTGCAGCAGCTTTTCACTGATGGTCACATTCTTAACAAAGCATTAGATAGTCATCTCATATCAGGGGCTAGGGGAGAAGAAGTGACGTACAAGTCTTTTCGAGACGGTTTGTTTTTCAAAGATAACCATTTTTTATCAGGAGGTGAGTTGAGAGTGCTACTGAATTTGTATGTGGACGATTTCGAGATTTGTAATCCGCTTGGCACATCTCGTAAAAAGCACAAGATCTGTGGCGTTTATTGGAATCTCAGCAATTTACCACCAGGTAGCCATTCTTCGCTGTCCTCTATTTATCTGGCCTTACTCTGCAGGTCTGAAGACGTGAGGAAATATGGCTATGAAAGGGTCCTAGATCCATTGTTAAGGGATCTTGTCATTTTGGAAAATCAAGGAATTTTTATTGCACAGCTTGGAGATTTTGTTAAGGGCACAATACAGTGTGTCATAGCAGACAATTTGGGAGCACATGGAGTTGCTGGATTCATTGAGAGTTTTGCAGGTGAATACATGTGCAGGTTTTGTGTGGCACGCAAGTGTGAAATTCAGGAGAGTGAAGTGTGTTCAGGTGCATTTACCCTCCGAATCAAAGAGATGCATGAAATGCATGTCAGATCAGCACAGGAAAATGGAAAACATTGTTATGGTGTTAAAGGGAAGTGTGTTTTCTCTGCACATCTTTCTCATTTCAATGTCTGCACTGGCTACCCTCCAGATATTGCACATGACATCTTTGAAGGGATTTTACCGGTTGAGTTGGCACACTGCTTCAACTTGTTAATTGCCAAAAAATATTTCACACTAGACAAACTCAACGAGTCCATTCAGAAGTTTCCTTACAAGTGGACAGACAAGACTAACCGTCCTCATGCTATTCCAAAGACATTCGCATTGAGGAAAAGTATTGGGGGAAATGCTCACGAAAATTGGGGTCTTTTGCGGTTGCTTCCATTTTTGGTTGGAGAGTTGGTCCCACCAGATGAGCCAGCATGGCAGGTCATTTTGGACCTTAAAGAGATCGTAGAACTAGTTGTTGCACCAATGCACACAACACAATCCATTGCTTTCCTCGAAGCCAAGATTTGTGACCATAGACATAGGTTACAAGAAGTGTTTCCAGATATAAAGCTTTTGCCAAAACATCATTTTGTCGAACATTATCCACAGATGATAACATTTTTTGGTCCACTAGTTGGGATGTGGACAATGAGGTTCGAGGCAAAACACAGTTTTTTTAAGCAGGTTGTTCGTCACACACATTGCTTTAAAAACATACTCTTGTCCCTGGCAGTGAAACATCAGTTCATGTTGGCATATCACTTGGAGTCAACTACAGTGGAAAAGTCCATCTTGACTGTTGCAGCTGTCTCAACTGTTTCTGTTGACATTTTGCATCAGGCTGTACAGAAAGTTCTGAAGCAGAAAAACCCTGATATTACTCACATTCAGCTCACAAAGCATGCATCTGTTAATGGCGTGAACTACAGGGAAGGCATGGTTGTGGTCCATGGCTCTGTTGGTGGCTTACCAGAGTTTGCAGAAGTTATCCAGATGTTTGTGGTGGAAAATAACCTGAGCTTTATTGTGAAAGAGTTGAGCGCTTGGTATAGGGAGCATTTTAGGGCTTTTGAGTTATGTCCCACATCACAAGTATCTGTCATTCAACTTGCTGCCTTGGTAGACCAGTACCCCTTGGCAGATTACAGGATTGGAGGACGGCGAATGGTGACACTTAAAAGATTCATACACATAGAAGGTTAGATCGTGGTTAATCAATTTGTGTTCAATTATGAATATTACTAACTTATACTAACACACAAAAAATGGTAACAAAAGGGCTGCCTAATATTTCCTGCAGAAGGACTCATGTGGTTTTTAGCACTCAAAACAATTATCCTTCTGAGATTTTTCTGTATTAAATAACCCTCATGATGCCATTACAGAAGTTTGCATGTCAAGAAAAACATTTGTGACTAACAAAAATGCAAGTTTATTTTTAAAGTTTGAAAAAGATTGTGTCAGTGTGTTCTTGCTCAAATCAGTTCATAATGTCAATATATTTAAATGACATCAGTACCAAATATTGATAAAACATTTTATTTTTTCTCCTTTTAACAATTAGATTGAAGAATGGCACAGCAACTGAAGTTGAGAGTCATTGTGGACGACGATGACTATAGAAGACTTGATCTCCGATCAGGAATGCCAGAGACCTTGACAGACCTACACAATACAATTCGTCAAGCATTTCAAATTCAAGCAGACTTTCGTATTCAGTTCATGGATCCTGACTTCAATAATGAATTTATGAATGTAACGTCAGTAAAAGACATACAGGACAGAAGTACAATCAAGTTGGTGTACATGCTAAACGATGTAGGAGTGAGTCCATCTTCTCCAATGCAGAACGCTTGCAGCCCTTCCTTGTCATCTTGGTCACCAGTAAGCAGCCAAACATTGCCCAGTGTGTCCTCATTGTCTTCATCGTCCCCAACAGATTCTGATAACACCATCATTCTGTCACATTCAGACAGCGAACTGAGAGCACGTGCATGGCCACGTGAATTCCCCATTCCTCGCTTTCCATACGATGTAGAGTTGCAGCTTCAACGTGGAAATGAGAGCTTCAGAGAAACTAGCTCTCTACTGAAGATCACTCCAGGGCTGAAGTCTGACATCTTGGAAAAGCTAGCTGAGGAAATTTTCCAGTATACCGCATATCCACAAAATTACCAAATGGATGAAGTAGCAGGGGCACTCATCAAAAAATTTCCCTGTTTGAAAGAGCAATCTGCAACTGGTTATTATGGCTGGATGATTAGCCTGAAATATAAAATGGCTAATTACAGGACGAAGATGCGAAACATTGGTTGTCCAGAAGTGACTATAAATGCTTTGAAAAACAAATCGGGGGATGACTGCCGCCCAGCCAAAAATGTAAAGAAACCTAAAAAGGCTGAAGTGAACTATTGTCCTTCAAACCCTGCTGGTGAAACAGATGAAAGCCTCGAAAATGTGAGGGTTGAACTGTTGAATGAAACAAGAAGACGAAGAGACACTGCACAATGTGTAAGAGAGAAGATGTCGAGAACATTCTCCTACAGAAGGAGAGAGGTGGTGCAGGGAAATCTAGGTGCCGGAGAGATTAAAGCCAGGTGGCCTGCACTTTTCCGTACTGATGAGGTAAGAACAGGGTTGTTGTTTTTTACCACAGTGTAATTCTTAATATCACATTTTGGTGTATTACTGCTGAAACCTCAATAGTCACAAAGAAGGCTAGGAGACTTTTTAAAGTAAATAAATTCCCTGTAGTATTTGATCACTTACTGCAGTAATTCATTTTGACCACTTGAGGGCAGAATGATACATCCAGATATTGAAAAGACATTAAAAAACAAAAAATACTAGCAAGGTTTAAATAACCAAACAGCCTAAGGGTCTAGATTTGATTTCTTCTCGTTACCTTATAGTTATACCTATGGCTAATCCACACTGTACTACACATCCTATCAGATACGTTTTTGTTTTGTTAATGTAAAGATCAACAATTAGAATGTAACCTTCAATGATATAGTAGCTATAAAATAACATTACATCAATGACTGAACACAGTGCCTTTTGCCTTTTTTTTATTTTCTTTTTTTATAGATACATGCTGAATTCCAGCGCATTACAACAATCCCTCTTGAAACGACCTTCATGGCGGAGTTGGACAGCCACTTAGCTCCACTGACATCTGTTTTCCAGAAGAAGGGAGGTGTTTCTGGCCAAAAACTAGCCAAACACCTGGTGATCTTGCAAGAGGTAAATATAAGTATACACTGTTGTATAGAAATTGTAATATAAACTGTAGTAAGTTTTAAAAAATATATGCAATGACTTCATTATACATACCATAAATGGAGTCATATTTCCTAAGAAACGTGTGTTGCACCTTCTCAAATAATCAAAGCTACTGTATATTGTTATTCTTTCACACAGGCTACAAGTGATGCCAACCTTAAAAGGGAAGCTGTCCTCAAGGCACTTTGCATCTATCTTGGTGAGGATGATGGACATCTCATTCGGGAGTATATGGTAAGCCATTGTAATTGTGGTCACATTGCTGTCTTGTATTACAGAAAAGGTTTTTAGATCCTAATGTCACTCCTACACTAGTTATTACAAGGTGCATAAAATGGCCTTTATTATGTGACCTCAAACCTGATTTGACCACATAACAAGAGCAGCACCATTTTTTTAAAGTATCAGTTTAAAAACATACATTTTACATACCTTTTTATAAAGACCATGAGGTTGAAAATATGTATTATATAAACAACTATAAAAATGTATTTGCCTCAAAAAATGAATAGCAAGGCATGCTGGGAATGCAGAAATGTTCATGTAAAGTGTGTCATTAAAATTAAATGGTGTATGCATGGTTTTTTAAATTGTATTTTCAAAATGTTCTTAAAATATACAGGACATCCAAGGAGATGATATCCCGAGAGACATGCAGACACACTCCATGGGCATCTTTGTCATCAACAAGGAGGGTGAAGAAAATGGACATTATGATGAGATTGGCATTTTTGTTGAAGGAGTCGTCATTCTGGAAAACATTGGATCTGTAGCCCGAGCTTGTGCAATGATGCTGGGAGTCATCTATGCACTGAACTTGGCTTACCCCAAAGAGCTGAGACACTACTATGAATTCATTCAGAAAGTGCTCTTCAGAATGGATGGGGAAAAGCTTTCCCCCAAAGTCCTTGGACTAAAGAACAAGATTGGGGCTGGACAGTAGGATTTTTTTCCAGCTGCTTTTGTGAACCCCTGGATTTTGTTGTTCCCTGCATAGCCTGTTGTTCTCAGCAGAACCTGTTCGAGCTATGGCACTGAAGAAAATGCTGATCAGCACTTAAGCTGAAACTAAACAAACATTGTTTTTCTATTTGATTGTTTTATTGTCTGCTCTTTCCTGGCTCCCCTACAATGTAAACTGTCTGTGTGCTGTAGTCTAATGACCTACGTTAGGCTTCTCTGGCAGAGAGCAGAAGTATAAAGTTGGAAAATCTGGCACATCCTTTGGGGGTTTTAGTTTATTAAGAGTCCAACGAGAGTTCACGCTTCTGCACCTTTTTACTTGTCTAAAAGAGTTTGTTTTTGACTTGATCTTTATTTTTTATTTTTTGGTGGCTGATACCAATTTTACAGCCTATGAGGACATACGTATCAAGACCGATGTCCCCCTGACTGATGTTCCTTTTTTCTGAACCTGAGCTCTGGACATCTGTTTTGTGTTTAATCTGCATTGTTTGGGCTTGAGTGTTTGGGGGCAAAAGAGAACATTTATGTGAAATGTACCTTCAAGTGAAGAAGAACTTTGGTGCTGCTCTTTCAGTTTTTGAGAATTTACTATCTTCCAGCTGTGGGTGGGCTGGTACAATTGTTTAATTTTTATGTTTTATAAGTATGTTTATGTTAATACAGTAAGAAAGGTTCTCGATTCCTCGCTTTCGATAAAATGTAGTTGCAGCTTCAACGTGGAAATGAGAGCTTCAGAGAAACTGGCTCTACCCCTGTTTGAAACAGCAATCTGCAACTGGTAAATCTGGCTGGAGGTTTAGCCTGAAATACCTACAATGTAAACTGTGTGACTCATTTATCCAAGGCTTCAACTTCATCTATACTATTAAGATTGTTGGCTGATCCCAATTTTACTGATGTCCCCCTGACTGTTTTTTATTCTGTTTCTGAACCTGAGCTCTGTAAATGTGTTTTGTGTTTAAGCTGCATTATGCGGGCTCGCGTGTTAGAGGGCAAACGAGAACATTTATGTGAAATGTGAACTTCAGAACTGCCATTTCACTTTCTCAGTGTTTGGTGCTAGTACAAGTCAAGGAATGGTTTTCAACAAGTTGTACTTAGCGTCACAAAATAAAGTGTTGAAAATGTTTTCTTTGCTTTGTCTGATTATTAAATGTATTTGGTCCAGCTAAAATAGCTTAAAATGTTTAATTTAATTGAACGTAATTGTATTATGTAGAAATTAAACAATTAAGTTTATCTGTATTAACATAAATCAGTTTAGTAAATAGAAGATAATAATTATTAGTATTTCTAACCAAAAAATATAAGTAAACTCTATTCAAAATAGTTTAGTAAAATCAATGTAATATTTTTAATAAACTAAATGAATAAATTTTATATAAACAAAACTTAAAAAATATATCTGTGTTTAGATGAATTTATTTCGTGCAACCACTTGACATATAAAAATTAAGTAAATTCAAAACAAAAATGTTTTCAGTGTAGAGGCTTCTGTACATGGGTGTTTGCACTGACCACTAGGCCACCAGCGCCCCCTGTTAAACTGCTTTTGATTTATAAGTAGGGATGTCTTCTCCTTTTTTTCTTCTCACAATCAGCGCTTGCCTCTTTTATGTTGAGTCCAAATGTATTCAAACAAACTGAAACTGTTTAGTCGCGCCCTAAGCATGATCCGAAAAAACATTGCAGTCTTTCTTAAGACAAACATTTTGTGTTTATTTTCAGAGGAGAACAAACAGACCTCCTGTGTCTGCATCTGTAAAGTGTCTGCTGGGGAGAAACAACATGAACTGCTGCCGATGGCTGAAGAGGTACAACAGTATAGCTGTAGTTATGGCAGTATTTTTACAAGCCGGGTCGAATTGATGCAGGACTATCAGATTTATTTAGACAGGGACACCAACACCTGAATTACATCCATGAGTTATTGTTGTGCATCAATATTTTGTTGCCAAAAACAAGATAAAAATGCCAAAAACTTTGTTTGAATGTTTGGTTAAGGTGGAAAGTTAGCAGCAGACTAAAACGTCACATCCGTCTGGAGTAATGTAACAACACTTGACCTACTCAGGGACAAAAACTTGGCTTGTGAGATTTAATAAAATGGGTTGGTAGATAGAAATCAGGGTTTCATATTTATCACATATTAGACATAATGTTTCACTATGTACCTCTGCTCCAAATTGTCCTGCTCACATGAAAAAAATCCATATTCTTGTCTTTAAAAACGTAGAATGAACGATTTAACCTGCTTAGAAGAGAGCACTTGAAACTCTTGGATTTCTTTTCCATCTGGCTTGTGATGAATTTTCAGTCACAGGGGAAAGATGACCAACTTTTACTTCGTGTGCAGGTCAACAGCCGCATTCAGTCAGGAGACTCTCACGTGTTGCTGTTGATCCTGGAGGAGCTGAAGGAGCTGCAGAAAAATGTCGATCTGCACCTAAACTCCAGACTGGAGGGAGGGAAGTCGTGCCTCTTGGCTGCAAGAATCAACAAAGTTTTCTTCATTTTCTACGTCACCACTGTGTCACTGTTTCTACCCCTCATCTTCATCGAATGGCACACTTAAACATTTGAAGTTATCGTATTTAATACCTCTGTTTTTGGATTGTTATTCAGTGTGCCAAAATGTGTTTGAGAGAGTTCTCTGTGTCATTAATCATTTTGAATCTGTTGATGTGTTTCAGGAGAATAATGATTTTGTAAATATGTGGTGCAGACATTTTTCTGTTGATAGAAGCTTTTTTGCATGACATACACTTCCCTGCAGAGTCCAGTTAGGATTGTATAAAAAAAAAAAGGCGAATGTGTAACCAGTGTACATTCACAGCCACAGATGAAAGGATTACAAAAAGTTCCCCCCCCCACACACACACAGAAATTTTAAATTCATATTCAAGTTGCAGGGAGAAGAAAATTAAACCTCCAAATGTTTTACCAATTCATAAATCGACTGAACACCCACTGAAGACTTTTTGAAATGTATCTTCAGCCACAGATACTTCAAACGCTGCAGTGATTGATGCTAAAAGGTTGATATGAGAGTATAAAATGGAAGCACAGCTGGAGGACATCTGGAATGACCCGAACATGCACCTTGACCCAGACACCACCATCACACAAGCAAACTCAGCCACGTCGATCTAACTGATGTGTTTTTTATTTTACACCGTAATATTTCACATTTTCCCTCCTCTGTTACAAACAAATCTTCCTGTTGTCCTGTTTGAGTCAACAACACATCAATCTCCCTGACTTTAAACCAATCATGTCCATCCTCTCCAACCTGTAACCCTCCTCTGTTATATCTTCCTCATCAAACAGGACAATCATCATTCATTTTGCCTGTCACTGAATGATTCTGGTGTGATTGAAACAGATACATCAGCTGCCTGGAGGCAAATACACTTTGGCAGCATGAGCGCTCATAAAAAAGATTCACCGTCCCGAGGGGCTTTTCTTATTGTTTCATCACATCCAATCAAAGTGGATTATTTGCTGTGATAGCTGGTGAGGCTTTATAGATGGCAATCCACGTATTTTGTCCAGACTGAAACGATTCAACATCCAACAGATTCTCAATCCCAACTCCTCAAACATGGGGCAGCTGTGGCTCAGTGGTAGAGTCGTCGTCTCTCAGCTGGAAGGTCGGGGGTTTGATGGGGGAGACGCTGAAGCACAAACTCAGTCCAACCACTGTGATGTGTGAATGTGTATGAACAGGATTAGTTATTACTAGGGCTGCCAGCTTTTACACTTTAATCCCAACATCTCCATGTAGGCACAGTGACGGAAAAGAACGACACCTCTACACGCCTCTGAATGTCTTCTTTTACTTCAGGAATCAAATATCCAACATGTGACATCAAACATTTCACTTTTAAAGGTCCACTTATCCTTTGTTTTATCTACTTTTTGATCTGTAACAAGTTTTTTTTTTAAAGTTAATGTTGTAACCTTCAGTCTAACACAAGTTTCTTATGTTCTTTCAAAATAAAAGCCGAGTTGTATCCAAACAGGAAGTATCCTTATCTCAAGACATGACAAAATAAAAGCATACAAATGCAAAACAACGGAATTTCAAACAAGTGATTTAAAATGCTATTAATCGAGATTTGCTCTTGAATTTCAGAGTTTAATCGTAATTTAAAAAATGTAATCATTTGCCAGCCTTAGTTAATACTGATGGACACTTTAAATAGCAGCCTCTGCCATCAGTGAGTGATGTGGTGAACTGTAAATAGTGCTTTGAGTAGTCAAAAGACTAGAAAAGTGCTTTACAAGCTCAAATATGGCAGATCGGGTTTATTTGTTTATCTAACAGGGACACATGCAATGAGCATTGCATCATATGTAAAATACAAAGTAGAGGCCATGCATACAGGTTTCTAGACATGGCTAAATTGAAACCCATGATCCTACTCCATGATTAGTACCCAGTGAAAGCCACCAGGCAACTTTTAAAATGTTAACCCGTACAATGTCTCTGTAAGGCCACAAGGTGGTGTGCTCGACTTTCAGTCTGATTCAGTCTGATCAATGAACTGAACACCCACTGAGGACAGTTAAGCTGCAGCTATTAATATTCCCATAAAAAGGTATATGATAGTATAAATGGAAGTACAGCTGAGCTGGGGGACATCAATACTGACCATCAGTAATACCCTTCTTCAAATCACAGAACTGTCAAAAACAAACAACTTCACTTTTTTGAGCTTCAAAATGATTACAAAACCCCACACACAGAAACTACCTGTAATAAACTATTCGCATGCACCCTGATTTATTTCTTGTTTATAATAATATTGAAGACATATTATGTAGATATGAGTTTTTATTGGAGCTTGGTTGAGGAGAATGAAGAAGAACCTTATCACCGAGCGATATAACCTCGGTGAGGAAAATATCCTCCACTGAAAAGAATGTCCAGAAATGATCATGAAATATACGTTTATAGAGAATCATGCACATCAATAGATAACAACAGAAATATGTGTTATTATTACTCTCTAACTTCACGCCACTCAAACATCAGAAGATTAGATTTGTATTGCTGTCTCTATTCTGATCATTGTTTTATTTACATCGTATAACGGTCTTTTCATTTGTCTCTATCCATTATTCTTTCTGTGCTTGTGCTGATTTCAAACCTGAAAACCTCTTCGGACAGCCATTAACGTTTTTTCTTACCTTGATTACAGCATAATGACACTCAAAGTCATGACAATGTTCAGTGGCTGCATTTACTGTACCCACACAGACCACCAAAAAGTCATTACAGCCCATTTGTGTCTCCACAAGGGGCCTTTGTGATTCTTATTCTTCTACTTAAAGACCACTGAGAGCTGCTGTGCTTACCGCTGTGGGAGTGACCGCCGTCCTCGAATGACTGACAATAATTACATTATCTAAAAAAACACAGATATGCTGTGATTCAGTTCGCCCGGCCCTCTTCCAGTAAGACACAGTGGGCAGACAACACTGAGGGGATATAGATTGACGCTAACTGTGCAAACATCTCACTGACTGGATTCTTACATTAGTTGCAATTATGATGCTAACCGGTTTCCTCTTTCTGTTCTTCCTCACAGGTAAGTTGGAACATTTTTATCATAACTATCAGAAACCTTCTGTAGTTTGACTTAAAGATAAGCTCACGACCTGTCTCTTTTTATCAAACGTATTTGTGTTTAAGTTGGAAAAAAAAAGAGAACTACCCCTTTGAAAAACTTTCACATCTGCTCTCTTCCATCGTGTTTTTTTTGTGCGTGTAAATTGCATGTGTGTGCGCTTGGTGTTTGATGAAATCAATATATCTGAGTCAGTGCTCACCACAATGCTTTCAATCTGAAGAGAAGTGTTTCCTGTTGACAAGGATCAAATCCAGGATCTTCCAGAGAGAGACGGGCCTGTCGACATGTAAAATGAGAGAGAGAAAAAAGGAAGCACGTCAATGACAAAACAAAAATCTATTTAGTAAAAGATGCAATATTATAAGACAAACTAGTCATTAACAAAACACTGCGTTGAAGCTATTAAAGAACTTTTCCTGCAATATTTTAGTTATCACCTATATTTGTTCCTTGCAGCTGGACAGAGTCCAAGGAAAGTTTCCCTAAGGGGACAATACAAGTACAGCATATCTTAAAACTTTGCAGCTTGCCTCAATTTGAACAAAATAAGATTTAGCAACAGATTAAAGTAAGATCAAGAGACAGCATTGAAGCCTAATCTCTTTCACTAATGCTTACATTTAAAAATTAGCTATTTTGGACCACAATCACTTTTAATGCAAATACACTTTGTGGAGATGAAAATCCAGAGCAAGTGGACAACAGAGGCTAATGTTTCTCCTTTCTTCTGAATAACAAGCCTTTGAGAGCACTTCTGGGAAACGATAACTGCCAGAGAAAGAAAGAAAGAGCACTGAAGAAACAGATCCACATATGTCCTTTTTTATGTTCTTAATAAGATCAATTCCTGTCATAGAGAATGTGTGTTGATGTTTCCTCTGTAGGTGGGGTGTTTCCGGAGAAGAACTGTAGTTATCAGGATGTTTTAAACCACCTGAAGCTGACCAAAGACAATGAGCTGTTCTCCATGACCCGGCCTGTTAAAAACTACAAACACCCCACTCGCGTATCTCTGGAAGTACTTCTCTACGCCATTCTAGACGTGGTAAGTGCTCAGAGTTTATTTGTAAAATTCCAATTTGATTATTATTATTCCATATGAGAAGAGAGGTATGTTTTTAAAATATTCATTTTTGGGCTGTTGCCTTAATTCGAGAGGAGAGTGGATAGAGTAGGAAACCAGGACGAGAGAGTGGGCTATAAAAAATGTAGGAAAGGAGTCACAGGCCATTCATGAGGGGGCATGACATAACCGCTAGGCCACCTGCGCTTCAAGTGAGGTATTTTACTTATTTATTTTTAAATAAGATAAGATCTTTATTTGTCCTTTATTGGATAGGACAGCTGCAAAGAGAGGGGAAATGTTGGGAGGAGAGAGTAGGGGATGACGTGTAGCAAAGGGCCGACGCAAACCAACAGCCGCAGCTACAAGGACCACAGCCTTCGTACATGGGGCGTGCAACATGACCACTAGTCCATGCAGCGCCCCACAAGTGAGGTATTTTTTATTGCCCTATGTTGATTTACCTTTCTATTATCAGTTAAAAAAGTTCCCAAATGGATGTGGTAAAAATGTCCATAACTCTTTAGCATATTGACGAAATAATAAATGAAACAAAAATAATTGGTGTTTTTATTTATAATGCCCAACAAAGACAGAGAGCAGAAACTCCAAATGTAGTCAGGTTTAAAAAGTTTAGCTGCCTGCACAGACTGTACAAATATTGATGTTGCTGTGGCTCCGAAGATGGAGTGGGACGTCCACTGATTGGATGATCAGAGGTATGGTCCGTGTCACCTCCAGTCTGTTGGTTGAAATGTTGTTGAGCGTGATACTCTACATCCAAATTTCCCCCAGAGGGCGTAGTTTAGTTTAGTTTAGTTTCTTGTGCTGCAGATCATGATCATTACATTCGGAGCATTGTGCTTTCTATGTCGAGGTAATCTGCTATTTGAAAAGTTTCTAGTGTAGATTTAATGTTTGTCATCCAAATCCTTACTCATAGTTTGACGTGTGACATATTGACAGAATACAAGCTGTGTGTTGTTTTTTTATTCCTGGACAGATTAAAAAAAAACGTTTTCTTTGTTAACAGGTCGAGAAAGATCAGAAATTCATTCCATATGTTTGGACTGTCATGGTGAGTTCTGTCAGATGACGATGGAAACTCAAATTATATACATATATTCTAATATAGTCTCCCTTGTTATTGAAACATTTAAATTTCATTTCAGGGCGTTCTTAAATGTGTTTCCCTCAATCTCAATTGTTTAAGAAAGTAATGTATTTCCTTTTTACTCTCTGTAATGCGATCATTTGTTTTTCTCTGTAGAGATGGCATAATGAATACATTTCCTGGGACCCACATCAGTTTTGTGGGATCGATAATGTTTCTCTTCCTGCTGAAATGATGTGGAAGCCAGATCTCACTATAGAAGAAATGTAAGAGTGAAAGTGTTTGCATGCACTCGCACACACAAACACACAGAGTCACAATTTGGAGCAGAAGTTTGGAAAGACTTAACAACCCCAAGATTTGAATGCAAAAACTAATAATCACAACTAGTGTCCTGATCCCCTCATATATTATCATTAAAGAGTGCATTGACATTTGAGCTGTTGTCACATCCACTCTAGAGAACAGCTAATGAGTGGCAGGGCATTGGGATATTTACAAATTGCACAAAAGCCAAAACATTGAGATGTTAATTCAGCACACTGACTGAAAGTTTTAAACAGAAGGTGATGTAAAACAATGTTTATGGAACACCGAGGTTTGATAGAGCCTAATCCTGCTGGCAAAGCAGTCTCTATCATACAGCTACATGAAGTGAGGTATACAGATTTGAGTTTGCACTGGTTTAGGGTTGTTTTCATTGCATCCTTAATATTTAAGGAATCTGGATTGGTTTCCTCCATCTGTGTCTCTACAGGACAGAGAAGGACAAAGCTGCTCCGACTCCTTATCTCACCATCAATGATAAAGGTGATGTTGAAATCCACAACGACATGGTGCTGGTCAGCACCTGCAGGATGCACATTTACCAATTCCCCTTCGACATACAGAGCTGCAATCTCACCTTCAAGTCTGTCATACACACCGGTGAGAGTTTTTCTGGACACGTGTGCCATTTGTATTCCAAGTAAGAGGGGCCAATGACAGGTGTTGGTAGGGCTGTCGCTGTGCGGTGATCCAAGGTGGCTCAATAGCGTGGTGTGCGGTATTATCGCACGCCCACCCCCCACCTCTTTTGAGCACATTTGTTTGTGAATCAGGGGTCAGAAACTTGCCCTCCAGCAATAATATCTGGCCCACAAGGTTATTTAGATTGTGACTTTTACTTAGGTGATCATTTTCTTAACGCTGTGATAATAGTGTGTGTAGTGTTGGTTAATCTACGCTGCTGGCATGCACATTGCTCTGTGGCGTGAACATTTGCCTCTGCCGCTGATTGTCTCTGCTTTGTTGTTAAGACAACAATAAAATAAGTCAAAGTCACAATCATAATGATCTTGCAGGACATATACTAGGCCTATATGCCAGGTGAGTGCTCAAATGAGATGTTTCCTTGTTTCACACAGATCTTTTTGGCCAGATTTGACAAATTGCATAATCTAAATAAGCTGGTCCTCCTTTTTCATTTGACTGAAAGCCGAAATGTTAACTAAGGGGCGAAGTTAATTTTGGTTTAGGTACCAGTGCAGTTGCCTGTGAGCCTTACGTGGGGTGAGGTGACTTAACGGGCAGTTATGGTGGTTGCCGCACTTCACCGTGGTGATCTTGTTTTTATCACGGTTATTCGTTTTTGCAGTTACCGCGACTGCCTTAGGTGTTGGTGCTTTTAGCAGTCTAGATACTCTTGTTTTAATTGGTATAGTTAAAGATCTTTTCAAGATTTTATCTTTTTGAATAAAGTAGGAGAATAACAGTTCAATTATTGGCTGAAAACAAACAAAAGCAATGTGTTGCCATTGACTCCAGAACAGTTGCAGTCAGATGTTGCCTGTTGATGTCTCCTTGTTTCCAAACAAATAGGCTGTACTGTGGTTTAAATGTATTACACTTGTTTGTGTGTAAAACTATTTTGTATCCAAAACTCTAGTAGCTGTTATTTTCTTTCTGTATTTGTACAGTATGATGGCTCTGGTGTAACATTGGGGAGGAATTGGCTTTTGTAGGTCTGCTAGTGAAATGGTGGAACTGATCATAACAAATTACAGTATAAGTGATCTCAGTACAATTTAAGAGTAGCTCTACTCTATTACAACAACATATTTAATGCTGGGGGAATTTTTAGCTAATTCCTGCAACACATTCCTATTTCTCCTATAGTTCAACATGATACCAAGACGATTCAGTATGCAAAATGAACTTCTGTTAAAAAGGTTAAACAGCTTTTAGAAAAGCACTTAGAATATTAAATAATAGTTTTGAGTTCAGACCTAAATAAGGCTTGCTGGAATTTTCTGCACCTTGGTGCCCCTTCTAGCCTGGATAAAAACTAAAGTCACTGTCTCACACTATCACATGTTACCACTTATCACCCATTCCTTTTTTATCCCACCTTAAACAACCAAGCTAAGGACATTCAGCTACAGGCAAGCGACAACTCTTCAGAGGCCACAGAGTGGTCTCGTGAGGTGATGAGGACCCAGTACGAGTGGCTGTTTCTCAACATGGTCGTAACCACCATCAATGCCACTGATTGTTTGAGCCAAGACAACATCATTTACACTGTATGTATAACATAGTACAGGTGTACACAGTGAGAGGTAACTCTATCATTTATGGAATGTGGATTTTTGTGAATTCTTCTATTTTGAAATGTTGTGATGATAGCTGAAATATTTTTGTGGTTTCTCGGGATGTAACAAAACAGTCACCTCGCAATAGGAAACGATTCACAGTATTGGATTAAAGATACGATTGATGTACGATTCTTTGACAATTTTTCATTCCCCGCTCTCTCCCGATAAAAATTAAATAATGAAAATCTCTTTGAATATACAAATCTGCAGCCTAAAGCATATCAGCACCAAATCAACATTTTAACTGATTCCCTTCACAGAGAAAAATAATGTGCCTATGTCCGATCTCACAACAGATGAGCAGTGAGCGTAGCTGGCACTAAACCGTGAATACAGCAACATGTGACGGTCCATATTCAATATGAGAGACATCACCTCAATCATGACATTGACAAGAGGGAAGTACATGTCTCTCTTTCTCTTTCTGTTACCCGAGAGAAAATTACTCTCAACACATAGCTTACACGAGGCGTAAAAAGAGAGTGATCATACACAAGTTTATCGATAGCAGATGGCGGTTCTATACGGATGACAAGGAAAATGCTAGTGGTGTGTGCTAAACTACAAAATATTCACCCGATACAACCATTTTTGTACACCTCTATTCAGCTACAGGCGTAAGAGACATGACATTGAGCAAGAGCAGTCAAAGGCAGGTAGTGCCCTCTGCTGTTCAATAAACGGTCTTGTAATCCATTTTTCATCTTACCATCTTGTCTCGCAAAGTATCGTTCCACCCCTAGCTTTCACCCTAGAGCCCCAACTGCAAAGTATTAGTAGTACAGTTGCCTCTTTTAGTTTCAGAGGAGAATGAAAATCACCCACCTCAACTTTTATCATGATTTCACAGATCACCATGAAGAGGCGCTCTATTCTCTACATCATCAATTTCTTGCTGCCCGTCCTGTTCTTCTTGTGTCTGGATTTGGCCTCCTTCATGATATCAGACAGTGGGGGTGAAAAGCTCGGTTATCAAGTCACGGTGCTGCTCGCTGTTACAGTGTTACAACTTATTCTGAATGAAATTCTACCAGCCTCGTCAAACCGGATTCCACTTATAGGTAATGCAGATCAGAGTGAGTCCTTTATTGGACTACAGTTAATAAGACCGGACACGACGCATACTTATTTCACTTCTACTAAATGAGTAACTTTCTGTCTGATTTAATGTTGTTACCTTCCCTCTCCCAGCGGTCTACTGTATTGGGATTTTTGGTCTGATGTTCCTGAGCCTCCTGGAAACAATTCTGGTGATGTATCTGATAAACAAGGACTCTTTGTATCAAGAAAACACAGCAGACAAAGACCAAAGCCAGAGTGAGGAGTGTAACAAACATGGAACTACCAACTTCCACAACCATCACATAGGTAAGACTATGAGTGGTTTCACAATAAGGACCTGGGTCCGTATCCGAGTGCGCTTGACCCCAAATCTGTTTACTTGATCAGTGTGAACACAGACATACTGTACTTGGGTACCTGGCCCGAGTTCATTTGAAGAGGTGGTCTTGAACTTGTGTACTCGAGTACGGTCCACGGGGGATGTAGACACAACCATGCTCAAACAAGGAAGTGGACTGCTATATGACGTAATTCTGAACAGCTCCTGCCGCTTCAAAAACCGTCGTATCCGCGCAGCATGGGCCTGTTTCGTCCTCTGAGCTGCACGGTACATGTGGACTTAGAAAGAGGGTCGTTGTTGGAGTCTCAGAAAAAACGTAAACATCCACAGTTAGCAGGATCAATCAGTCCGCGAGTGGTTGCCATGGTCGCCTCTTCTTCTTCGTGAAGACCAGCAGGGGAGGGGGGAGCAATTGTGCAAGGGCACGGTATGAAACAACCGTGCCTTGTGTCAAATGCCCTTTTACAACAGTCTTTTTTTTCATTCAAACCTAGTAACCTAAAACATAGGTGTCCATAGTTACTTGTCGTGATGTAGAAATTAGTAGTTAGAATTATTTTCACGTTTATTAAGTGCCACTTTTGTACACTTGAACTCTACCAACTGACAAAAGTAGCCGGCAAATAAATTACTTATGTTCTGTCGAAGGAAGTTGTACTAGAGAAAACTAACAAGTAACCTTGCCTGACACCTGATCCACCCCTTAAAGATGAAGCCCTTTTCAGAGTGCGATTCCGCAACAGTGCTGTAAAGGAGCTCAGCTGCCATTACATCTTTCTACATTCATAGTGATTCCGTAACAAAGCAGTGTTGTCACAGTCTGTAAATTCACAGTGTGTTACGGCATTGTGGAAGCAATATGCAGAAAAAGCAAGGGTTCAACATACAACATACGTCTGAATAGGGCTGATGTAACCATGGAAAAAGTCTAATATCTCTCATTACAAAAGGTTTAGGCCAATTTTGACTAAATAACCAAAATGTCAAAAAGGATTAAACAAATGCTTTTTAATAGACTGACTATAGTTAAGGTTTTGCAACGCATACACATAGAAACTTTCACTATTTACAAGATTCTTGTTAATCTTAATGTATAAACCGCATTTTCAGAGGTGAACAAATGGACTCATTGTGCTTCTATCTACGATGTGTCTACTGGTGGAACTCCATCTGAACTTCAATCTGTGGCCAGAGAGGTAAGAGTTATGATGCGCTATCATTGCTTTAATCATGAAAAAAAAAATGTGACAATGTTACAATCCATTTTTGTTTAAACAGTCTACTCAATAATTGTTTTGCAGGGCAACAGCAGCAAACTGATGGACGAGTTTCATGCCTTGGAGAAGCTTGCGGAAGAACTTGGGGAGATCGAGAAAACACTTTCTCTGCTTCTCCATAACATGAAGAAAGAGGAGAAGCCTGGTTACTGGACCAGAGTTGCTGAAAGACTCGACAGGGTGTTCTTTATCTTCTATGTAACAGTGGTCAGTCTGTTTTTAATTATTATCTTTTCAAAATGGAACAGTGAATAGAGATGGTGATAGCTTCATAACAAAAACGGCTTATTGAACATTTCTTTTGTATGGACTAGCTATAACTACTGCTACCATTTTACAACTTGGTTTTTAATTTTTATTTGCTTTAAGCACACCATGTTTGCATCACTGTTCAGTGTTTGCAGTAAATAATACAGCCGTGGCACCACAACATGTATCTGTTAGTCTGTGCTAAATATTTGGCTCACAAGACTGGCTGGCTAACTGATGAAGAAACCGCTAACTCGCTAGTCAGTCACAGTAGCTCCTTGGTACTCCCTATTTTCCTACTACTGCACTGTTTACTCCACTTGGCATTTTATCCATCAATGTGCAATGACAAATTAAAAGAGGGAATCAACTCAGAAGCTTATGAGTGTTGTGTTGTGTTTGCTAACAGAACTATAAGTTTACACAGTAATCCATCGGTTATTCTGACAGGGAGTTTTATTAAGATGAATGACACATTTCCATTGGTCAAGGATGTGTATTATTGGTCAGAGTTTCCCTGAAGTTGGGCTGTAAATTTGCCTGAATTTACTTTGCACATTCTAGCTAATTATATAGTTGCAACATTTAAGGTTCCCTCTTAAGAAATACAAACTTTTACTTATCAGACCCTTGCTCTCACATTTACCTAAATGGTTCTGGTTGTGCTTAGCCTTGTTAGAACCCAGAGTACTTAAAGTGGATTTATATTTCACACATTTCTGTGCAGGAAAATTTGCACCAATAATGGCATGTTATCCACACTCTGGTTTGAGCAATGTGAATGACAAAATGTGCACTCCTCGGTTTAAATGTATATATAAACTCCTTCATTAAATGACCACTATAGTTTGCATGTTTTAATTTCATGTTAAAATGAAAGTAGTTATGGCGACGTACGGTAAAAATCAATGCATTTGACATTTGAGAACATGTCTTTGGCTTTTAAACACAATCTTTATATATTGTACATGCTCTCGCAGGTTGTCAATATCAATCAGAGGAACTTCAGAGGCTATGCAATGTAACGCATAAGTAAATGCTATACTTTATTATACCATTATGAACTAACGAGACCAAAAACTGTTCTCTGATCTTTTGTATGTACAGTACTAAATAAAACCTTAAAAATATGTTTTTCTCCTTATTCAAACACACACACACACACACACACACACACACACACACACACACACACACACACACACACACACACACCATTACGTTTTTGTGTTTTGTGAGGACCATCGCCTTTTTGGTCACATGTGAGGTCCACCTGATTTAAATGGGCATAATTTGAATTTCACTGTGTCGATCTCAAATGTGATTGGGTGCGATTAAAGGGTAAATCACATCTGAAGTAGCTAGCATAAAACCCCTCACTCATTTTGTTTAGAGTTGTCAAATTGGTAAAGTGGGAGAGGTTATTTGCGTTATTGAAAACGAAAAAAGGTCATAGATGTTGTTTAACCTATAATACACTGGTGACCAGTCAGAATTGTGATAAATTCCATATCTAATATAACTTAGGGTGAATCATATTGTGTTAATCGTGCTTTAAACAAAACGTTCTGACAGAGTTCCTTCATTGAAGTAATTTTCTTGGGAAGTGAACTTCTGTGGTTGATAGCAAATTGATCTGCCACTGGCTATTTGTTAAGTGGAATGGCACTTACTGGTAGCTTTGTTGCATTACGTGCATTTCTATCATTAGATGAATGAGGGATCGTCATCAATTTTGCCCGGCCCTTTACAAGGCTTTGATATTATTCATACAAAAAACATTTCCATCATCTCTGAAAAGAGAGGAAGGCTCAATCGACTGTGCACACTTCTTCAATCATGATGCTTTCAGGGTTCCTCTTTCTGCTCCTTTTTACAGGTAAGCATGTCAAATTCTGTACGATGCGTGGCGGTATACATGTCTAAAGTTATGTTTACATTATCTATCCATAATATTTTCAGTTTTTTTAAAACATAATGAATCAAAACTGTTAACAATCTTACTGTAAAATGTATGACCAGGACAGTGACTGATCATCAGAGACGCTCTGCTCTGTAATCTCTTTTACCTT
Source organism: Tautogolabrus adspersus (assembly GCA_020745685.1). NCBI lineage: Eukaryota > Metazoa > Chordata > Actinopteri > Labriformes > Labridae > Tautogolabrus > Tautogolabrus adspersus. The sequence continues at coordinate 18,377,658 of CM036554.1, forward strand.
GTTACCACCACATGCTTCCTTTTACCAGAATCAGGAATTTATAAATAATATTAGGTCAGTTCATACAATTATATCAAACCTTTGCTTGTATTAAGTCATGCAGATGATTTTAGTTTCGCTGTGACATTTTTTTACCATACCATTACAATGGGGGTGAAGGGTGTAATGTTTGCGACATAACACCCTTCACCTCCATTGTGTAATTGATTAATTCACATGGACTTTGTCCCTGAAAAGAAATATTGCTGTTGAACTTTTCAATTACCTGTGAGTTCCACAAACCAAATCCTCTTCACCCCGTATGGAATATCAAAACTAGTTAAAATCCACTAGAGATAAGTGGGATATGATTATTCAGTAAACTATTTATACTATTCAGTTATTGAAATATTAATGTATTCTTTCACTACCCATCTGGTGTGCAGGAAAATGTCTATCTGTTATGCTAACTATCTGTTTCCTCAGGGTGTTGGGCAAGTGTGTTAATGCAAAATTGAACTTACATTTAAAATGAAAACAAGATTAGGCTGCCTTATTAGCCTTATCTGAAGGCCAAGAAACTGGGAGGGAAAGGAGGAAGTCAGTAGTAGACAGAGAAGAAAAAGGTGTCAAATGGTAAATTAAGCAATAATTAGAGATACTGTCTGTTCATGAGTATGGAACTCTGTTCTAAAATCCACATTGGAGTAGGGACAAAATCTACACGTCAATATCAATATGTCTGCATGCACTCTCTTTTGTCAGGTGGAAACACTGACGTTTTTGTGGAGCCAGCAGAGCCTTTTAACCCAGAAGGTATGTACAGGAAGTCCAACAGCTTGGGGTGGTATGATTTTTTATGTTTGTAGTGTCAGTTATTAAAATTGACATAATAGTGACCACTAACTAAATATATTAGGTTCTTGTATGAGCAACTCATAGGCCACTTTACACCCTTGTTGAGGGTATCTCAGCAACTCTGAAATAATACCAGAGGCATGTGCCCCACCTGTTTTATTTCTATTTTTTTTCTGACAGGTAATTTGTAAATATCTTAATTTTATTTTCTATAATCTTAAATAAGTTGTAGAAATAATAAATACTGTATATTTGAAGTCAAACAGATTCCTCTACATATGCTATTCATCATAACTGAAAATGGCACCCAGTCCCCCTCCCTATAGACGGTTTAATCCAAAAGTGATAACAATAAGGGGGTACAGTACATTTGCTCATGTTTAGTGGTTCAGCATCAGACTCTGAAATAATTGATAAGGAGTTATTTTTTGCTACATGGTTTTTATGCCATAATATCCCTCCATATCCAATAGATAGTCTCAACGTCATGTATGTTTAAATCACTGGAAAACTTTTTCAACCAAGTATCAGATGGAATTTACAAAGGCAAGCTTTTTGTTTTGATAGATCAACATGTTGCTAACATGTTAGCATATCTAAAAATGTTTATATCCACATAAATAGCTCAGAACCATTGGCTATATAACACATTTCAAATAGACAAGTAGCTGAGAGAACATGCTCTGAAGTTTTTTGTTAGTCAACATTTCATTTTCTTATTTTCCTTGCTTCCTCCTTCCTTTAGTAGAGTGTAATAAAACCAGTTGGGATGTTATACAGCAGCTGAACTTGACCAAAAACAAAGACAAGTTTGCAATGACCCGGCCAGCCAAAAATGCCCGAACAGCCACAAAAGTAACACTGGCGTTAGTACTCAATGCCATTCTGGATATGGTAAGTGGTTAATTTTACTGAATTTTATCAGCATGCAATCTCACAGTAAGAAAGTGGGAATCCAGGACAAAAGTAAATTACTTTGGACTTTTCTGGAAACTCTATATATTTTAGCCAAGTGTGAACAACTATCAAAACTACTTTATAAGGACATCTTTGGCATTTAATGTGTATATATATTTGCATGTGAACAACTTGTACATTTTACCGTAAACACCTAATTTGGAACGATTTTCATGTTTTTTCCCCATAGCAAGAAAAGGAACAGAAGTTTATTTCTTATGTTTGGGTTGACTTGGTAAGTTGTCTGAATCTAAAAAAATGCCCAGTCATTACGAAATTGGGAGACTCAAATGACCTTTGTTTAATTATTTTCCCCAATTTTTTCCCCTCTAGTTGTGGAAAAATGATCTAATTCATTGGGTACCTAGTGAATTCTGCGGAGTCAAAAGAGTGTTTATTCCAACACAACTATTGTGGCAGCCTGATATAACTATTGAAGAGAGGTAAGTTCCAATGTATGTGTCATGCTTTCAACCCTTAAAAACCCACAACCCCCTTCCTCAAATCATCCAAACTATCTTTAACTCTTTTTATATTTTTATTTTATTTATTTTAATGAATTCTATTTTAATGATTTTTACTTTATTTTAACATATTTTCAGATTTAATAAGAATAGTGTTTGTTTCAGCGATTTTTAATTTTCCATTTTTATGTTTCTTTTTTCTTCTGTCATGATGCTTTTGATGTCATGTGTGAAGCACTTTGAATTGCCTTGTTGTTGAAATGTGCTATATAAATAAACTTTCCTTGCCTAAAGGGAATGTGTCTGAATTCCTAGTTCCACAGCTCAGTATCCACCAATCTCCGGTGTTGAAAAAAGTGCAGTTTCTCAAGTTTTCACTTGACACTGGGGTCATTAGACAAGATAGAATTTCACTTTAGACTTTGATTTCTCCAAAGTGGATTTCCTTGGATACTTTTATGGTTTCTGAATAGATTAAGGCCCCTATCTTCCATCCAGTGCCAAGAAGTGCAAGGCAATTCTCATTGCCAATTTCCGCCCGAATCAACTGTCATTTTCACCCCCAGTGCCCACATTGTTTGCGCCCTTCTGACAAATGAATATATGCTAAGGTAATGATTATGATGGAGGAGGATGTTGTCAGTTGGCTGGTCTGGAAGCGTAGTTCTGCTCGAGCTGATCACGGCCCAGACTGTGCCTAGAATTAGACGAATGAGATGGAGTGGATGAGAGGAAGGGAGGGAGGGTGAATGGATGAGAGGAAGGGAAGGGAGGGTGGGTCGTCGAAGAACTGAGACAAACAGTGTGGAGTGGGATGGCTCAGTATAAGTCGGCTTGTCAGGTGATTGGAGGTGTGGTTTGGGCGTGGTCCTGCTCCTGAACCTAAGTTAATATATTAACTCCCTTTGGTCTTATATTGAGATCCGGTCAAGGGTACTCGTGGCCCTTTGCTATCTTGAGGATGAAGGATGCGACTGCAGCAGTACTGGTACAAATGTTGACACAAACAAACTCTGGAAAACAGTCAAGCAATGCAATCAAAGCCCCTGTACTCTAAACTGCCAATGAAAAATCCAGCAGAGAATTGATAACAAGGCTGTATTCAAAAGGCCTTATCAAAATGTATTGTAGGAATGTGAAACCTCAATTTGGTAATAAAAAACTAAATATAAGTTGACAGTAGATGGAGCTACTTTTGTCCATGTCTTTGTCAAGCAATACAACCACATGACCCTTAAACATAATTTCACAGATCAACATGAAGAGGCGATCTATACTCTACGTTGTCAACTTCATCCTGCCTGTTCTTCTGTTCTTGATTTTGGACATGGCTTCCTTCATGGTCTCAGACAGTGGGGGCGAGAAGCTCAGCTTCAAGGTCACTGTGCTGCTTGCTGTCACAGTAATGCAGCTTCTTCTGAATGAAATTCTGCCGTCCTCTTCAAACAGAATTCCACTCATTGGTAAAAAAACCCCAATTCAGTTTACTTCTCTTGATTGTTCCTTAATAACAGTTCATACTTACTTTGTGTCGGTTTATGTCAACATTAATACTGTATGTTTACATCTTTAGCGATTTACTGTATTGGGATCTTTGGTTTGATGATGCTGAGCCTCCTGGAGACAATTTTGGTGATGTACCTCATGGAAAAAGACTCTGCATCCCAAGCCAACAACGCAGGTAAAGACCAAAAAAGACAATATCAGCTTTTATAACTTTTTCAGAGATGAGATTCACTACATTAACATTTTAATACAAATTATATAAAAGATTAAAGAGATCTGGACTGGATTTTTATTCAAGTTGTTCAGTTTAAGTTACTGTTTTAAATTCTCTAAAATAGGGACAAAAAGGACGTATGCAATAGTTTTTGAGTCTGTACTAAACTGTTTGTTGAATTGTTTCAGACGCGAATACATTTCTTCACTGTGATGCTTTTGGTGAAACGTCATCAGAACTGCTTCTCGTGGCAAAACAGGTCAGATTAATAATCAAACTTACAAAAATATTCACTTGATAAATGATTGACTCTGTAGAGTGATTGGGATGCTGTTACTCCAAAAACATTTAGCTGGTGAAATTTCAGTTGAATCCATTTACTCTTTAAAGGCTCTCAATTTCTAGGTTTGTAAATAATTGTGAGCAAAAAGAAAGTATAACAAAGGTGTTTCTGTGCAAATGTAAATCAATTGCACATAAACTGCAGGTAACAATAACAGCCCTGAGGTTGTCACAAAGCGGCAACCTCGGGTGTTAAAAATGGAGCCAATGCAAAATCCTGCAGTTGCAGAATGTCCGCCTGAGGCTGGCTGCAGAAGCAGCGGAAGTCACATACAAACCCATTAAAATAAAGACAGTTAAACAGCAGAAATTAACTTGTTTACAGTCTGGTTCAAAAGGTGAAATATGTCTGATTAGGTCGACAGAAAGTTAGTTTCAGACAGCATTTCCAGCATTGTGGCTGCCATTGATGGGACTCCTAAGCCCCTCCTCCATAAATGTTTTCAGCCTATGGTTGTCACTAAGCCATAAGTAACCATATTAGGACAAGATGCTGGGGCTTAGGGAATGAGATGGTCACCTCTCTACAACTCCAGGTCCCAGAGAGAAACACTCTGACTGTTGCGAAACAGGAGTGGATATTCACTATCTCTGGAAGAATTTCTTGTGCATCCTGGGGGAGGTTGGGTACATGCAATGTGAATGGGCCATGCTCAAAGCCCTCATTGTGGAAAATGCTTCTAGAGGTTGTGGCCACAAAGTCATCAGTGACTGCCTTGGAGGCAACCTCAGAACCCTCTGGTGGACACCAGCAGTGAAGGAAGCCTAGGAATCTCTTGAAGTAGATGATGGGTACCAGGTAGCTAGCAGGGCTGCAGGGAGGAGATCGCAGGGTAGACCCAGAGGGCACTGGAGGGATAACATATCCCATCTGGCCAGGAGATGGAGAATCTCCCTGGAGGAGCTGGAAAACATTGCTGGGTAAAAGGACGTCTTGGTAAACTTAGTTTGTTGCAACCTCGATTTGACTACCGATAAGTGGAGGAAAACTGAAGGATGGATGGATTGATCAATGGACAGCATGTACGACCCATAAGTATCATTTTTGAGCAAAAACTTGCAATGAAAACACAGGCAAAGCTTCACTCTTAAGAAAGTATGTCAAAACAGAAAATAAACAGAAATGCATATGGAATTCAATGAATGCCCACAGATACACAACCATGTCAACTGTCTTACCTTTAGATGCAGTTTAGGGCCCTGGAAATTTACATTAACACCAAAATGCTCATGTTAAATGTAGCTGCTGTATTACCATATTCAAGTGTTTCACCACAGATTTTTTTTTTAAACATTTTTTTCAGGCTAGCAGCAACCAGCTGACAGAGGAATCCAAGGACTTTGAAAAGGAGGTGATGAAATCCTTAGCAATGCTCCTCAGCAGCAGGAAGGAAGAAGGAAAGACTGGCTACTGGACCAGAGTGGCCCAAATGATCAACAAAGTTTTCTTCATTTCCTATGTCATAACTGTCACAGTGTTTTTAACCTACATGTGTTATAGCTGGACTAAAGAAGCATAAATCTTTTGTTCGAGAATGAAACAAACAACTGACAAGTTAATCTTTGGTGATCTATCCTTTGTAATGTGTGCCTGCAGTTGAATGGCATACAAAACATTCTGTATTCTGACTGCTGACAAAAAAGCATGCACACAACAACACATAAACACACTATATATATCAACGGTAAATACACAGCACTCTAGCATTCTGATTGCTCAAAGCGCTTTCCGCACTGCATGTCCAATTCACACACTGATGACAGAAACTGCTAAACAAAGTGCTCATCAGTTATCTAACTCCATTTATACATATTCACATGCTACTGGTTATGAGACTAAGAGTAATTTGGAGTCCGGCTTCTTGCAAAGCTCACTCTGTCAAGTGAACTGAAGGACCTAAGATCAACCTGTCTGCTCCAAGATTGCGAAACGACAAACTTTACCACAAAGCCACAGCTGCCTGCTGAATGTATAGCCTTCATACAGTGCTAATAAGTGTAGCACAGCAGTAGTAAAAAGATAATAGATGTGTCGTGTCATCAATGTTGCAATGCAATACCATAAGAAATTGCTGAGCTCAAGAGTGAAGTGAGTACATTGAGTTGACCAATGCAAATGACAAGAGAAACTGTAAAATGTGTGTTATCCAAATTCACAGCGCCATAAATGCATAAAAGCTGAACAAGTTTCAAGTTTACACATCTATCATAATGTCTGTCTGATATATGCCATCTGAATTTGCTCTGTGGCGATGTATAGATCTTGCAATTAAAAAAAATAAACAAAACAGAAATCTCTTTTTTTTCATATGCATGTGTGTGAATGGTGAGAGCTGACCTGGCATTGAGGGAAATATATCAGGGCTTCTATTTAGGCCCTTAAAAAAGGGAACAGTAATGCTATCATTTCCTCTGGTGGCCTGGAAAGAGAAAGGAACAAAACTATTACCCATGGATAATCAAGCAGTTGGCTTTCTGACAATTGTGACATTTTCAAGTTGTGTTGTATTTTTTGGCTTCTAGGTGACCCTCCTCCGCCCCGGCCACTTCATTCCAGCTCAGCAGAGTTCAGATACAGCCTCAGAAACCCACTCCTCATCACATTTATGAAAGAAATATGATCTCTCATGGGTCGGATATGGCCTTCAGTTTGACACCTATGCTGTAAACCATATCCTCCGAGGTTTATACAAAACTTCAGAGCTAAGGCGATCAGTAATTTGAATATTACAGATCCAAATTGATAAATCCCAAGAAACAAACATGTTGAAAGGGGGTTATTGGTTTAATAGCAGAAAGGTTGCATTGATTTGCCAATATTGCAGGCTCTCATGAAAAGGGATTGGTGAATTGACGTGAATTGATGATCACAAAATCTGAACTTCCTGGAGGGACTGATATGTATCTCTGGTTCCAGCCACTGTGTCAGTACTTGACAGAGAGGCGGTTAAAGTTTACTTTTCATAACTTTCAGAAACCTTTTATGCGCTACACTGTAGGACACAAAGATTACATTGATCAATATTAACATCCTGAGAAAATTCGTCTTTGTCATGGGTAAAGGGGTTCCAATCATTTAGTGCTGGTTCTAATTGTATGTGTTTATATCTCTACCTTGTTTACTTGAACCTTGCCTAGGTTATGAACATTTTAATTTGCCTGTATCATTGAATTTCTAAACCTGGATTGGACTGCTGTCCTCTGATTTCAGCCTTTAATGAAATAGTAAAAACTGGCTGGCAAAAAAATAACCAATTTGCTTAATGGTTCAGAAGATAGTTTGATATCTTTGCAATAAAACTTCCAGAATCAGAGCCGCCTTTCACTTCAAAACCACATCCCAGGGTGTGATTGTGAGGGGAACTAAAAGGGGAAATAAATGAGGGCATGGGAAAGGCCCTTACATAAAGTACTTTAGAAATTAAACAGCTGCAATAGTGGAAGTGAGATGTAAAGTTGTTTTGCTTGATAGAAAAATGTATTTACCCACAAGCCATTAATTTTTGAGGGGGATGGAAGTTCCTGGAAACTTCCTCTTGTATGTTTTTTATTAGACCAATGAGATTTCTCCCAGTAGAAGACAGTGATACAAGTACAGACACCACAGAGGACAGGAACATGCTTGTTGTCCAGACAGAACTTTCACAGTCATGATGCTTGCAGGTTTCCTTCTGATAATCCTTCTTCAAGGTAAACTGACAATTTTTTTTTATTTATGCATGTAGGGACAGCTCTACTGTTTGGCTAATTTGGTTACTTCCAGATTATCTCTTCTGTTTTTCAGTTTAGATAATTCAAAGTTTTGTTCAGGGTACATCATGAAAAATGAATGAAAAATGTTTCCTCTTAAACAAATGTTAAGTGTGGTTTATGTGTATTAATCTAGGATAACTTTAACTAGAAAGAAATGTCTCTGTTGAGTTTTGTCATTATCATTGTATAGAAACATTCAGGGATAGATCATTTTCACTTCATTCCCATCTTCCTATAGGTTGCTTTTATGTAATATATATCATTTAATAGAGGTGGTAAAAAAAATTGATTCATGTAAAAAATGAGATTCTTCTCTACTAAGATTTAAAATCGATTCATAATTTCCCAAAATCGATTTTATTTTTCAATTTTTTTTTTTTTTGGGGGAGGGCTAATCAGTCACTCCCTGCTCTTTAAATCAGTAGAATGCCAAATAGAGCAACTAGAAATTCAGCCAGTCTCACAGATGACTTGAGTAGATCCTGAAGTATGTACTCATTCAAAAATAGACTTTGAATCGATGGATCCATGAATCCAGAATCGTTTTGAATCGAAAATCGATTCTGAATCACATCGTTACCCCAAGAATCGAAATCAAATCGTGAGACACCCAAAGATTAACAGCCCTATCATTTAACGTATTCAATTCTTTGACATTAATCTTAATGTGCTGCTATCTTGACCAGGACTCTGGGGAATAAGAGATCGTGTGTCTCAATGGGACGACAGAGGCTTTTTAATATAGAAATAGAAATTAAATGATGTAAAAAACAAAAGGGAAAACATGTTTTCCATACATTTGGTAATCCGTATTTTTCTAAGTTGGTTAGGGTGTGCTAGCGTGTCTGTTTGCACACAGTTTATAACACTAAACTTTAAAGCTCATATGAAGAAGTTTGGGTTAGTGTCAATTTTGATGATGCCAAGCGGTACCCAATCTCTTTGTTGATCTTGTCCGTTCATGTGTGCGTAGTGTTTTCTGACAAAAACATCTCTTCAAGCTTACTGTTAAAAGTCAGAAGTATGTATTGGCTTTGGAAAATGTAGAAGAGGCTGTTTCTGTAGCGGACTGTAAGTCATCTCCTGTGACACCCCATGGTGGTTGATACAGTCAATCTTTATGATGATGGTCCTGATGGTTTTGTAGGTCATAAAGAAGCATCACTAGTAATTTTAGTCAATTTAACCAGTTCAAAACTCCTCACAGGTGCTTGAACTATTTCGATTACAGATGATGTCATTTAAAATGTATAAAAATGTACAGTTCTCTGGTTTTAGCTCCTCAAATTTAAATATATAAAGTCGTCTATGACAAGGCAAACATATAATACATATTATGAACTAAACCAAAAATCTATTAATTAAAAAAATCATGACAAGTAAATTAAAAGTATGTCGCAGACAGTGCAGTCTTATATTCAACTTCCCCATCTCTGTGGGATAGCAGGTGATGTGGGTGTGGAAACATTTAAAATATTGAACTTAAATAATGTCTCCTTTTTTTCCAGGTGGATTTACCTCTGATCACACAGAGCAGCCAGAAATTGATCAACCAAAAGCCAATCAGAGCTATGAGAGAGGTATGTACGATAAAATAAAAACATCATAAGAGCTTTGTAATACTATTGATGCGTTTTTCATTCCTGTGGCCTCAATTATTGGAGGTTAAAATGCTGAAAAGCACATGGGAAAGACGAAGGTATAGCAGGAGACAAAGTTGGGTTTAGGGGGAAGAAGATCAAAATAAGTCTATGGGGGCATGGACCTGCAGTGTTAAAGCTATTACAAGCAGGGCCAACCTCAACTTATTTGAACATTACATCCTCCCTCACCAAGTGTAATTAGTGTTTGAAGGACGAATAACTGAATGTTTGGAACAATATTGAATGTAAAGATCAGACCTGTGTTCTCTTTTTTTGTTAGGTGGAAGAACCTTCAATAACACAGAGCCAACTAACATTACACTGAACGCCAATCAGAGCTCTTTTGAAGGTATGTACAGTCCAACAGTGTACAGCAATTATATTTCTGAATATTTGTGAGCATAGCCTAAAAGTGGAAGAAGACGTGTAGGGTATCAGCAGCTCCATTTCTAAACGTTATCACAAGGTGTGGTTGTTAGGGGGACTTAATATGATAGACAGCTAAATAAAGGAATTGTGCTCTAGAAGAGATGAGATGACCTCCACATTCAAATGTACTTTGGAAAATAAACAGCCTCAATAGTGGAATTAAGAAGGAATCTACTTTTGGTCTGATAGAAAAATAGATTTGCCCACAAGCCACTAATTGTTGAGGGAGATGGGAGTTCCTGTTAGCTTTCTCAATAGAGGTGTGTTTCTATAATGTGTCCAATGAGATATCTCCCAGTACAAAGAAGTGATAGAAGTACTGCAACAAATATTATGAGACTCCACAGAGGACAGGAATGCTTTTTGACTGTTCAGAACTAATGATGCTTGCAGGTTTAATCTTTCACTGACCACGTAGAGAGCCAGGAGAATTATCATCCTCCTCAGAGTGTCACACCAGTCTTGATAATGCTGATTTAAATTTTGGAGTCAAAGTGTAAACAAGCAGCAGCTCTATTCACTTACAACAGTAGACTTTAATCTCATCTCAAGGTTAAACGATTAAAAAGCAAACGAGAAAGACAAAGAATAAAAAGTTAACTGAGGGGATTATAAAAGAGAACAAAAGCTTTAAATGCAGCTGAATACAGAAAAGTAACAAATATGATCAGAGGAAGAGCCAGTGTTAAAGAAACACATGTTTAAAAAATAATATATTGAATACAAAGATCAGACCTGTGTTCTCTTTTTTTTGTTAGGTGGAAGTACCTTCAATAACACAGAGCCAACTAACACTCCAGAGTCCTTCGATCAGAGCCCTGTTGAAGGTATGTTCAGTCTAACAGTGTACAGCAATTTGATTCTGAATATTTGTTAGAATAGCCTAAATCATAAAACCTGTGACTAGAACTAAGTGGAAATTATACTTACTCAGTAAACTTAAATCAAAATGTAATGCCTCTAACATTGTCATGCACATTCTTGATGTTGTCCTTTTAGGTCAGGACCCTGCATGTGACAAAACCTATTGGCATATATTAAAGTACCTGAAGACAAAAAAAAATCAAAACACCATGACTCGGCCTGCTAAGAACGCCTCAGAACCCACAGTAATAACTCTGGATATAGCCCTCTATGCCATTCTAGATGTGGTAAGTAGTTGATCATTTAAAGTCACATTTGCTTTATTGGACCCTTAAGTTCTTTCTGTTTGTTATGAAACAGGTCATCAAAAATACCATTGTGCTTTGAAAAAGTTAGCCCACCACGGGGCCATTTAGGAGGCACTACAAAACTGCCTGGCTTTTTTCTACATCAGCACTATATGGCTCTCCTGATGTGTTAAGAGGTCAGAGTTAGCAGGTGGTTCATATGTCAGTCAGTTTGAGTATTCAGTTCACCAAAGGGTGCATGTTTTCATTTGTCTATTCTTTAGTTAAATATCTCAGAGAAATAAATGTTAATCTAGGCCTAAAGCGAACATAACATGCGGCCTATTTGAAAAGCTCTGAATGATTTGGTGTTCTTATATTTCTGTTAGATTGTGCTGATCCTTCTTCTCTAACAAATGGTTTTTTTCTATCTTTCTGTAATGGGTTGCCAAATTCTTAAAGTCTATGCAACAGAAACATTCTTTTGAACTATTGAAAAAAATATTTACTCTCTCCTGCGACACACTGCAGACTTGAATAAACATGAATATAACATGTACTTATTTGTATCTAACTCTTCTTCAAATGAACTGTTGTTCTACTTTTCTAAGTTGCAGTGACTTAAACACACAATTTAGAAAGATTTTCATACATGTTTATTCTTTTACAGAAAGAAAAGGAACAGAAATTTATTTCTTATGTTTGGGTTGATATGGTGAGTTGTCTTCAATTAAGAAAAGTTTGATTGAATGAATTTCCACTTTTACTCTATTTGTGGAATCAAATTTTGATTGTTTAAATATTTTTCTTTTTTTCTTTCCCTCTGTAGATGTGGAATGATGATTTCATCAGTTGGAATCCAAGCGACTTCTGTGATATATCTTCAATTACTCTTCCTACTAAACAGTTGTGGCTGCCAGATGTAACTATTGAAGAGCAGTAAGTCAACATATATATGCATACTTTCACACTCACATATCCCCATACGATCAGAAGAGTAACTGCAGATAGAGTCACTGTTAATGTTACTGGTCAGAAATGTCAGGTTGCCTTTAAAATCTCAACACACACAAATGAAAACTGCAATAAGAAAACAATCAAATACAGAAAAGTGCTTCAAATAAAGACAACACAAGCAAAGAGCCTGGATATTCCAAGCATACAAGGTGATGTCCCACAGCTTAATGGTATCTCCACATGAAGAAGTAAGGGTGTCTCCTGTCTAGGGTTGCAAAGGACTGGACCCCATAATATCATCAAGACTAAGACTTACTTCCCTTTATGTAGTGCTCGGGGTAAAATGTGTGGTCCAGGGTTCTAGAAATCATCTGTGCATGTGATGGAGGAAAGCACAGTGCATGTAGGGGGCGTGGCCTCAATAGCCCTGCAGTAAGCAGTGTGCTATGTGCATGTGATTGAGGAATAGCATAGAATACTTGCATGAAATCTGGTTGTTTTAGTCAAGATTATGCTAAAATATATTTAAGTTCCATGTTAAGGGGCCAACCTTCAATTTTGTAATTTCTCGGTTTATTCCAGTTTATTCCCATAAATTCCCATAAATTCCCATGAAAAGTTTCAAACTTTAAAAATTCCCGGAATTTTGCAACCCTACTCCTGTCAACGAGATAGAGGTGGGAAATATAACCAGAAAAAAATCCCTTTTTTTTTTTTTGCAGTAATGCTGTTACATTGCGGGATTCCAAAATTAAAAGGATTCACATGAGCGCACATTCATGTAATACCATCCTCTTCCTCCCCCCCTGGTGGCGGAATTTACATTGTTTACAACCGAGGGAGGGACTGTCACTTTATGTCAAACCAAATGTACCTGAAGTTAAATGTTTTGATAATAATGTTTCAAAATAATGTCCATGTTCAAATCAATTAAAATTTTTTAACTCCCATTATTAACTTTAAAGATCCCATATTATGCCCTTTTTGGGGTTCATATATCTGATTTATGTGCCTACTAAAGTACGTTCACAATCGCTAATGTTTGAAAAAAGTGTCAGCTTTCATGTACTGACGATCGATGCAGCCCGTCTCATCTGCCTATGTTTGCAACGCTCTTGTCCAAGCTGTGTCCAGCGTTTGTAAGTGTCTTGAAAAACACTTTCATTGCCAGCGCTAACTACTGTAAGCCCAAAAGGTTATCTTCTTCAGTCGTAGACTCAAACTCGAGCACTGGGGACTCGAGACTCGACTCAGACTGAGTCACTTTGGTGACTCAACTACAACATTGGCAGTATAGAATGTAATACATAATGTAAAATGAAGTTGAAAACCTGAATGGGTGTGTGTTCTCATTCAGGACAGAGAAGGATAAGGCCACTCAGAGTCCTTATCTCTGCCTTTTTGATCATGGGGGAGTCCTTCTTAGGAATGACATGGTGCTGGTTACCACCTGCAAGATGGATGTCTACAAATTCCCCTTTGACATTCAAAGCTGCAACCTCACCTTCAAGTCTGTCATACACAACGGTAATAGAGTACCAAGTTTTATTTATAATGATATTTGTGTTTGTAAAAGTTTATTTTGAATGAGCTGAAATGTATGTGTAGAAAGCAAAGGGACAAATGTTTGGGGTTGAGGTGTAAAAAAAAAAAAAAAAGGCATGTGAAAGTAAATATAGAGAAACATATGTTGACATGTTTTACCAGCTGTTGAGTTTGATGCTTTCTAGGGATGCAACAATTCTCAATATAATATTGAACCGAACAGAACAGCATCCACAGTTCAATACATGCTTGTGAATGGTGGTTTTCCAGTTTTGTGTACAACTATCTTGAGTATAATGACAAGGAAGAGAAAAAGGTTATAAAAAGTTTAGTGCAACACGTGTTGCCTACTTAAATGGAAACACAGTTTGTTTAAGTTTACAGGAAACAGAATGCAGCAAGCTGTAACATTACTAATGTGAAGCTACTGATTGTTATGCACGCAGACAGCTGTTACCTGCATGATGCAGACAAGATGAGAAGAAGAAGCAGCACTTGACACAAAGTTAAAGTAAACAAATTCTATTCAAATACAGAAATGTCTATTTGTACAGCAGACCTACATGGCACTATAACGCTGCCTTCTTTTCACTGAGACTATACACCATACACCAGGAATTTGTATAAATGGAAAAGTTGTTTTCCTTAAAAGTAAAACAAAGAAATAGATTTGGAATAAAAATAATTCACTTTTTTCCTAACCCCTTGCTGTTACTGTAAAAAATGCTTTAAACTCCAAAGAACGGAATACCAAAAAAAAAACACTCCAACGGCCTTCAGAAACCGAACAGAAAACCAAGGTACATATTGAACTGAGGGCTGACTGAATTGTTGCATCCCTCAGGCTTTCATAACTCTCTTGTTAGCCAAACATACAACATAGATTAGATGTTGATCAAGCAAACCTTGTAACTGTTCTTTTTTTCTCCCCCACCTCAGAAAGACAAATTAAGCTTAAAGACTTGGGGAACTCTCGTTGGACAACAGAAAATTCCAAAGAAATTATGAGAACACAGTCGGACTGGGAGTTCATCAACATTACTTCAACCAACAAAACTGTCGACAATTTTGGCATCAAACAAAGCATGATGGTTTACACTGTGAGTATTTCATTTACAGATAACAGGACTTGCTGCTAAACATTTCATATTCAGCTCTATATAGCCGTCTTCAAATATGCACTCCGTATTATATCTAGATAATTACAGGAGGACTGCTCCAGAGATTCTCCTGACCTGGCTGTTCACATAGGCTAATGCTCCTCACAGCTGGAGACTATCCCTGTCAGACGGGAGGTGAGGGGGGGACACTGCGGTCAAGTGAGCCGTAATTTTTTTCTCCGTAGTCAAACCAGCCGCCCCTATATTTGCAGTGCGCCCGTATTGTGATATTTATGGTAAATTCATTGAAACTGCTCAGAGCGAGCTGACATGAAGGATAAACACTTTATTGTCATTCTGTCTCACTCTGCAGTATAAAACTCTTACCTGCAGAGAGGATATGAAGTATTAATTTTACATAAACACACCATCAAATTGCGTCGTGTCGAAATTGTATTTGTTGTGTCGACTTCCGGTTTTCAGTTTTCAGAATAAAGTGTTACACTACCAGGCTCATATACAGTATAAATACGGAAATAAGATTAATTGCATAATATTCACAGAACTTTTCACTGTGGAATATCAGAATAAAATGCCTTTGGATATTTCCCGTACAGTAAAATATTACATTATATTAAAAAATTAATAAAAATTAAACTGTCTCTTTCCAATCACTCATTTCACTTCAGGTGCATTGTAGATGACCTCAGGTATCTTTTCGCAAATTTACAGAACTTTTCAATGTGGAATATCAGAATAAAATGCCCTTGAATAGTTTTGTACAGTAAAATATTACATTATATTAAAAATTAATTAAAATGAAATCTCTTTAAACTTTCCAAATTTAGAGATTTATTCAACAATAAAACAAAATGTTTAATAAAACAGTAAAATAAAGATCAATAACACAATTATATACAAATTGTACAAATAACATCACACATTATTAAATTACACATATTTAGTGCAAAAAGTAAATAAGGGAATGAAAAAAACAATACTAAGTATGCAAGCGTAATAACTTTTTATCAATGTACATCAAGGTATGATCCATGTGTTCTTCTTTTTGTTAATAATTCTGCATATTTGTGTGCTACATATTTAAAATAATAATAATAATAATAATAATAATAATAAATAAATAATAATCCGTTTTATTCTAAAGAGGACCATGTCTATCAGTACTGACACATAATTTTTTAAGATAATGTAATATTTTACAGTAGAAGAAATATCCAAGGGCATTTTATTCTGATATTCCACATTGAAAAGTTCTGTAAATTTGCGAAAAGATACCTGAGGTCATCTAGAATGCACCTGAAGTGAAATGAGTGATTGGAAAGAGACAGTTTAATTTTTATTAATTTTTTAATATAATGTAATACTTTACTGTACGGGAAATATCCAAAGGCATTTTATTCTGATATTCCACAGTGAAAAGTTCTGTGAATATTATGCAATTAATCTTATTTCCGTATTTATACTGTATATGAGCCTGGTAGTGTAACACTTTATTCTGAAAACTGAAAACCGGAAGTCGACACAACAAATACAATTTCGACGCGACGCAATTTGATGGTGTGTTTATGTAAAATTAATACTTCATATCCTCTCTGCAGGTAAGAGTTTTATACTGCAGAGTGAGACAGAATGACAATAAAGTGTTTATCCTTCATGTCAGCTCGCTCTGAGCAGTTTCAATGCATTTACCATAAATATCACAATACGGGCGCACTGCAAATATAGGGGCGGCTGGTTTGACTCATAGGTTTGACTACGGAGAAACGAATGACGGCTCACTCGACCGCAGTGGGGGGGGGGGGCGGGGGGATCTCCTGGGGTAAGACGTGACGTAAAAAAAACAACGCAGAAGTAGTGGACGAAGCAACAGAGTCCGCTACACAACGCTATAATGACAATATTTGCCTTTATATCAATGCTACGTGTAGTCCAACAGAATGACAACATCAACAAAAGAGCAGAGATCAACATACTGGCGAACAGAAAACATAATGCAGCGGATAATGCACATGCACGGAGATCATAGTGATCACGTGCAGACACTCTATGCACTGAGCAGCAGTCACAGTATATAAACGTCACCCCCGCTCCTATTGGCTCGAGCTGAATTCTCCAAACAATATCCAACGGCGTTCTCACACTAGCCCACTCAGACTTACTGCGGAAAAAATACTAAGGGTGTGACAGGAGAAACTCCGAGTGAAGTCCGAGCGAAAAATGTGGCTGTTTGCGTTCTCATATACAGCTGCTCCGGGTAATCTCCTGAGTTTATCAGGAGATTACAGTATGTGTGATAAGGGGTCTTGTCTCAAGTTATTTACTTAAAGAGCAACTTGCAGGTTGAAGACACCAGTTAACCAATTTATAGGAAAATAACTTAAAAAGAATATTTTGAAAGAAATTCAGTAATTACTAAACCACAGGGTCTCCTGGAGACCTTTTAGTACGTTCGTTTTTACTTCCGCATTTAAAACTGGCATTCGAACGTGACGTCACATGGGTGAGTCCCGCTGATTCCCCCTCTGTTTAACATTAATAAACATGGATCTGTGTGTCACTCCCGTCAATGAAGAGGAAGAAAATCTGTATTCCTATACATATGATGGTCCACTGGCTTATTATTATGAACCTCGTAGGTGTGATAGAGAGCAGGAACAGAGCAGGATTAGGAGGAATAATGTCCACAGGAGAGCAGTTGAGTTGTGGTGTGAGGAGAGACCCAGTGGAGAACAGGGCCGGTGCTCAGTGACCGGTGTTAGCTAGCCATATGTAATGCTGTGTTCACATCAGCATATGTAAAGTTTGTAATCAGATGCAATAACTTAAAAAATAAGTAGTATTAAGTGCAAGTGCTGATCATTAACCGTTCAGTTGTATGGGATCGCCTTGTAAAAACGGTAAATTTGTAGGCTACGTTTCACGGCGCCACAGCGCTGTGCCTGAGAGAGACAGAGCCCGATCATACAGCCGGTGCAAATACAGCACAGGTTTATATTTTATTCCTGATGCAGCCCAGTGCTCACGTTGTTTAAATAGAGAAGTAATAGGCTAGCCAATAAAGTCCACGGTGCAGTATGTTCCTGATATTAAAGAGTAGAATACGAGTTCACAGCGCACGTCCTCTTAACTTAATCCACACACACAGGGTGCACAACAGCGCACATACTCCACAGTTTAATATCAGTGCATTTGCTGATACAATTAAATGTGTTTTACTGGGGTAGAGAGACGAAAAGCTTTTGTTTCTGTTTGTTTCCAAACTCTCCAACCTGCGCGTCCTGTCTGTAGCCTACACACAGAAACACATGCAGAAGCACTCACTCAAACGCTCTCTTGCAAACGGGAGTTAGATTTATAATACATCGTATGTCTACGAGTGCCTCCCATATATATTAATACAGACTGTCCAGTGTCTATTACGCGCACATTAGAGAATTTAACAGAGGATTTCAGCAAAGCAAATTATTAAATGTTTTTTTTGTGCTATTCAACTTGTCGGTTTCATCGTTTCTGAGGTTGTGGAAATAATTCAGCGCATTTAAGGCAGAGAGCTGACACTCTGATTGGTTGGATTCACACCCAAAACACACGATATAATCAAGCCACATAATACATCCGCTCTGCACCCAGATTGTGCGCCGCGTAAATTCCAAAATATAGTCGGATATGCCCCAAATCGCAGCGCGCCACACGCTTTTGAACAACGCGCTTTAAGCCGTCATAATAAAGCCCATACATAGAAAGAGGGAGAGGGGTAACAGTCTCCTGTAACTTTAGTTTGATAGGTGCTTGTGCAGGATATGTCAGCCCATAGCTTCAGCCGTGGAGAGTCTATTAGCTTTGTTTATACATTTTTGATTGTGTAAATAATAGGATTATCAAGTTTCATTGTAAATATTTTGTCCCTATCCCCAGGCAATACCGTTACACAGGTTACAGGCAGGTGATCCTTCCTGTGTTGTGTCTGCCATCAGGAGACAGTTTCCAGAAGAGGGAGTGTTTATAAAGGCTTTAAATGGACAATTAGAAAAATAAATAAATAATCACAGAGTGTCTTACCAGTTGAAATCTTTTTTTAAAGCTTATATCAGTTATGTATCAAACACATTGTACTATAAGGGTACCCAGCATGCAACTGCACGACCAATATGCTCTTTTTAAAAACAAACTATGAACATGTTCTTCTATTAAACATTTACAGTCACAAACACATGAACGGAACAATTGTACATAAATGCAGATTTCACAGACTGATATATTCACATGTACATTATATATACATTCATTTCATATTGAATAGTACATATCCGGGTCCTTGCTTCTCCCTCCAGAGGTGGATGTGCACATCTGGGAAATGCAGGATTACCATGGTCATGGATGTCCTGAACATGGTTTACCAGGCTTTCCCACCTGGCTGCTATCCCACCTGGATCCCCATTTGGAGTGGAAGCTGCAGTCCAGTATAGATGATTTATCATAACTGGCCTCCACAGCTTCAGGTCTTCACACTCCCGCTAGAACCTGGTCAGGCACAAACATCACACCGAATGAAAACGTGGCGATAACAGGTTCCCCAGTTATTAACAGCAACTCTAACGGATTTAAGAACAATTCAATAGACATCAAACCGCACCCGCCATCAGTGTCACCCGGTCCTGGCTTCGGTATCCCCTCCTGAACTCCATCATATCGCCGGGCACATAATCTTCCTTCCAAAAATGAGCGCCACAGATGACCGCGTTTTTTGTGTGACCATAAAGCCCCGTCTCTTCATCTGCTCAAAACAGGCACAAAGCTAACTCCATGTTTCTTCCTATTGGGGAAACAGTGGACTCGATGTCCCGTTTAGATTGTATTCAGTGCATCCAGCACTAAGTCAACATTTAACCATCTTAATGACTGGTCAAAGTTAATGTAATAAGATGGAAGAAACTCAATAAACACAATCCGAAACGCCCGCTCTCATTCACTACCGCCTACTACACAGCAGAGTCAGAGGACACGAGTCCCCCATGCTACGTCATATGACGCGATGTTGAAAAAAAGAGCGTTCTAAACAGCTACACTGAAAAGGGGCCACTTTCTCCTCTAAATTTGTGCCTTTTGTGTTGGAGAACATATCAAATAAATAATTGACTTCTTCTAAAGCCATTTTCAGACCATTTTAAGTGTTAATTTACAAAAAAATTTAACCTGCAAGTTGCTCTTTAAGTATTTCTATTTTTAGTCTTTATATTTTCTCTCTAACATTTTAGAGCAAATCTACAGCTTTGCAGCAATATTGGCAGATTTGAATTTTTGTTATCTTGCATGAGGCCTTACTCTCATGTAAACTGTAAGTGTGTGTACATGTAGCTCTAGCTTCTTTCACTGCCTTTATTTTCCAAAAGAATTCAGCTCCTATCCATAAATTTGGTTCACAAACGATGCTCCTTTTAGATTTGAATCCAATAATTTTGTGTCAGTAAAACAATACTTCCCGTACGTCGTTACTTAAGTTGCTGCATTTCAAATCTCTAGTCGCCTAGTGTCAGTATGCTGATTGCCAAAAGGCCTTGAATATGGCAAAAATACAAATCAGGATTATTTTGATTGATATTCTGACCATGATTGTTAATCACGATTATTCATTCATTTTACAACATCTGCATCACATGCATTCATTGAAATTGAACACTTTTAACACTAACATTCAGAACATTGAAAAACAAGCAATAAATGAAAATAAATGAGTAAACAAAATAATAAAAAACACAGTTCTTACTTTTAACCATTAACTGCAACAGGGAACACGGTTGTTGGCCTTCTTCGTTTTCATTGAGGAATGTGACATCAAAACGTAGTCTATAGGACAAAGGGTTGTAAATAGCTAGTTACTTTGGTCCAGATATTGTCAAATACTGTTGATGCAACCTGAATCTAAATTTAACTTCACAGATCAACATGAAGAGGCGTTCTGTCCTTTACATTGTCAACTTCATCCTGCCTGTCCTGTTGTTCTTGTGTCTGGACTTGGCCTCCTTCATGATCTCAGAGCATGGGGGCGAGAAGCTCAGCTTCAAGGTCACTGTGCTGCTTGCTGTCACAGTGATGCAGCTCATTCTGAATGAAATTCTGCCGTCCTCTTCAAACAGGATTCCACTTATAGGTAAAAAAAAAAGTGTTGTCCTTTTCAAACTACTAATGAACAGTGCATTTATTTTCCTTCCTTTTCTCTTCAGCAATATACTGTATTGTGATATTTGGTTTGATGATGCTGAGTCTCCTGGAGACCATTTTGGTGATGTACCTCATTGAGAAAGACGCATCCCAGAATGATTGGACGGATAAAGATCAAAGCCTGTGTGAGGACTGTAAGGACAAACGAGGGAAAAATAAATTCCATATATTTTTCAAAGGTGAGATTTGCTGAGACGAATGGGAGAAAAAAAAAACTACAGATTTTACTACAAATGTTTTTATTTGATTCAACAGGTAAATGTTTAATGAGAGATGTGTTACTTACTTTTAGTATAAACTCTCTTTGAATCTTTTTAGACATGAAGAAATGGACAAACTTGACGTCCGCCTGTGCTGGATCTTCTGGGGAAATGCCTTCTGAAATGCTTCCAGTGGCTAAAGAGGTCAGAATTACATTTCACTTGTTTAAATTCAACATTAAAGTCTCTGTATAAATGATTGACTAAGGACACTGATGTTTAAAATGTTGATGTAGAATTCTCAGTAAATAAACAGATTTGTTTAATCATCCAGTGTTTCCCACAGAATGACGAGATACCTGGGCGTTGTAGTAATATTTAATATTAGGCTTGTATTTATATCAAATGTGGTTTCCCCTCTAAATTAGTTTTGCAACAACTTTAATCTGCTCTATTTATCCACGCGCGCACAGACACAAACACCAGGAGTACGCCTCATGTTTTGAAAGTTCCACTCGATATTCCGTTGTTCAGCAGTCCAGCACAACATTAGCAGCAAGCAGCTGTACATTAACAGATATTCTGTTATTTATAGGAGTACAGCACAGAATAACAGCAGCCGTGAGGTCTCTCCCCTGCTCGCACGCAGCAATTTTAAGAATACATGAAAAATTCAATATAACAGGTCGTAAATATGCTTCAGCGGCCATACATTTACTTGGGCGGACTGTCCAGGTATCGTCAATGTGTGGGAAACACTGGCATCACAAACAGATTTAATCTACCCTATTACAGTACAACCATTGTTTGGTCGAAGCACATGAGTGATCAAGGGGGAGAGAGAGAGAGAGCGCGAGAGTGCACGCATGCCAATCAAATCAATAGAAAGCCAAAACATCAACGTACATAGTCATCATTTTGGTACCATGGTGAAAGGTTGTGCATGTTGGCTGTCCAGAGGGAGAGAGAGATAAAGCTGAAAAAGGCTGGCTTTGATGCCCTTTTACACAGATGAAGCCAGTCAGCAATCACAGGTAGGTGAGCAGGGTCTCAAAGAAACCTGCAAGCAAGCCTTAACAGACCACCAGAGGAAGCCAAAGCTTTGAAACAGAACACAATACCAGGCAAAACACACATGGTCAGGTAGTAGCAGCATAGTCACATAATCTAACACTGTTCATATGTGTTTTCAGACTAGCAGCAGCCAGTTGACTGAGGAGTCCAATGTTTCTGAAAGGGAGATGTTGCAAGAGTTGTCTCCGCCCCTGAGCTGCAGGAAGGAAGAAGGAAAGACAGGCCGCTGGACGAGAATGGCCAAAACAGTCAACAAAGTTTTTTTCATTTTTTACATGATTACTGCCAGTGTGTTTTTAGTGTTTATGTTTCACAGTTGGATTGAACAAGCAGAAGAGGTCAATGCAACATAGGAATCTTTTTGGTCTATCGTGCTGGGCAATTATTTGAGTTTTAGTTACCATTAAGGCTTCCTACGATTATAAAAACAAGAAAATGAAGATAAAAAGATTACTGTGCCACATGCAAGTTTTGTCCATTGGTTATGTCATGTGTGGTAAATGAAAGCATTCTCAGTTCCTTTACAGCAGTGTGTGCTCTGCCCCCCAAACAGCTCTCACTTTTATTTGAGGTCACACTCACACTAGGCCCACTTGTCCTGTACCGTGCTTAAGCATGATTGCCCCCCCCCCACCCCACCCCATTCCTCTGCTGGCCTGCACTCACACTTCTCCAGGACTATCCGGGGCTGAGCACGGTTATCTCTTGTAACCTACATCAGTGGTTCCCAAAGTGGGGGTCGGGACCCCCTGGGGGGTTGCGAGACACTATGAGGGGGGTCGCGAGATTCCTCCCAAAACATTTAAAAAAGGAAAATGGTTTAAAATTGTATATCTCACCCATTAATTTGAAAATATATACAAAAATATGATGGTGTTTGGGCTATTGTGTGATGTTCTAATGCCGGTGTTTGGAGAGGCCTGTTTAAGCACCTCTAGGGACAATGGGGGTCCCCAGTCTCTAGCACCGTTAAATTGGGGGTCGCGGGCTGAAAAGTTTGGGAACCCCTTACTTACATAACGTCGTAATACAACACATGCATGGCTTTACGTAATTATGAAGCGTGCTTAGTTTACAAGACAGGCGGACAAAAAAAAAAAAAAGTGATGCCAAGTCAAGGGCCAAGCTTAAGAGCACAGTCCTGTTGTACGTGGAGTCGAGCAAAACAAATATTTAAAAACAATCAAGTGTGCATGTTAGTAAAAATGCATGTTCTTGAATAAAGGTGAAAATATATCTTGGGATATGGGAATTATTAATACCCCACCCACCAAACAATAAAGGGATGCATCGATTGTGAAAACCACGATCTTTAAAATAACAATTTAGCTGAATGCTGATACCAATGTTTTTTTCAGTGCGTCGTCTGGTATAAGACTCCTACAATTCTGACATTTCCCCTCGTGTTTGACCATGAAGAAAGATCAGAGTTTGTCCAACAGGTGACTTCCTCTGCCCAATAAAAACCTCTTCTCTGAACCAGCATTTAGGTGCACGAGATGACAGCTTTAAATTGATACAACACAACTGATAAACATTGGCTATTGACAACGCGTCATGTCACATTATTTGCCAAAGTACTGATGTCCGTCAATATATAGGACTGATATCGGTCTGCCGATGTTACACTGATGCATCGGTGCATCCCTGATATAAAACATATCAATGCATGTAAAAACCTATATATGAAAATATCTAAAAATTAAGCATCTACTAAGTATTTAAGTTAATATTGATCATAAATTTGGTCAAATCTTTGTTTTATATATATATATATATATATATATATAAATATAACCTAAGCTATAATACCTAACTCACAATACTATCCCTTGAGCCAGGGCACCAACACAGTTAAAAAAAAAAAAGTCAATGCAGTAGAGGATGAAGGATCCTGTCTTTGACATCGAGCACAATCTAGACCTACTCTAAACTTTAAGTGTGAGGAGATAACTGTGAGGTTGTGTTGGGGGTTACTTACTGTAAGAAGTAAGAAAGACTTTTGAACTAACTTAACACTTGTGAGCTAACTTGTTAAATTGATCCAGTGCTACGTTTACAACCTTGAAACACTTCTATGATATTCTGTTTGAATGGGTTTTATTACATGGGTACATTAATATAATGTTCTCCTACAGTGGTGTTCTCTCTCATCTTTATCTGCACTTTATGTATTCATCATAACCAATCTGTATCTGAACTTTCTGTAGTGGTTCTGTGAACATGTATCACACTTGTAACTGAAAAATAAACAATAAACACTTTTCCCTCTGTCATTGCCTTGTATCTGTGTCTTGGGAAAGAACCAGGTCTCAATATAAGCAACTACGGCAACATAAGTAGTAAGGTGATCATTGTATCACAATACTAATGAAAGCTGAATTCATTAGATCTGTAAAACTTAAGTGGTTTGGGATTTATTTCTGTTGTTTAAAATGAGCTAAAAAATAATTTGAGAACTTGAGTTTATTTTGGGTACACTAAGGGTGGTTTCACACTAGGGACCCGGTACGCTTGGGTGGTTCATTTGATCAGTTTGAACACAAACGTACCGTACTTGGGTAGTGTCCGCTTGAAAAGCTGGTCTCGGGCACGATTTATGTGTACTCAAGTACGGCCCGCAGGAGATGTGAACACAACTGTGATTCAACAAGGAAGTGGACCGCTATATGACGTGATTCTAAACGGCTCCTGTCGCTTCAAAAACAGTCGCATCCGCGCTGCACGGGCCTGTTTTATCCTCTGCTGTAGGATGCACGGTAGATGTGGAAGTAGGAAGAGGGTCAACATTGGCGTCTCAGAAATAACAAACACATCCACAGTTTGCCATGGTCGCCTCTTCTTCTTACTGCTTCTTGGAGGATTTGCAAACCAACCATTTGCATACTGTAACCTGCTGTATCGGACAGTGTATACGCAATTGTACTCGGGTACAGAACAATGTTACTAATGTGAATGAAGTGAAATGAAGACCAGCTCAGGCACGCTACGAAACAGTCGTGCCTAATGTGAAAACGCCTTAACAAAAATCAGACTACTTTTTTCATCAGTGGTGTCCCTCTGCTGGCAATAAAAAGAATGCATCTACAAGAGACTTTTGTAACGAGGTAAGGCAGGTAAGGTAGAAACCCATTGAGGGCTCATCTCTCATCTCTTAACAAAAAAGACCGACACGAGCTGAATTAAGATAGTTACTATGGAAACATCAATATAAACTCCAGCTAGCTATACAGCTGCCTGTCAAGCTGTAACCCATAGACTGAAAATATTAAGCAGTTAACCTGAGCCCAAAGCACACAGCACATGACAGAGGTAGATTAGTTTCAGCTCATTAGCTTACTTACTGTATTAATGAAGCTTATTCAAGACGTCTTCCTTTTAACCGTCCTCCTCGTCGTCCACTTATCCTCCGTGTGTGTCTCTACCATGTTACCGATTAGCATCCTCGTGGCTACACAGTTAGCAGTCTGTCACCGTATATAATTTACTTTCTTTCGTCTTGTATGCTAATAAAAGCAACAGAGTCCGTAATCAGTTCATAGGGAAGATTTAATATTCCCCGACAAATCGATTCGTCAATTGTTTTAAACTCTGAAACTAGAAACTGTAAGAGTAAAGTATGTCGTGGAAGTCACACACACTCAATTAGACTTGTAATAATACAACCGACCAATCAAATCACTCAAACAGTAACGGTCATGACCTATTACGTCAATGGAGGCGTTTAACACACATTCATAAAAAATGGTTTCATAAGTGATCTACCGAAAAAAGGCTTCTTAAAAAAATATAGATTTTTTTTTTCCCAAATTGTGTGTTCTGTAAAAACTCATAGACTGTAAATATTAAGGTAAAACTCAGAAAATACTGTGAATTTATTCGAGTGTTTAAAAAAAACAATGTCTCCTTGAGCGAGGCAAGTTTTTGATACATAAATGTAAATGGGCTGAAAAAAACAATAGGCCTTTTAATTAATTAAAACATGGCATATGAAATGAATGTATTTCCGATCATTTCAGAAGGACTAAATAATAATAAAGCCTTCAAGACTACCAGAATCTACAGAGTCTACTTTCGGTTTTGTTTTTTTTATCAAACAAAATAGTGAAAAATGATTACTAATATTTTAATGTTTATCAATATAAGCCAGAGTGGTTTCTCATCATGTATAAAAAGTAGTGTAAATGTTTATTTTTAATTATTATTTTAAGATTAATTTTTGGGCTTTTTGTGCCTTTATTGGAGAGCTAGGACAGTGGATATAGTTGGAAATCAGGGAGAGAGAGAGTGGGGAATGACATGCGGTGCAAGGAGCCACAGGTTGGATCCGAGCCTGGGTCGCCCGCTCGGAGGACTACAACCTCCGTACATGAGGTGCGCACACTACCCACTGTGCCACCAGCGCCCCAAATATTTAGGTGTTTTGATTATAAATGTAACATGTGCTGCTGACTGTTTTAGCCAGGAAAAGAGATTTTTAATCTCACCAAGTTTCTTTTATGGTTAAATAAAGGTGAAATGAAAATAAAAATTTACTGGAGAGGGCTCAGCCTTTTTGAGAATGAGTGGTTTGGGATTTGCTACTACACAAAAACGGATCTGAATAATCCCCCTTCTACCACTGAATTTGTTGTAGTAATTTATATTTTCAGTGTGAAGATTCCTCCGACGCTGCAGGTGGCGCTGTTTGCTTCGACGTCACGTCGCTGTCGCTCAATCAGTGACGTGGATTTTCATTGAGCAGTCAGAGCTTCCAAAATAACTGATTTACTAACGTGTCCGGGCTCTTCCACTAACTTTCTTCATATTTAGAAGTCGGACTACTCATTTTCTTTTCTCCGCACGTCACATTTGAACACAATTGTGTCACAGCCTTAATAACAGGTGAGCGGATGATGAACAACGTTGACATTAGAGGTGTTTTTTATGTCTGTGCATGACAAAAGTGTATTCTGTTTAACTGTTTAAACTTGTTCTAAATTAAATCGTTTCAGTGATTATTTTTCAGACGAACTATTCCGAGTTTTCACGCAGACTCCAGGATGAGTAAAAACAGCAAAGTTTTGAACCTGAAGGATAAAATCAGTGGTAATGAAATGGACCTGAGCCTGTGTAACCTCACTGAGGTGCCAGTCAGAGAGCTGGTGAGTCACTTCATCATTACATCTCAGTTTACTTTGAAAATGTGGTAACCTTTTACATTTATGACTTTGTATGAATTCACTGGCACTTAAAATATCACGCTGAAATGTTAAGAATGCAAATGTCTCGGTGAATTCAGTGTTTTAATAAAGCTACTGATAAAGTGACCCATGCTATTTTCTGTCCCTAAAGGCTTTTTTCACTAAAGCGACAGTGTTGGACCTGTCCTGCAACAACATTACCTCCCTCCCCGTGAGTACAAAAACAGTCATACTGGACTAAACACAAAATGTTTCCACTTAACTCTCTGGCTAGTTGAAAGTGTCCAGAAAAAGGAAAACAAATTAAGAAAAAGATTGACATCATTGTCGACTATTTTATTTCTTTATCATTGGACCCTGTAGGCTTTAGGTTGATAACCAATGGCTTAAATTCACTCAATATTTAAGTTAAAGAAAGTGTTTCACATCTGAAAATATGTTTCCTCTACGCCAATGTTATGTGTGGGGTTTGTAAATGTTTAAAACTTGAATAGTCTCTTACATGATGATACTGATATTATGTATTTACTCTCTACATTTATTCCTTTTACTTTAGACTTTAAAGGCAGGGTTGGTAATTATCTCCACATACACTTTTTTAGATTTTGGTCGAAATTGTCATTAGGTCCTGACAGAAATTAATAATTCATGTGCTCTGAAAAAGGAAAGAAGAAAATCAGTCATCTTGGCAGTTGTAAGCCTGTAAAACCTTTGACCAATGTCTGCCACGAGGTACCAATTTGATGAACCAATCACGCCTCCCTGTCTCCCTGCTCGTTCTCTACCCCTTGCGCGCACTAGCCCACCCTCAAGGCGTGTCACCGATGACAGAGTTTATACTGTGAGTTTGTCATTGGCCGTTATGAGTAGTCAAATAGTCATGTTTTTTTTAACATGTATTATGATAAAGTTTAGTGTTTGCTTGCCGCTGAATGAGACATTAGACAAAGTATTTTCTACACAATGCAAGTGATGAACTGAGGTCCGCTTCTGGACCAACAGCGCTCGTGCAAGCTCTGAGGGAATGCTACTTTCAAAATCATGCTATTTTTCGAAAATTACCAACCCTGCCTTTAACCTTTAGCCACAGATTTTCAAACATTTTCACCGTTGGTAACAAACAAAAATACTTTGTACTACATTTTTGTTTCACTTGCTCTGTTTCTTTAATATAGCCTGAGTTCTGCAACCTGACCCACCTGGTGAAGGTGGATCTGAGTAAAAACCAGCTGACCTGTTTGCCAGATGACCTAGGGAACCTGACCAACCTTCAACATCTGGATCTGTACAACAACAAGCTGATTGTCCTGCCTGTCAGCTTCTCTCAGCTCAGGGTGGGTACCAAACTCGAGCTCTGTTTGCTCAGTTTATATTTACATATACAGATTCTGGTCACATCACTTTATGAAACTCCTTTAGGGTAATTACGCTTCAGTTAATAAAGCTGTTCTAAAAGTCAATGTGACACAGACGTTTGGCGAGTAAGGAAGTTATCTTATCTTTGACTTTTGCCAGTTCATTACATGTCCCACACTTATTTATTTATTTTTAAATTGAAAGTTAGTTTACTTTAACAGTCTGTTAAAAAGGGATAGAGTCCAGAAGGCAGCGTATTGGGGCATAGCATAAAGTAAGGTAAGGTAACTTTATTGGTACCCGTAGGTATATTTTGTTTGCAGTGAGTGAGTCGGCCTCCTTTTACACACAAACGACAGCACAGGACAAAACATAATAAAGTGACAACAGTGCTCAAATGTAAAGACAAAAGCCCTTAGTAAAAAACAAGGTAAAGTAACCGTAAGTGTCGTAAGAATAAGACAAATAAAAACAAGATAAAAATTAGACTTAACCATCATTTAAGTAAAGTAAACGCAAGATAAGAATAAGAATTTACCACCAATCAATAAGACACGGTGAGTAAAAGCAAGGTAGAAATGAGCCATCAGTAAAAACAAGATAAAGAAAAGACAAGATCAAAAGTCCAGAGATCAATAAATAATCAATAAATGTACTAAAAAATGCTCCTAAAACATTGCTTTTGCATTAAATCTTGTTCATCTCACTGATGTCTGCTGGGACAAAAAGGTTAGCCTGATGCTATGTTGTTGTTGTTGGTGGGGCTTTCTTCTGGAAAAACAAAATGAAACTTCGATAGTTATTCCCCTTCCTGTCACGAGTGGAATGACAAGATTGATCCCAATCTCAAAGCGTTGTGTTAAATATTCATAGAAAAACCAGTGCCAATTAGCTAAACCTAGCTTAGCTTAGCTTAGCATAATGAAGTTTGATGTTTAAACTAATATTGATAAATTGGCACCATAGAATCTGAAGGTAGCACATACTGTAGCTAGTCTGAGCTTCATCTGACTGCATGAAAATGTTTAAAAAGCAGGATCCTTATACCCAGACCTTAATTCAACAGGTAACATGGACACATGCTGACTGAGAGAGGCTTACATAAAAACCTTTTCTTATTTAGTACGATAACTTCTAACTTTTGCACAGACCTACTTTACAGTTCTGCATGCATGAGGGTTGTATTGATTTTGATATGAAACTGTGCATCATAGTGAAAAAGTACACTTCCCAAAAATGTGAACTTTCAATTTCTTGGTTAACACTTTGCATTAACTTAAAGTGGATAAGTACAGATTCATTTTTCACCCCGACCATCCAGATTTTTTTTCCCGGCCAGCCGCCTAGTAACATTTCTGGAAAAGGTCAGGGTGAGCCGTTGTGTTAACACAGCAGGATTCTGGAAAATTCACATAAAGATGGTGTGATGATGTTTTTATCCTACAAATGTCTTGGGATTGGTGAAACTTAATGCACATATTAAAGCTGCTTTGTTATGTTTTCTTCCCGCCTGTATGTTCTTCTCTGCACTGTCATTTATACTGGGAAAACTTCCAATCACACTCTGCATTGCTAAAAAGGCAAAAACTGTCAACAAAGCATGTTTGTTTACATCATGCCTTGCCTTCTAAGACCCCCTGCCTCCTGTCTAACATGGAATACTTTGCGCTGTGAGGGACATGTGTGAACAAGCAGCATTGGATGATTTGGAGCACAAGCTGTCTGAAATCTCGGGACAGTTTCCGGAGTACATGTGTGAAAATGGCGTTGGATGATGAGTGATGCGACTCCTCTGGCTCTGTTTTTCTGTCTGACAGTATTTAGTCAACTTGTTTACGTGTGTGTGTTTGTTCTCAGAGTCTGAAGTGGTTGGATCTGAAGGACAACCCGCTGGAGCCCGATTTGGCCAAAGCAGCTGGAGACTGTCTGGATGAGAAACAGTGCAAGCAATGTTCCTCAAAGGTGAGAGAACGAAGAGCAAAACATAAAGAGTTACATCAGAGATGGGGCCTACAGAATCTGTCACTGAAGGTTTTTTTTCTTCCAGGTTCTGCAGCACATGAGAGGTCTTCAGGAGGAGGTTGATCGCGCACGAGAGAAACGCCTTTTAAGGGAAAAAGGTAGTACTTCCTAAACAGCTTCAAATCGTTCAAAAAGACTCTTTAATGGAGTTTATGAACAGAATTTTGTTCAGTAGGACTATATGCAGCCTCTTAGATACCTTTTTTGTTGAGCACTGACCCAAAATGTGTGTGTGGCACAAAGAAAAGAAGACAATCACTGTAATTTAACCTAGCATTGAATGTTTTAGATCAGACAGTTCCTTTACCTTGCACCTTTAAAGTCGTATGACACATTTATCTGGTGAAGATTAGAAGAAGTGAATTTTCATTTTTGCAGAAAGGAAGAAGAAGTGTCAACCAACACTGTAACATTAATGACCTGTTATAAACTAATGTTACAGTTATCTTGTCTGACGGCATCTAAACACAATGATCCTGATTCCTCGTTTAGAGCTGGAGAGGAAGAAGGAGGTGAAGCAGAGGGAGCGGGAGGCCAGAGAGAAGGAGGCTCGTAAACGGGAGAAGGCGGAGGAGAAGGAGAAGAGGAGGAAAGAATACAACGCTCAGATGGCGGCCACGGCTGCGCGGGAACAACTGAAGAAGAAGAATGAGGAGAAGAAGAAAAAGAACGGACAGACAGCAGGTGGGAAGTTGTTGACCTTTCTGCACCTCTTAAAGGGATATTTAAAGATTTTTTGACACTTTCACAGACAACGGATTCACTCTATGATAGGCTTTTGAGGTGTTAAAGGTCACATAGTAACTTTTGTCTCAGTTTAAATAATTCTCAGTGCTCCACAAAACATGTCTGTGAAGTTTCTTGTTATAAATCCACTGTGATCCTGTATTTGATCATGCGTATAAACCCCTTTATTTCAGCCCTGCTCAGAACAGGCTGTTTCTGTGTCTGTAGCTTTAAATGCAAATGAGCTGTGTCTGACCACGCCCCTCTCTGGAAGGTGATTTGGCTCGGGCTTTCTTGCTCCATGCCAGATTGTTTACAGTCAAAAATACTCTTCATGTAGTGTTTAATACACATTTCTCAATTTTCTCCTGAGCCTGAGAAACTCTTAAACCTTTTAGAAGCCCTCCTCACTACTCCGAACAGTTTTAAACCTTAGGAGCTCTTTTAAGGGCTAAGACACTTTGTGAACAACTTTCATCTTTACAAGGATCTAGTCTAAACTTTGAGGGGAAATTCTTAGAAAATGTCCTGATTCTAAGAATCTTCTTAGAATTTTGTCACTAGGAGCAACTTTTAGTACTTAGGAGGCTTCGTGACTACGGCCCCTGGAGCCTTGGCTTTATGCAAAGTGAAGGCCAAGGCTCCCCCTGGTGTTGAGAGTCAGAATAACACATATTCACAACCTTCCCTTTTACCAAAGATTATCACGAAGAGGTAATATGATACAAATAAAACAAACGCATTTTGGCTCCAACAGCTGCGGGGCAGGTGTTGAACTGTTGATAATCAAGTGTGAACATTCTCTGGGAAGGATAAACAAGAAGAATTTGTCTTGTTGTTTTTGGAGTCGTTCTAATGTCACCTTCTCTCTCTTTATCCCAGCGGATAAAAAGGTTGTCGAATCGGCGCCTAAACCTCGACGTTCTCTCATTGGCCTGATGTTCAAGCTCCTCCTCCTGCTGCTCCTGGGATTGGCCGGGGTTGCTGCCGCATGCCGACTGACCGACCTGCAGAAGGAAGCCATGTGTGTACCTGTCAATGCCGCCGTGGATGACGGCCTGTCCTGGGCCAGGGAGCAAGAGGTTGTGGTCAGACAGCTGGTGTCAAATCTGTCCTCTGCAGCGAAGGAGTTCCTTGAATCCACACAAGCGTCTAAGAATTAAAGCTATCATCTGTCTCCATCAGCTTCGGGAGCTGCAGGTTTCCTCTCTAACCTGTGAATACTGGGATTTCTTTTAATATGCTGAAATCATGAATCTCATTGAGACGGGCATTCCTGCGTCCCCTCACCCTGTTTGTGGTGCTGGGAGGTGGAGTCTGTGCAGAAAGACGAAGGGGGGTGGACAGAAGTGTTAAAATCATAAATTCCTATGGAATTGTTGTCACTCTTGTACCCTCTTTGTACTACAGCCTGTTTTTTTTTTAAACATAAATTGTCTTAAATGCCTCCCTGGTGACCATGTGTTGCACTCTGATCTCCACCCTGAGCTGGCGTGCGTTTCCGTGCATCACATGGGAGCTCGGGGAATATTTAAGAGAGTTGAAGTGAAATGTAAGTTGGCCCTGTCTGTGCTGCTCTGGAGTATCAAATCACCTGTTAACTGCCAGTGAGAGTCATGCATCAGCCAGTGATAGATGTTCGCGGTCTGAGCATGTGCAGTGAATGCTGCGTGAATGTAGAGCTCACTCGTCTGTGAACTTCTCCTTTACACTCTTACATGAGTCATAGCAGCTAAATCTCAGCAATTCAACACCATCCACCATCCACCACACACCAACTGGGACATGTGAAATATCATTCTTACATCACAATAAGAGTAACTGTAATATAGAACGTACAGAAGCTTCTAATCAGACATGCATGCATACACTTTATTTACTCTCTGTGATAACCAGTCATTTCTGGTTGTTCTCTCGAGATCTCGACTTGTTTTTCTCGTTA
Organism: Tautogolabrus adspersus; assembly: GCA_020745685.1. Lineage (NCBI taxonomy): Eukaryota > Metazoa > Chordata > Actinopteri > Labriformes > Labridae > Tautogolabrus > Tautogolabrus adspersus. Next base: position 18,411,299 of record CM036554.1, read on the forward strand.
CCTCGGGATAGCGAAGATTGTTTCCTGTTCAGATTAATTAATCTCATATCCAGGTAACAAAGCTTGTTTTCTGGTGGCAGAAGGGATCATTTTCTGACTTTGTTTAAGAACAAAACAATAAACTGGTCACTGATAATAATCCAGACTACCAGGTTAAATTAAACCCATTTCTATGTTTTGTCCTTTTTGAAATCCTGGGTATAAAAGAAGTCGATATCTCAAGAAAACAACTGGAAATGACTCGTTATCTCGTAAACATTGCCTAAATCAAATACATGCATGTCTGCTCAGGGCTTTTTCAAACTTAAGGCTAACTAAGAAGAAGTTGCTGCACAGATATGCCGAAGAAATGTATTCATCATTTAATTCCTGATTAATCAGTTCCCATATATAGGTGCTAATTGTTCCTCTGCCCATTGGCTAACCATTAACCGACTTTCAGCTCCTGTTTATGTTAACGAAAAAAAAGGCAAAGACATTCCACACGATTTTATTGAAATTCAAGAATTTATGTATTTATTGACCTTAAACAAAGAAAAGAAAAAGGAATCACTCGGGCTCATCATTGCACATACTGTAACGAAGGACCGTACTGGTAATCTGCATGTGTCCCACTATAAATCCTGTCGACATTACAAGTTTACACCCATTTCACATCTCATTCTGTTGTGCGTCAGACCATCTGATTTGGGGTTACTTTCCCTCCACTCATTGCTTTCCGTTATTTCTGTAACATAACCAGAAGACTCTCAACGCTGAAGATGTAGAAACTGTCAATGTGGTTTTTTAATGAGATGATAGAACACACAGATGTCAGCTTAAATTTGCACTTACATGCCTTTAATGCAGAAATGAACACAAATATATCTGGACTGTGATGAATGGATGGATTGTTTGGAAGAAAATAAAAGTATACAAACACAGCAGTTCAATGAACTATCATATAAATGCTTTTATTTTATGTTTTTTTTTTTCAGATTACACATATAGAAACAGTGGTGTGGTCCTTTTTGAGTGTAGCAGTTGCAGCTGTAAAATCCACTATAGCTTTGAATCCCTAAATTCTCCCGTGTTGTCAAACTGGACGCCCAGAGTCTAAAATACTTCATGCTATTTGTCATCCATAGTGTGACTGAAGTCATAAAAAGGCAGACACTTTGTTTGAAGGTTCTTCCAGTTTAACTTGCTTTTTGAGATGCAACTCTTCTTCATTTGTTCGGGGTTCCTGTGTGTAAGACGCTGCCTTTGCTGCTGTGGTTCTTGTACAGCTCTGTTCATTCTCAAACAATGTCGGCGTCAATAAACGGCTATGCACTTCAAGATGTGTTTATGTCTTTATTTCAGACCCGTGGGGCCGTAATGTAACGTAAATATAAATACAAAAAAATAATATAAATCATGTTCTCAGTAAAATTAAAATGTAACGAGACATTTGTTTCAATGGGCCTCATTCACTAATGTGTGCGTAGAAATGCTCTTACCCTGCGCATAAAATAAGTGCATGCGCAAAATCACCGTCGGATTCATGACACGTGCGTACCAGCCAATTTTGTTCTCACCACCATGCGTATGTTAGTGAATCAGAATCATTCTAAATCGTCAGGCGCGTGCCCGCAACCTGCAATCAGCATACTACCACGCCCCCATCTCCCCATATAAGGACATCCGATTGGTGTATCAGGACGAGAGCGGCGACGTGGAGACACGTAGAAGTTGCAAGGGACGGCCCGAAAAGGTAAAAAAGAGCGCTGTGTCCACAGCAATTCTGTACGTGCATTGGCATCCGGAATCAGCTGATCAGTCACTCGTAACACTCTTCCAACATGTTGACGGTCTGATGCGCTCTCTTCTGAAGGCACCGGCTGCAATATCTTTCAGCAAGGCTGGATCTTTACACTTTCTGAGACGTAAATCACAACCATGTATTTTCCCTTCATGCTCTTAAATACGCTCCAATTAATCAGCTGGTTTTAGTTACAGATGCGATATTTCATGGCAGTATTAGTGGGAGTGATCAAAGATTAGATTCAAGATTTTAGATTAAATGATGAAAAGGCATTTCATGATTACTTCATGCATTTAGTCAATGCATTAGTTAATTCATGTTTTTAATTCTTGTCTTTTCAAAAATTAAAAATACATTTATATATATATTATTTTTTACTGAATGTATGTTTAATATGTCATGCATTTAGTTAAGAGTGTACATTATCTGAGAAAGCTGGTCAATCATTTGTGCGTACGCATGGTCTCAGGAGGTTCTAAATTGTGTTCGCAGAGTAGAACAAATTCAAGTAAGAATATATTGATGAATCACAGATTTGTGCTTCAAACGTTCGTACGCACAGTTTAAGCACATATTTGTGCGTACGCACTGTTAGTGAATGAGGCCCAATGTCACCAAAAACGAAGAGACATTTTGTCACTGCAAGCTTAAATGCTCCTACAAATACATTGCACACTGACACGGTCTAAAACGGCTTGTGTTCATTCACACTTAAAGGCAATTACACTCACCGGCCACTTTATTAGGTACACCTTGCTAGTACCGGGTTGGACCCCCTTTTTGCATTCAGAACTGCCTTAATTCTTCATGGCATGGATTCAACAAATTGCTGGAAACATTTCTTCAGAGATTTTGGATCATATTGACATGATAGCGTCACACAGTTGCTGCAGATTTGTCGGCTGCACATCCATGAGACGAATCTCCCTTTCCACCACATTACATAATCTAAATCTTTGTAGACGTTTATGTCTATGTTGTTGTGTTTGTAACCTGTTCTGTGCACGGATAAGTGAATGCTTATGTGTAAATGTAGGCCGTTATCTGATAGCAACGCACATTCATTAACCAACGTACGAAACCATCCACTTCGACATGTAGGCTACATCAGCTTCTACACGCTCTGGGATTATCTGGGATATCACATCCTTAAATAGATACAGTATAAACATTAAGACTCAATGATTTAAAGATAGCCTAAACTTGGAGCAATGAATTATTATAAATGAATATAATTGATGTGCTTGAGTGGAGAAGTGAAGCCTATATTAGAATAGTTCAGACACTCAGTTTTTGGGGACTCAGATTCTACTTTGATGAGTCGGACTCGAGACTTGAGTTTTTGACAATTTGAGAGGCATGTGTTAATGTTAGCTTAGCATGACTAGCAACGAGTACTTTGTGTGAATAACTTCTGATAAATCTTAAGAATAACTCATGACAAATGACTTCAAACATTGTATTTTCAACCAAAAGAAAACACACATTGACTATTTTTACATTAAAACATTTTATGCATTGTTACACATCAAATATATCTTGTTAGTCACCTGTTGCTCCACAGCCTTGCCTGCACTCCTCTTTCTCAACCAGGAAGTGTCAACCAGAGCTGAACCCAGCCTTGGGTTTATATGGGGGTGTGTCAAGTGGAAGGTGCCATGTTTGGTAGAAGTGGAGGGGTTGTTTAGGTTGTTGAGATTAAAAATGTTATTTAAAAGGCTGTTCAGGTATTTACTTAACTGAAATGTATTTTGATTTGCTTTTATCCTTATTGCAGATAGTATGTGTTGTTTGTAGAACAGGTAATACTCACCTGAGAGTAAATTGATTTCCAACCCCTTTTGGTAGGTGCCAGCTCCTATATAAGAGGAGGCTTGAGGGCTTCTTAGGTAGTTGGAGGTTGGAGTTGGAGTGGCACAGAGCTGGAGAGTTTCAACAACTTATCAAAGTGTACAGAGCTGCAAGGGGCCCAGACTGGCATTGTTTAGAGCCCAGTCTCTTCTTTAGTTTGGCACTTTTTGCATTATGTAATTTTTTCTTGCAAGTATTATTTTTACATTTTGATTTATTTCACTGTAAATTAATTCACTGCATTTTTTAATTTTCCCTCATCTTTGGGCCTTAGCCACTAGGCCATCCTTACAAAGTTGACCTCTTTTATAGACCTGTTTCTTATAATTTGGTTTGTCAACTTGGATTTCTATTTTTGGGTAAAATTAAAAACTGTCTCGTGCATTACTGCTAACAATTGATGGCAGTGGTGGGATCATTCAGTGAAAGACACAGGATTTTTTTTTCTCTTCAACTTTTGGATTTTTTTGGTTTTCTACCCTGTTCCCCCTGAAAGGAAGTCGAACGCATCGTGGCGGGAAAAGTTGAAGGAACAAAGGAGGGCCTTCCGGCCCAGTGAATACCCAGGAAAGGCAAGCCAGCAGAGGTGTAAAGAGTACTAAAATATTCAACTCAAAGTGAAAGTACTGTTACTTTAATACAATTTTACTGAAGTACAAGTAAAAGTGCCAGTTTAAAAATGTACTCAAGTAAAAGTAAAAATTTAATAAAAATTTAATAATCAGCTGTTGTTGTAATCGGCTGTTTCATGAAGGGAAATGTTTAAACTATTTAAGAAAATACTGACAGGGTATTTGTCTCACTCAAAAACAGTGTAAAGAGTATTTTAGTGTTTTTAGTTTTATTATTCTGAGGCTGCTTAGTCTCAAAGGCTGATTTAGCTGCAACTAAACCTGAGATGAAAGATCATCCATTTATTATTTGTAAAATGAGCCTATTTTAGTTTGTATTAGATGTTTTAAAAAGGAACTGTGTGTTCACCTCTTAGCAGGCTACGCTGAAGCTTCTAACTGAACCTGTTTGGTTTGAAGTATTTATTTTCACACATCTGAGATGTGTTAAGTTGCTGCAGCTTATAACACCGAACTTCCTGATACGTCTGCTTCAAAATAAAAGCATATCAAAGAGATGGCAATAAGGGACTTTTATTGTAAAAAAACTTTCCGGAATTAAATGTGTTTATCGCTCTGAGCTTTCGCGGAGCTGCACGGAGGCTCCATTGACTACAATACACTATCCTTTCGCCCAAGCTGAGGCCTCTGCAGGTGTTTTTTATATTTTTTGGTTTTATTCATGTTGTGATATTTATGATTTGGTTTTAGTGTTTGCTGTTGTTGTGTTTTTATTAATACTCTTGGTTTTATGCATGTTTTTAGAATGAGTTAACCTTCTGCGTTGGTGTGAATAATGACAGATTACCTTCACCTGTATAGCTTTGTTTGATTTAATGGACAGTTTTTCTGCTAAATGAGGAGCCAGAACAATTGTGAGCCCTCAGGGGCCCCCTACTGGTCTAGGGCCCCAAGCAGTTGCCTGCCTTGCCTGTTGACAAGCAGCGCCTCTGCATGCAACGGCAGAGTGAGGAGCTCTGCCAGCGGTGTCAGTATCCCTTTGGGGCAGTAGTAACACTCTGGTTTTAGAAGTACGGCGATTGTGAGTGTGTGTAGGCACAATACTGGCTGTATTTTCTTGTTTCTGCAGTGCCCTCCTGCAGCCTGTGTACTTGCTGAGCGACTTGAGGAGACCCTGCGAAGGAAGCAGCAGGCGTGGTCAGTCGCAGAAGATCGTGACAAATTACTCACTGTTTTATTTTGTTGGAGCTGAGTGACTTTTTAGCCTCTTACGTTTCAGGTGATGGACTTTTAGCTCTCCTTTGTATCCTTTGTTTTACCTGCCTTTTATTCCTGTTTTAGCCAACTTTTAGCAAAGACATTTTAGGACAATTTTATTGTTTTATTTCTTTTAAGTGGGTTTTAGACTGTGCTCTCACCCCAATAATTCAAACGAACCCTGTTAATGTTCAATTCATTATTCTTTTGAAATGACCACATTCCACCCAGTTTACGGTACTTTACAGAAGAAGTTATTGAAATGATCATCCTTGTACAATACTTAAGAATGTTGTCCCCTGAGCTTCAGGTATGGATCAAAGAGCATGACCCAGATTCAGCAACGGAGGCTGCCAAGCTGGCCGATGTCTTTGTGGTGGCACGGAAAAAGGGTCAACCATGGAGCTACAATGCATGGAGGACGACAAAGGACAGCCAAAAACCAGCCCAACAGTTCCAACAGGGGGCAGCAACCAGTGCAGGTAAGTCTCTCATGTGGGAGGGCCAGCCAGCTAACAGGCCAACAAAACCCTCTAGCAAAAAGCTAATTTGTTATCTATGTGGACTTTAAGGCCATACTTAACCCATGTACCCGAAAAACTCGGCTAAGATTACAAATGTTATAGTTAACCAACAGTTGGAGGTTTTGCGTACAACCTTAAAAATACGCATCCTGTCAAGATGTTTTCAGGATTCAGGGAAAATCTCATGTGAGTCCTTCAAATCTGGGATCTGAAGGAGGTAGTAAAAATGCCAAGGAATGTCCAAATGGTTCTTCTCTGTGATTGTGAATTGTGTGTTTTAGTGATTTTTCTTTTCTCTCTGTCATTATGCTTTTGATGTCGTGTAAAGCACTTTGAATTGCCTTGTTGTTGAAATGTGCTATAGAAATAAACTTGCCTTGCCTTGCACAAATGTGCTTTGTACCAGGTCCTTGCATTAAAAATGACTGTTCTATTAAAATGCAAAACATTGAAGTTAATGGAACCACGCTTGGGGCCTTGCTCGACACTGGGAGTGATCAGACACTGGTACACAGGAAGTTTGTACCACCCAACACTGAAAGTGAAACCATCCCTATCTGTTGTGTTCATGGAGACAAGAAGCCTTATCCAACAGCTAACATGTACATTAAGGTAGAAGGTCAAACTTTCCTTTTGAACATTGGGGTTGCTGATAATCTGCCTTTTGATGCTGTTCTAGGAAAAGGCCTACCAGTTCTTTTTGATTTGTTGGAGCCAGAACCAAGCAGAAAGTTTAATGCTGTGGTAACCAGAATGCAGGCCAAGCAATCCAATGAGCCCTCCGCAATTCTCAGAGCCCTGCCCTTTTTCAATGAGGAGTTGGAGACCACACCTGGGAAGTCTCGGAAAACCTGCAGACGGAGAAGGCAGGAAAAATTCCAAAAGACAGTGGTGACACCATCAACCAGCACTGAGCCAGAGTTACCACTAAGGTTTCAAGTTCCAGGTAATATAAGTGATAAGCAGAAAACTGATCCATCTTTATTTTCTCTTTTCCAGAAAGCAAAGGAGAAGGAGTCGGAAGCTGAGTTGGACATCATAAGTGATGAGTGTATCCTGCAAAATGGCATCCTCTATTGTCAACAAGAGTCAGCGTTGCAGCTAGTGGTTGCCCAAGCAGCTGGAAACACCATGCTTGCCTTGGGGCACTCAGTTGCCTGGGCTGGCCACCTGGGCAAACACAAAAATAATGGGTGAGCTGGCCTAATCGTACTTGGCGGACGCCGAGCAGCAACAGAAGTCCTGGTACAACAAGTCAGCCAGGCAGAGATCCTTCGACCCAGGACAGAAAGTGCTGGTGCTCCTACCTAGTGATAGAAGTGATGCTAATAAGAAGTGTGCTGGATGAAGAAGTGGATGAGCAATACTTACCTCTCTAGTGACCTGGTAGACCATGATCTCAGACGGCCAACGGCTTCAGGTGAGATCTAGCTGTAATTAAGAAGTTTTCCAGGAGAATCCTGGTAGAACAAATATTGTTGAACATGACATTGTTGTGAGAGAAGGTGCGAAGATGAGAGGTGAGAAGATTAAGTTACAGGATCCCTGAGCGCCTGCTGGCCTCACTGAGGAGGGAGGTTGACCTGATGCTGTCCCTGGGGATTATCGAGGCTTCAAAGAGCGAGTGGTGTAACCCAGTGGTGCTCGTACCAAAGAAGGATGGAAGCATAAGGTTCTGCATTGATTTCAGGTACCTGAATTCAGTTTCTCAATTTGATTTCATCTTGTTGATTTAAAGTTATATTAAATTGACCTCTTTTATAGGGCTAGTTCTCATAATTTGGTTTTTAAACTTGGTTTTCTATTTTTGGGTAAAATAAAAACCCACCTTGTCTTTAAACTTACTCCTGTGTCTCGTCCCTTACTGCTTGGGCCCCCGCAAGAGAATCCTTCTCATCTCGGTTAGAGTGTTTATAAGGCACACTACAAGTGAAGGCCTGTGTCTGGCCATGAAATGTTTGTCTGATTTCACCTATTGCTTCGATGATGTCACCAGTTGTAATAATCCCAATGGATTTCAGTATACCTACATTAAAATGTGGGTTCTTCTTTTTTAGGCTTTTGTAGAGAACCCATCCAGTGGCGACGAGAAAACGTACAGCTATCTCCTCACACAGAAAGACGAGGGATCTGAAGGTAAACTTTTTATATGATTCTGAGAAAACTCTTTTTTTAAAAGGAGCCGTGCAATGTAACACGAGGGAGTTAAGAATCTGATCCGTCTATGTTTCAGGATTATTCTCTGAATTGTTGTTCTGCATGGTTTTGTTGCTGTGACGTAATGGTAATACGTGTTATTGTTTTTGTCAACAGGAATATACAATGCGTTTCTACTCATAAGGGCGGGTTTTTCCACATTTCAAACCTTGCATTGGCAAAGATCGAGATGGGTATCAAAGAGATTTTTGATTTTTATCGTAGCCTCATTGTTGACCAAATGAAACATTAAATCCTCTTGTCATCGCAGCTGTATAAATAATGGATGTAGGGTCTTTGAAAGAGGTTAGTTGAGAATAATTTTTATTTTCTGATAAGCAGAATTTTAATCCCGCCTCTCCACTCACTCAGCTCCAGTCTCAAATCAAGATAGACTTCTGCTCAGCCAAGGATTACCACGACGAGGGCTGCAGTACAGCGGTAATGTTCAGTCTGGGCCATGAAATCCACTTGGTGGTCAGTGTCTTTTCCCGCCTGTAATTATGATACATTGGGTAAAAGTGAGTTACTGTGTTATTAGTGCATGTTGTGTGTGAATTTCAGCCTGTGTGTGTGTAACATGTCTCAGTAATGGAGTGAAAAAGTCTTTTCCCCCTGTGAGATTAATAAAGGATATATTCTTCTTCTTACAATGATTGTCTCTGATAAAAATATTATTTAATGTTTATATATTCCTCAAATCAACACATCATTCTGTGTCAATTTATGTTCAATGTGAAGCTATAAGTTAACAGAGTGTGCTAACATTAGCCTGCTAACACAACAATGCAGACCACGGGCAATTGCTGCTCGATCAAAGGACAATTTTGTCCGCCACTTGCTCTAAATGGTGCTTAATCACGGTGCATTTTAATTGATAACTCCTTTGTGTGAACGCGAGTGGAGAGGGGTTTGGAGGTGTGTTTGTTGTGGTTTAATGCTGGTGCTCAAGGGGGCGACATCTACTGGATCAAAAAGTCAAACATTCTTCCTTAAATTCTGATAAATTAATCTAAATGTATGATTTTAAGTAAAATCTTTCTTAGAAATGTTGGACAGATTGAAAACCATCCTGTATTTCTTGGTGTAGATTTTTGTAACACTGTTCTCTTCTCAGGGTGATAAAGAAAGTAAGTGCTCTGTAAACAAAGCTAATGGGTTAAAGAGAAAGTAAAACAAATCGTGAAACACTTGCACAAAGTTAAAAGGCCTGTTGGAAAAGATTGTGTGACGATTGTTTAATATTTTCTCCTTATATGTTTGCTTTAAAGGAGTGAGGAAGATAGTGGTGGTGGCAAATCTCTGGTATGTTCCTGACAGTGAGGTGAGTTCTGTGCTCTCACTTGAAGCTGTGATGCACATCTGGACAAGTATATAAGCCTTTTTTTGTCTTTTCTTCTGCTTAAGGATACCCTGAGTCTTTGGGACCTTCACTTCCTTGTCATGATTCACTGTTGGCCCGATCTGGTCGTTCACGACTTTGAATTCACCACATGAGTGCGGCTCTGCCTCCATGGTGGCGTATGTATCAGTGTTTTAAAACATACTACAGCTGTGATTTATACAGAGGAATGGGACTCAAATAATGATAAAATATCTGTTTCACAGCCCAGACCAAAGCAGCATGAAGATGATTACACTGACCAAACAAGACAGCTGTCAGGTATTTATACAAACCCTTTTAAAGAACTGTTCTGAATTCAACATAAAGCTTTATGATTTTTCAGATCAACTCACTGCAAATACGATTCCTGCCCTCGATGGCCGTACTCTCCGGATGTACCTTCAGTCTCTTGTCTCGTCCAGACAAAAATAAACATGGTAAACAATCAACACTTATTACAGTGCTAAATGGATCTTGCATGCATTAAATAAATATATGTCTGCACATTTAAGTAACATGTTTTACTCTTTCTGATTTCAGGATATCATTTATTTAGTTGACAGCATTTGTGAGAACCCAGAAAGTTAGGATATGTTTTATTTTTGATGTGCTACTTGATAACGATGAAAAATCAAGAAAGACACACATCCCTCAGTGGGTGCTGGATCCAAATAAAAAAAGAATAGGTAAGGACAGCAAAACAAGATTTGCACACCAAGAAGCTCCCGTTCGAAGGATTTATTAAGTTGTGTTACGTTTTGCTTCCTTGCCCTATTTAATACTGCTGTATATAAAACAGGAGAAAATGATCAAATTAAAGTTTCAATAAATAAAAATCCTAAAATGTCTCTCTTCCCAGAATCACACATTAATCCATATTTTATTAGTGTACAATAAGGCTGAGATAGACAGGCGGACAGTCAACTCTAAATTCAGCTCAACTGTAATGGCAAGACTTTCAGTCTCTTGAAATGTGTTTGTAAAGAAGTCTGCACAGTCTGTATGTAAACATGCTGAGTGAGAAAGCAATGTTTGTCCTTTTCAAAAATTGTTACTGTTTGTGATCAATTCTGACTATTGCCATGTTTGTTGCAAATCCTTTTATTGGAATAACGATGAAACTGCAGTTACTTTGACATTCTATTACCTACCCTGACCTATGTTTTCATTTTGTTCTTTTTAAGGAGGTATGAGGGAGATTTCTTCTGTCGTCATCAGATGCTTCAGAGAGACTTTGCATGAGAACAGGTACTTAACTTTATTTGGATGCATTTCTTTCTTCCATTTTTTAAAAATGTATTTACTTTGCAAGGCTATCATACATGTCACAATAAACAGATTAAATGAAAAATACAAAATGCTTCTATTATTTTCAGTGTTTTGTCAACGGTTGCAATCCCACTACCATTCAAGAGGTAGGCCAACTTTAGGACATGTTATTTTACTTGTTTCTTTTTAACAGTTAAGATGTTATGCCCATTTGGAAGTGTAATCACTTGTGAACACACACTTTTCCAACTGGGCATACTATCTAAACTGTTAAGAAGAAACAAGTAAAATGTCTTTATAATTGTATACATATTTTAAAAGATTTTTTTTTTCATTTTTCCCCTTTAAACCGGTAGTCGGAAAGAGGGAAAGAGGGAAAGAGGGAAAGAGGGAAAGAGGGAAAGAGGGAAAGAGGGAAAGAGGGAAAGAGGGAAAGAGGGAAAGAGGGAAAGAGGGAAAGAGGGAAAGAGGGAAAGAGGGAAAGAGGGAAAGAGGGAAAGAGGGAAAGAGGGAAAGAGGGAAAGAGGGAAAGAGGGAAAGAGGGAAAGAGGGAAAGAGGGAAAGATCCGGGTGGAGACTGGGAGTCAGATCGGGTTCGCGGGAGATCGCGCGACCTCTCGCTCCCCGCCCGCTCTCCTCCGGGTGGAGACTGGGAGTCAGATCGGGTTCGCGGGAGATCGCGCGACCTCTCGCTCCCCGCCCGCTCTCCTCCGGGTGGAGACTGGGAGTCAGATCGGGTTCGCGGGAGATCGCGCGACCTCTCGCTCCCCGCCCGCTCTCCTCCGGGTGGAGACTGGGAGTCAGATCGGGTTCGCGGGAGATCGCGCGACCTCTCGCTCCCCGCCCGCTCTCCTCCGGGTGGAGACTGGGAGTCAGATCGGGTTCGCGGGAGATCGCGCGACCTCTCGCTCCCCGCCCGCTCTCCTCCGGGTGGAGACTGGGAGTCAGATCGGGTTCGCGGGAGATCGCGCGACCTCTCGCTCCCCGCCCGCTCTCCTCCGGGTGGAGACTGGGAGTCAGATCGGGTTCGCGGGAGATCGCGCGACCTCTCGCTCCCCGCCCGCTCTCCTCCGGGTGGAGACTGGGAGTCAGATCGGGTTCGCGGGAGATCGCGCGACCTCTCGCTCCCCGCCCGCTCTCCTCCGGGTGGAGACTGGGAGTCAGATCGGGTTCGCGGGAGATCGCGCGACCTCTCGCTCCCCGCCCGCTCTCCTCCGGGTGGAGACTGGGAGTCAGATCGGGTTCGCGGGAGATCGCGCGACCTCTCGCTCCCCGCCCGCTCTCCTCCGGGTGGAGACTGGGAGTCAGATCGGGTTCGCGGGAGATCGCGCGACCTCTCGCTCCCCGCCCGCTCTCCTCCGGGTGGAGACTGGGAGTCAGATCGGGTTCGCGGGAGATCGCGCGACCTCTCGCTCCCCGCCCGCTCTCCTCCGGGTGGAGACTGGGAGTCAGATCGGGTTCGCGGGAGATCGCGCGACCTCTCGCTCCCCGCCCGCTCTCCTCCGGGTGGAGACTGGGAGTCAGATCGGGTTCGCGGGAGATCGCGCGACCTCTCGCTCCCCGCCCGCTCTCCTCCGGGTGGAGACTGGGAGTCAGATCGGGTTCGCGGGAGATCGCGCGACCTCTCGCTCCCCGCCCGCTCTCCTCCGGGTGGAGACTGGGAGTCAGATCGGGTTCGCGGGAGATCGCGCGACCTCTCGCTCCCCGCCCGCTCTCCTCCGGGTGGAGACTGGGAGTCAGATCGGGTTCGCGGGAGATCGCGCGACCTCTCGCTCCCCGCCCGCTCTCCTCCGGGTGGAGACTGGGAGTCAGATCGGGTTCGCGGGAGATCGCGCGACCTCTCGCTCCCCGCCCGCTCTCCTCCGGGTGGAGACTGGGAGTCAGATCGGGTTCGCGGGAGATCGCGCGACCTCTCGCTCCCCGCCCGCTCTCCTCCGGGTGGAGACTGGGAGTCAGATCGGGTTCGCGGGAGATCGCGCGACCTCTCGCTCCCCGCCCGCTCTCCTCCGGGTGGAGACTGGGAGTCAGATCGGGTTCGCGGGAGATCGCGCGACCTCTCGCTCCCCGCCCGCTCTCCTCCGGGTGGAGACTGGGAGTCAGATCGGGTTCGCGGGAGATCGCGCGACCTCTCGCTCCCCGCCCGCTCTCCTCCGGGTGGAGACTGGGAGTCAGATCGGGTTCGCGGGAGATCGCGCGACCTCTCGCTCCCCGCCCGCTCTCCTCCGGGTGGAGACTGGGAGTCAGATCGGGTTCGCGGGAGATCGCGCGACCTCTCGCTCCCCGCCCGCTCTCCTCCGGGTGGAGACTGGGAGTCAGATCGGGTTCGCGGGAGATCGCCGAGAAAAAATGAGAGTGTGAAGAAAGAGGAAGAGATATACACAAAAAAAAATTAAGAATTAAAAAAAATAACAAGCTTGAATATTTACTTGTAATAGCAATAATACAAATATTCATCCATAATATCATCTTACTCATCATCATTATAGCCACCATCATCATCACTATCATGGAAAATGTAATTACTGTCTTCACCCACTAAAACGTTCCTGTAAACAGTCAACACCCGAATCCATTAAGTCACATGAGAATTGGTATTATTATTATCTTTATAAGCATTGCTTTTGAGTAGAAAGAGGAAAAGAAATAAACACAAAAGAAAATTAATAAAAAAATAACGGGATGTGCCGCAAAACCTGCCTACCTACCACACAGACGCTTAAGGAGCCAGGGACTGAACCCTCGACCGGTTTGATTTTCTCTTCCTCCCCTCTGGAGAGTAGAGCCTGAGCCCAATTTACTATTTAGAAAGCTTCATTGGCATGAATGTTACTAAAACAATATTGCCAAAGCATCAACACAATACAAAACAATATGAACAGTAATCAACGTTGTAGCATGAGTAAAATTAATAATTATATACACATTTATTACAACAAATAAACAGAAAAAAATCTGTGTGTTCAGAAAAGAAAATGTTAAATAGAGCAACAATTATTAACTGTATATGTACAGATATACCAAAGATTAAAATATATATATCTATATAAAAAACATAAATAAAGCAATCTGTAATCTTTATTTCACTTCCTGGATTGACTCAGTCCACAGCGACCATGGTCAGTACCCAAAGACATCTCCAGCATGTACAGTAGTATGGCAGCCTGTTGATCCTCGTCCTTCAGTGAAGAACTAGAGAGACAGAAATTAGCTTTCTAAATATGTTTCCTGTATGCCACCATGCAGTAAGAGAACTGTTCATGTTGTCAGTGGGAGCTGAACATCACCTCCCTCATCAAGAAAGGACAGCAGAGGATGTACTTCCTGCAGCAGCTGAAGAAGTTCAACCTGCCAAAGACCATGATGGTGCACTTCTACACTGCCATCATCGAGTCCATCCTCTCCTCCTCCATCACAGTCTGGTACGCTGCAGCCACAGCAAAATACAAGTGCAGGCTGCAGTGAATCATCCGCTCTGCAGAGAAGGTGATCGTCTGCAGTCTACCCTCTCTCCACGACCTTCTGTTTAGTAATCAGTGTTTACTTACTTTTAAAGTTAGCTCCAGGTGAAAAGCTCCACTTTGTGTCCTCGCTGCTCCATCTGTTGGTGGACGTTAGCTACTGTACGTTATTGTTAAAACGTCAAGGCTTGATTTTCCTCCGTTCGGATATTGTTGCAGTTGCTGAAATACTCAGACCAGCTCGTCTGGCACCAACAACCATGCCACGTTCAAAGTCACTTAAATCAACTTTTTTCCCCATTATGGTGCTCGGTTGCAACGTTTGAGCAGATCGTCTTGACCATGTCTACATGCCTAAATGCATTTAGTTGCTGCCATGTGAAGTGGCCGGTGACTGAACCTGGAGCCTTGGCTTTATGCAATTTGAAGGCCAAGGCTCCCCCTGGTGTTCAGAGTCAGAACAGCATTCACAACCTTCCCTTTTACAAAAAGTTTATCATGAAGACAATATGATACAAATGATTCAGATTTTTTGGCTGATGTAGTTGTTTGGCTGTTCAGCTCAGATTGTAAGAGCCCTTAGTCTTCAAACGGGCTCAGTGTAAAACATGCAAACCCTTTCCAGATGATCTGAGAGGTGCCCAGGCTCATAGGGGGTTAGGTCAATGATGTACAAAGAGGTGTGGTCATAAGTCATATAACTTTACATGTCAGTGGCAGGAGGCCAGGATTGGTTTTATGCGAGTTCTTTTTCTTGAAGTAGTGATGAGTCGAGCTGCAGCATTCTGGACCAAGGTGTTGACAGGAAGCCTGAGGTACACCTGTTTAGAGGGCGTTAGAGAAATCCAAACCATTCTCCCCAGTAACTGCAGATCTCAGAATGGCCAGACTTATGGGGATTTTTTTAATGTCCTTTAATACTTTTTCGCCCCATTCTGTCCTCATATAAAACAGAAATCAAACATAATTCACTCATCCTTATCTCTCATTAAGATTGACATGGCTGGGGCAAATTACATACAAAAAAAAAATCTTTAAACATAACACACTGGATGCTCCATATAAACACCCACCTCTTGTTCTCAAAGAAATTGAAATGACAATGGGAGAGAAAGGAAACAGCACACTGAGGTTTACGAGGAGACAACATTGTACAATTTTCCATTTAGGGTCATTTGATGGGATATGAAAGGCGTTCAATAAAAGCTCCCACAGGCAGCATTTGTTTACGCTGGTAAACAAGAATATTATGAGAAATGTAGCAGACTAATGTGGCAATTAAGAGGAACATGAGACAAACACATCTGTTGTAGTGCACAAGAAATGTCTTTAACTCATATTAGGCCTTTGCAGATTCATCCCACCAAATGGAAACTCATTTCTGCACTTACAATTTTAGAGGCCAACTTGTTTAACCGTACTGGCAGCCTGTTTTTATGTGCTCTGATATGGGGTGATTACAGTTTTTACAAGATTACTAAAAGAACATTTTAACAATAACTCAAACATTAATGAACCCAAGTGGACAACTATGACTGATTGTATGCCAGAATATATGTAAACTAGAAGCGTGCCTTAAGGACATTAGGACCTGGATGACCGGAAATGTTTTGCTGCTTAACTCAGACGAGACTGACGTTATTGTGCTTGGCTCTACAAACCTCAGAGAGACTTTATCTAATAATATAACTGTCCTTAATGACATCAGCCTGGCATCTAGCACCTCTGTTAGGAACCTAGGAGTTCTATTTGATCGAGAGTATATATCCTTTAACTCTCACAGAAAACACATTTTAAGGACAGCCTTTTTTCACCTTTGTAATGTTTCCGAAATCAAGCACATCCTGTCGCAAAACAGATGTTGCTGTGCTGTTTTTTGTATGTATATTTTGTTGGTTGAATGTTTTGTTTGTCGTATTTTGTGTATATTTTGTAAGTGTTGTATGTGGACCCCAGGAAGAGTAGCTGCTGCATTTGTGGAAGCTCATGTGGATCAGAATAAAAGGTTACTTGGACAGTTCTGACTTTTTCCAGATTACTGGAGTTCATTCATGTCTGAATCGTCAAAGTCATTTTGAACCACATTTAGGGCCCAATCATGCCTTTTAGCCTCTGTTTTTTTTTTTATTGTTCTGTTTTATTTTTATGCTGCTGTATTATTTGGATCTCTAAAGTAGTTTCCAAAGACAGAACCATGTAGTTGTGTTTTTTAAGCTGTGAGTGTTGTGCGTGAAGATTCAAATGAATCCCAACCTGAACAGAATGAACCTCTTCCAGGAAAAGACACAAGATATAAAAAACCACAGGACATCTTTCATTTCTCACGCTGAACATCAGAGACATCTACAAACACTTAAGCAATTAATCCAGAGAAAGACACTAACGAGCCTCTAAGATACATACAGTAATAACACGCTTTTGTTACACTTCCCATAAAACTGCAAAAAAAGAACGAGAGAATTGAATTCTTTGAGATTGGCAGTCACCAAGAGGAAGAAGAGAATGTGCAACTTGAATGGTAAAACCTTGTAGTACAAGTAGCTGGTCAACCAAGTCCGATCCATGGAGGCCCGACCTCACAGCTTGTAGGACTTAACTGATCTGCTGCTGACGTCTTGGTGTCAGATACCACAGGAGACCTTTAGAGGTCCACTGGAGTCCTCTCCTATTTCAACATGAGTCCACAAATCAGGTCCGTCAACTTAACTGCTTTCTGTGTTTTGGTGTTGACAGCCTGCAGAGAACCCTTATATCAAACCCACCCGACCCCTTTGAGATGACCTGACAAAAATAATGCCCATTCTCATAACGCTCTTGCCTTCAAAGAGGAGTGAGGTCTGTCCTTACAGCTGTTAAACGGTCATAGGTTTAGAACCACAGGGTTAGCAATGGCATGCATGTAAAATGTTCCGATGTCCAGAATATAAAAGTAAATATTGGGATTGTGTGAAACATGTGCCTGAAGTCTTAACTGCACAACTTGCTCAAGCTTCAGATTGTCCATCCTCTGCGAGCAGAATGATCTCCTTCATATCTGGAAGTCTTTAAATGTGAGTGCAGCTCAAACGGCTCCTCACTGTGACGTCATTTCCTGCCTGTTGCTGCAGGTGTGTCTGTAGTCTCTCTCCTTCATGCCGGCCGTGTCATCCAGCAGCCTCGTCCGAACTGACTCGTCCACCGTCATCTCCAGGGTCACCTCTTTGAACACCTTACACACGGACACCTGCGGCAGACACGAGGACGGGGGTTAGCTTCACTTTCATACTTAATTATCCTTCACATCGAGGTCATGGGATCTCTTTACCTCCTGGAAGTGGAGTTTCTTGAACATGGCGATGCTGATCTCGTTGTCCAGTCCAATTTTCACTTCATACTTTTTCACCCCGAGTTTGGTGACTCCTGGTGACAGAAGACAATGTGATTGGCAACACTCAGAAATTGTGATTCAAATATTTCAACCAAAGCTGTGTCCACTGTGTCATCTGTAGTCTTAAGATCAACGTGTTTAAAAGTTGTAATTATAGCGCTTTGCATGATTCAGCACTTTAACCCACAAAACCTTCATTATTTCCACTTCTAACGATGTCAGAGTTTGTTTGTGTAGATACTTCTCTGCAATTGCAGCATCTTAACAATCATTCAAAACTATTCTAGTTTGTATTTGCTGTTGTAAGTAACATTTGGGGCGATATGTTCTCTGTTAATGACCCTTAAAAAAAATCTTCTAACAGATAACACAATCTGCTCACCGTAGCACATCATAATGCGGGTCACCTCTTTCCCGATGCCTTTACCTCTGTAACTGGGCTCTGAAAAAACAAGAGACTTAGACAGTGTCAGCATAAGAAAGTGTCGAAACAAAAAACAAACAATAGTTCAAACTGAGAGAAATATGTGGAAAATAGGTGATATAAAAGCATCAGGTACTTATAAAATATGTAAACGTTAGAGTGCCCCGCTCATCACTGTTAGCTTGTGCGTTAAATTATCTTCTTTTCCATTCCAAATGATCGGAGCTTCTGGTGGCAATGAAACCAGGAGGAGGGGCCCAATTTGAATGTTGTGTACAAGCTGCAACAAACAATGCTACTGACTCTACCTTTAACAGGGTGCGCTTCTTCCGTGTTTCCATTTTGTCCTCTATGGTTGAACTTGTATTTGAACAGTTTTATTAATAAACATGAAGTGAACTGCACTACATATGTAAAAAAAAAAAGCTCCGTTTATGACAATCATGTTGGGCTTTAACTTCACCTGCTATCATGATCTCCAACTCAGCCAAGGTCGGGTCCAAGGGGTCGGTCAGGAAGATGTTGACATCTCCCACCATGCACTTCTCCTCTTCCACACTGCTGTCTGCCCACAGCTGCTTGTCCAAGATGATGAAGGTGCACTCTGATTAAAACGAAACAACAAATCAGCATTTCAGTTATATGCAGTGTTAGCCGATTATTTACAAAGAGGTATGAGAAGAGGAGAGAGAGTAATAATACCCCGAAAGATGAATGATTATTTAAAGGTGAAAAACTGATGAAGGATTTCTGTTAATAAATGCTTGCTGATCTGGGACCATTAAGACAGCAGTTAAGAGGCCTGAAAGTGTATTTATTTTATGTCAAAACATTGCAGGTTCATGACGCCTTACTGTCATTATCTTCCCTCCAGCTCCTCGCCATGTCGTACTCCTGTTCCAGGGTCAGCGGTTCTGAAGCGGTCAGCTGCTGCAGCTCAGGAGACTTCATCCACTCATGATACCTGATGCAGGGAGAGAAATCTGTCGTTATATTCCTAGTCAAAGCAGGTAGTAATCTTTAAATAATCTTGTTTTAGACCTGTCAACACATTAGCTAGAACAAGATCCATATCAAAAGGCACTTTTTTCTGGTTCCATACCTCAATGTATTACACCTGGTAAAACAGCATTTGGCTCCAAACGAAAAAAAGCTAAAAGGGAATTATCTGCTAAAAATATTTCAAAGTGGCACTTCTGTCCAATTCTCCAGTAAATGTTCACATCACCTTTAATCAGTTAAACAAATTAGACATGAACGTCAGCGTACTCCGAGAAGAGGTACCACTTCAGACAGTATTTAGGTCCCAATTTTAAAGCAGAAAAAGGGCCATATTCAGCGATGAAGGTAAAATAATACATCACACTCAATTCTTTAAAGTTTGGCAAATCATCATTTATTTTATTTCAATCCTCGGAGAACACATTTAGAGAGGACAACCATTTTACAAAGGTGCCGAGGTGCAGACAACAATATGAACAACTTCCACTGAATAATACATTAAATATATGTATTTTTTTTAAAGGAGAAGAAGTTAACATGACAGAGAGGCTGTGCAGTGATGCTCACGTGTCTAAAAACAGCTGTTAGTAGGCTACACAACAGACAGATGTTGGCGTTACCTGGGCACGTGCTCTGCAGTATAAGGAACCAACACCACTGTTTTTCCCTCCAGTAAAGTGTTCTCGTTTATCTTCATGGTTAAAAACGAATATCAAAACAACCCAAATAAACGACAGAAAGTTTAAACAGGTCAAATGTTTACGTTCATGATGTCAGCTCCTCACTCACTTCCTCATTTTTACACTCGTGGTTCAAACTGCAGCTGCGCAGACTGACGGAAGGACGGAGGTTGCCACCTGCTGGACAAAATCAGGAAGTACGGAGGAGCTAGTGAACTTTGCTTTGCTTGGTTTTTCTGAATGTCTTCTGGATGTTTTTCAAATAAATATTCATGTAAAAGGTTTGGATGAAGATATACACAGATGCACATTAAAACATAAAACATCTGTAAGGCTGTATTAGCTTAGGATATATATTTTATTGCAACTGCTATTTAAGGTACAGTTTACTTTCAGGATTGATTTGTCAAACAATGTCTTTCTGGCTTCTCCCTAAAGACAACTTAAACCAGCCTTTTATATTCATCCACTGTTTTAAATCGAGCTTCAACTCTCTGCATTTTAATATCTCTATAACCAAATTCATAGAAAAAATAAACATGTGTATCCCTCCATGGCACTTTAAGTTCCCTCCCATACCTTTTTTTTTAAACAGATGCTAAATTGCTGAGTTGCCTTGTATTGATCCCGCTGCTGGCTGCTCAGTTCAACATTTTCATCACCCAAAAGTGTTATTTTAGAGCTTTCTTTCCTGTAGTCTTCACCTTATTTGATTAATGTGTTTTTAAAACTTAAACTCATGATTTAGGTAATTTATGGGATTTTGCAGAGAATTATTATATTTGAATACTATTCTCCTCTTTTATTGTTTCAACATTTTTTTTGTATATAAACATCCTATGATTGTATTTTCATGTTAAGTGGCCCTGCCCAGTCCATGCCACAGCTTGATCGTCTCCTGTGGCGTGTTCACCATGTCCATCCAGTGCTGCAGCTGCTGGCCCCTGGCGTACATGAAGGGACCCAACACCAGCACGCCCAGCAGGACCGGGGGCTCTGACAGGAAATACAAAAAGAACAGAGCTGAGCTTGAAAAAAAAAACTATACTTAAATGTATAAATTTGCATTCAAGTTAAAATTGCTGTGAAATCATAAATCACACTTTTCCTTTGGAAAGAAGATCGTTTGCTGATTTGCAAATGTAAAAAAATACATTTTCTATAAATGATAGATCAGGTCTGCTCATTTTAAAATGAAATAAAAAGCTTGAGAGTAAAATAAAATTCAACTGAACTTTTAGAGCATTCAACCTTGGAATGAAGCATCTTTGGTCACACCTCGAGTTATGTTGATCTTATACTGTATACTGTAGATACTTAAGAAATGTTTGCAGTGTCTTCATTTACAAGAAATACTTGCAATGCCATTTGTAAGAAAAAGTGTCAATTTTTTCAGGTGCTCCATGACACTCAGCAGAAAGCTGTTCAGATACAACAGACCAGTCAAACTCATCTAAGGGAAGAAGGCTGGACACACAGGCCACATTGAAGTTAGAACAGGTGACATATGTTGCCTTTGCACATGAATATTACAGCAAACTGTCTCTAAAAATAAGACATTATCTTACCCGAGCATACGTTGTTTGGCTCTTGTAGCTCAAACCTGAGACAGGCCTCGTCCAGGTGCTGTGACCGGAGTTTAAAAGTCATCCTGTGGTTGAAATTTGGGTTGAAGCCTTTCACCACGCAGCTTCGCTTTATTTTCACTACCTGAGTGTGTATCTGTAAGCTCACCTGGACACACACACCTGAAAAACACAAAAGCATGGATGCATTACAAAGACTTGCAAGACTCAATTTTTTTCACCATCCATAAGCTTTTTCCAGACCTAAAAGACCTCATACCTGCATCTGTGAGCAGCTGTAGCCCACGGGCCCTCAGGACGACCACAGAGAGGCGCTGCAGAGCTGGACTGTAGCTGAGAGATATCTGCACATCACCCAGCTCTGAACACTGACACAAATTAAAGAGGACATGTGATTTTTTTTACATTTTATTGTACACATGTGATCTTCCTGTGTGTTACAGTGTGTACCTGTGTGTCGTCCTCTGTCTCCAGGTCTCTCCACAGAACCCTGCCTGCCTGACCGAGCTCCCCCTCCAGAGGAAACAGCACCCGGCCAACAGCGTGGCGTTTGCCGCCTTGCTCCACACTCAGCACACACACACTCAGAGTTCCCTGAGGTACACACACTCGGGACACCTGTGGAAACAGAAAGATTGTGAGGTCAGACAAATTCACAGTGGTGGATTCTAACTAAATACTTTGACGAGAGTCAGTTAATAAGCACAATTTGTTGTGGGCCTTTTTGTTTCTTGACATTTTCTACTTCAGCTCAGCAGATAACAGAACTGGTTTAATCATTCTTGTCCTCACCTGGAAAACGAAGCAGTCGTTGAACTCCGGGTCGGGCCCCGTGCCTCGGGCCTTGGCCTGGCGAGGCCTTCGGTCATCAGGAAGAAGCCGGAGCTCCACCAGCGTGACATTTCCGTGGAAGCGTGGAGGGAGATTTCCAAGGCGGATCAAGGAGACCATGAGCTGCTCACTACCATGTCTGTACTCCACAGAGAAGCAGAGGCGAGTGGCCATGCCGGGCGGAGGGGCCACCACCTCGTTCAGGGGGACAGAGTAGAGACCGGCCAGCACCGTCCCCACCGGGTACCATCCTAATGGAAACAAGTTTTCATTTTTGTATGTGAGTTTCTTGCAATTTAGACTATTGTGAAGACATTCATTGACCCAGATGACCGTCACTGACTCTGGTGTTCCTTCAGCTCTATTCACACACATTCCTCCTCTATTCACACATGTTCCTCCTCCAGCTCCATTCACACATGTTCCTCCAGCTCTATTCACATATGCCCAAAACTCCTGATATCTTCCTGAAATGTTCATGGTGAGCAGCATGTGTGGACGCAAACAGCTGAATTTTGCACCCTGCCTTTATCCGGAATTCCTGCCAACCCTCGAGCTAACTTTCCGCATGACCAGCGCACAATCTTCGCTCAACCGGTGCGATCTCTGTTCACATAATGAAACTGCCTCATTATGTTTTGTGCTCATCAATATGTTATTATCCAGTCTTTCAATGATACTGTGAATATGTTGATCTACACATAGCATTGATATAAAGACAAAATTGTCTTTATAGCATCAGACTCTGTTACTCTGTCCGCCACTTTCACATTGTTCTTTTTACATCAGGTCATGTCTTGCATCCTGAGATTTTGAAACTAAAGTTATTTAAGAGGTTTATCTCTACAAGTACAACAACAGCATACTCATCTGAGTGACAAGTTGATTTTTGAAGAAATGACAAATAGACACGTCCCAGCTGTAGCTAGCTAATTCAGTAAGAATGAGCTTCATCAGTAAGCTGCAGTCTTCAATATACTAATTGTTGTTTGCACCTGACTCATTCATTTCTCTCAGGACAATGATTGATATATTTTTGAAAAGCTAAGGCTGACAGGTCCCAGACAAAAAGACAAAATCCTCACAACATGATGATTCATGTAGAAGGCGTGAACAAAGAAACACCATTTTCATAAAATGTGGATCGGAACTAATTAAATCAAAAAATGATCACAGAAAATGTTATTGTCAATGATCACAAAATAAGCAAAGATGGTTAACATGAAGGTGGTAATGACCTACTGCTTACTGACAGTGATCCACGATGGTCTAAAATGCTCCTCCGTACCTCCATCTTTAACTCCTCTCCTTCTTTGTCCTCCTTATTTTTCATGTCAGCTTGGTTTTGTGTCATGAAGCGAGGGGGCAAAGCGAAAGGGATCTCATCGGGCCTTTCACACAAAGAGACAAAGGTTATCGATTATGCCTTCTGCATTGAGATTTTTTGTCAGAAAACATGTTTACAGGATAAGATCAGCAAAGAGATATAATGTACCACTTTGTCCACAGGGGGCGCCAAAAATTACATAAACCAAAATTCCCTGACTGGATCTGACTTGATTAAATACACTTTTGGAGTTTTTGGTTATAAAATTAATACTTTAAAAACATATATATACTAATGAGCTACCACTGATACTGGGATGTGTTTTTTTGTCTAAGTGATTATTTGAGCAGGGGCGGATCCTAAACAATGATTGGCTAAGTCAAAGAGACTTCTTTAAAATCAATTTTTTGGGCTGTGTTACAACAGGCTGCTAATTGTTTTATTTGCATTTCAATGCAGCAGATTTAGTTTTGTTAAAAAATTTAAATTATGATCAAACATTTTCTTATTGAGTCTTCAAAGAATCAAGCTTAGAAGATGTACATGTTGGCACTCTGTTATGTCACTCATGAATATTAAATCTGTATGGTACTTAAATTGAAGTAGTTGGAGTAAACATGAGTGGTGGAACATGGATAAATAAATGCTCTTTTTTCTTGGATGTGTGTACGCACAAAACTTCAGGTCAACTTCAGTAGGTGCGCCAGTTTGGCCACCCCTGTCAACAGTCAATTTTTTCTGTTTGTCTATAAAACTCTGATTTTCACTTCAGCCTGCTCAAAAGCTATAGGCAAAAAAATCTAAGAGTATCTGGTTTTATCTTACTGTTTTCATGCTTTAAGACATTATTCAATTGTGTTGCAGATTCTGTTCAATGATACGCTGTTGAATATTATTATATAAAATAAAAATAAATTCTTTGGGTTATCACGTAAAATGAGCTTTTCTAAACAACTTGTTGGTACGATACTAGCAAATGAAAATAAAATGAAGCATAAATAAATAAAGATAAGCACTTGGTAGGATTATGTGCATGTTTAGCATGTTTGTTTTTTTGCTTGGTACTAACGTGGTCCAGAGGCCCTGAGACACCAGGATCACAGGAGGAGAGCACGCTGGTACTGCAGGCACCGAAGAGAGCAGCTCCTCGTACTGCCTCTGACTCCTCTTCTTCCTCCACAGACAATACACCATCAGACCCAGCAGCAGCAGCACCAGGAGACCCACAGACACACCGACAGCCAGGGACACCTGATCTGAACAAACAAACACATTAACAATGAAAACAAGTATGTTAGGCATGGAGTCCAATACAGTTCACCGCTTACCTGTCATAGTTATTCAGTTGCACCAACAGAAGGTGATTGTTCTTGTCAACTTTTCTCAGTCTAGTTAAAGCAACGTCTAGTTTTATTTTTGGACACTGGAGTCTCTTGTGGTTGAGCTGGTTGGAAGTGGTGTGAAAAGTGAATACTGAAAGTACAACACAGGTGGCTGATTCTCACATCCCACTCTGTTATCTTTTTTTTGGGGGTGGGGGGGGCAGCTTAAAGGGACACACATTTTATTTTGTTCATTCATGTGTGTGAGTAATGTTTGCTTCACATTACAGCTACTCCAAATCAGTTTCATTTATACAACAATATTCACCACTCTACCGACAATCAGCTGTAGCAGTTATAAGATCTTAAATTAATTCTAATATTGAAGCTCCTGTGAGGAGTTTTTACCTCGATATGAAACAGATTGAAATCAACAATGATGCCTCTTTATAACGTACAAAAGCAAACAAGACCATAAGCAAGAAGACTGACTACTTCTATATAGTCATTTTAATGCCTATAACCGCTGTCACAGGGTAGGTGTCAGACACACTGAAGAAAACGCCTTTTTAATGTTTTACAGAACAAATAATCACAATTGGCGACACATTTGGGAGTTAGAAGAAAGCAGGATGAGATATTTTGTCAGAAAACACTACATACTCATGTACAGTACAAGATCAGCATAGAAGTCAAATGTACTGCTTTGTCCACAGGGGGGCGCCAAAATCAACAAAAATTATATTTTCTTTGTTTGCGTAATCAAGCCAGCCTGAAACCATAAACATGATAATTGTTAGTGAGCATGCAGAAGTTCACACGTTGCTCATATCACCCCATGTACAGCTTCACACTGCAGCCTTTTATATTCGTCCATGTTTTATAAGTCCTGTCTGATACCCCTAACAAACAACAACAAGCATGTTAATAACTTAATATAAATGTCAAACGACTGCCCTAACAACTGACCCGGTCTTAAACCAATATCAAAAGGCTCATTAGCCACTCAGCCACCAGTCCTTGTTTCACTTACACACATGCACACACACACACGGACCGTTTCGAGATTGGACGGTAGCTAATGGGATGACAGCTAATCCTAAGAGCTAAAGGCAGAGTGATGGCCCCTCTCCCTCACAAACACGCACATGCACACATCTCTCAACACACACATTGAGCAAGAAAAATCCCCAAATTTACACTCGCGCCAAGTTCACATTGGGTCCGGTAATGAGGAAAGAGACAGCGGTGAAGATCAAGCTGAAGACAGTTGACAAGAGAGGAAAGTAGACAGTTTGAGGGTGTGGGGGCAGCTGGGAACAAGCAGGGTGATTTTCTTAAGATGTGAGGGAGGAAGAGTGGAAGAGCGGAGGAGAGAGAGCTGCCATTTAGTGCTACCTGCTCTTTGGCAAGCAAGAGGCCAAAACTGGACACAAGGTATAAAGGTAAGATTTTGTCTTCTATTTGATATTGCACTGTAATTTTGTGCACATGGACGCTCATATGTATAACTTGGTATTTATTTTTTAGTACAGACATACTGTGCGGTAAGCCTGATATCTGCACGTCTGTTATTGTGAAACACTGCCAGGTCAGTTCTGGACACAGTTAAGTTTGAAAGCTTGGACGTTGGTTTAAAACTTTACATTGATTCCCTTTTGTTTTTGTGAAAATATATCAGGCAGGGTTGCATTGAATATCTGTAAATTTATTACAGAAATATTGTAAAAACATGTTTATTAAATGCATAAATATACAAGTCTTAACATGCTGACTAAATCTGTTGGTATAGATTCAAAAAAACATGTTCATTATTATATATTATAACTTCTGAAGTCCACTCTTGCTGTTTCTTTCTTTGTCTCCTTTGCCTCCTTTGTCATCCGTTAATTGGAGGCCAAATGCTCTCTTAAACTGTCTCGATCAATCCCTCCAAATGATCAAGTAATCTGGATGGTGTAATCCAATTAGGCTAATCCCGGAGTGCCTGTGAATATGCTGCCAAGTGTGTGGGTGTGTGTGCACTGTCAGGGTTAGTGTTTAAAAAGTCAGACAGAAAAAAAGATCAAATGATTAGTTTATTGACTTTAGAAATAAAAACGTTTTGCTTTCTTTCAACTCTTAAATCTGTGGTTAATATGACGCTTTAGCTAGCTGCCAGAAAGGTTAGTTTATTATGACAGGAAGCAAAAAGAGACAGCTAGCCTAGCTCTGTACAATATCAACAAAATCAACCAAACAGTACTCATTAAGCTTAAGAAATCTGTTACAAACCAAAGTGGGACATTTTAAACGTGAGACTATTTCTTAGCCAGAAGGTGTAAGTGTGGTGCCTGTTTTCTCATCTTACTACCTGTACTTCTTCATGTTGAAAAAATTGGAAACATGCAGCTATACTTTTTTTAAATGAGGCAATATATCAAATGACTGAAAGAGTTCCTTGTAGCCTACTGATGAACCTACAAAGACTTATGAACATAGGCAGCTGCTCCAAGGAACAAGTGAGTTTCAGCTCATGTTCAGCTAACTGGCCTCCCACTGACCTCTATTGGTTCATGCTCAATGCATTGTTTTTGGCCTAGGCAGGCAGTTGTTTTGAGCAATAATGATCTTTAAATGCTCTAGACTTCCCAGGACCAAACAGCTGAAAGAGTTCAGAATCAGAATTAAAAAATACTTTATTAAACCCTGAGGAGAAATTTTGGCATTCCAGTTGCTCTTATACAGAAAATCCACGAAGAAAATAGTAAATACAAAGAACTTTGAAATATTTAAAACATGTTATTTATATACAGTAATGTTCAAAATAATATATATGAAGACAATGAGATTAGAAATATAAGGAGCAAGTACAAAAACTGCATCCAGTTTGCACAGTCACTGCAGTCTTGCACATTTGCATGAATGAAAATAACATGTTCTCCGTGAGTTAGTTTGAACCCCCATTGGTTAAAAACAAGGGTTAATGAAGGATTAAGGATGAAGACCAATTAGCCACTCAAAGATGTGTCTTTTTTTCCACAGATTTGTGCTGCTGCCATGGCGAGGCGTGGTCGCCCCGCCTCTGAGAGCTACCAGTCAGTCTGCTATTCGGGAAGTTCGTCAGTCTCTTTATCTAATGCAGCTGAGATTGTTGGATTGGATGATGAGGATGACCATGCGCCCATTTTCTCCCTCTCCAAAAGCTCCATGGATGTGGTCATGGTGTCCGGGCTGCCATACAAGCGAGACCCGGCTTGGGCCAGAACAGACCTGAGACGCAGCTCTAGCACCAACACGCACTCTGAGCAGAATTCAGTGACGCTCCAACAGCTTCATCCTCAAATGTGGCAGCACATCAACTCGACCAACAACCACCAGTTACCACTAACAGCCCAAAACGTGGACATGCAAAGCCCTCCTGTCCTCAGTGAGCGCTGGATTGCTAACATGCAGCGCTGGAGTGGTTGTAGCGCCAGCACACACAGCCGCAGCAGCACTCCAGATACGATTGTATGGAAGGAGGGAAATTCGCGCCCCTCAAGTCTTACCCAAATCACCTCTTGGTCTGCAGCGCCAGACTCTCCCGTGTTCAAATCAACCTCCTCAGCTACCACACATTCTCCCTCTCCCTTGATCAACCCCCTGCAGACACCAACGTTGACTAATTCTTCTTCTTCTCTTCTCACACTGAACGCTCAACAGCCCCTGCAGGCTTCAACCTCCTCACCCTTATCGTCAAACTCCCCCAATCTCCAACACCTTACCAGCTCAAAGGATGAGGGATTCCTGGAGAATCACATGCTTTCTTTTACATTCCCTTCCCCGATCCCTTCATCTGTTAGCACAGGAGAAGGAGACACAGCGTCAGATGCTGGATGCCTTGATGATGTGATAGAAGCGCTGCAAAGTCCTGGTAGCGCACAGTTATTGGAGAGGGGAGGAGTGAGAAGCCAGGTGCAGCTGTCAAGCCCCCTGGAACCTGGTTCTTGTCTTTCTCTAGAGCTATGCAGTCCTGGAGGCATGCAGTTATCAGAAAGTGGAGAATTGAGAAGCCCGGTGCAAAATTTTGGCTACGTCAAGCCTGACTTTTGTCCCTCTCTAGATATACACAGTCCTGGAGACACACGGTTATCAGAGAGTGGAGAAATAAGAAGCCCAGTGCAAATGTGTGGCTACCTGGAGCCAACTTTTCAGGCAGAGGGACAAGAATCAGAAAGCAAACATCCAGTTTGCCATCTTCAGCTTCCATGGCAGCCAGTTCAGAGCTTTTCAACAGGCAGAGAAAGGAAGTTACCCCTGGTTTCTTCTCGGAGTGACTCGCAGTTGGGTGAATGCTGCAGGTGCAACTTAAACATGAGAGAGGGCCTCACAAAGGCTCCAAAGGTGGAAGTCTTCCGGGAGGGGGGTACAATGACTTCAAGGCTGCAGCTGGTAGACGCAGCAGTGCAGACGATCTCTCCAATTGGCTCTTTTTGGGGTCTCAGGAGAAACACTTCTAACTCCAACATGGGCTCTCATTCCCTCTTGGGTTCACCGCCTGGATCAAGGCTTAACCTGATTTCCTCAGTGGGATCGAACTCTAATCTGGTGTCCCCATCCTCAAGCATGTTTCCTGTGAGCAGCGAAGAGGAGGAGGAGAGACATGAAGATGACCCCGCGTGGGAGATCAACTCTCCCACCTCACACAATCTAGAGAGAAGAAGGTCATGTCTGAAGATGCAGGGCGAAACGAAGGACAAGCTACACAGGAGGAGCAGCATAAAGCAGGTGCAGTGGGATGAAGAAGGGATGACATGGGACATTCACGGAGCAGCTGTGGACCCAGAGGTGCTGAGCACAGCCATACAGAGGCATCTGGAACTGAAGAACAGCCCCCAACTCGCAAAACATCTATCAAAGAAGAAAAAGAAAGCTACAAAGCCTCCTTATATATCAAACGTAGTGAAGGCCATGACCCCAGAGCTTAATCCGCCTGCAATGATCATTTCATCGACTTGTATGGTGGAGCCTGAGAGTGAGGACCTACCAGAGGCAGAAAAAGGGAGTCCGGTGGCAGAAAAAAGAGCAGTGAAAAAGGAAGAAACAGCAGAAACTCCTCGTAGAATAAGCAGAGCGGAGGCAGTTGATGCTGAAGAAGATGAGGAAGTGTACGGAGGGGAAGGCTCCAGCCAACCCAAGTCACCCTCGCACAGCAGTAGTGGACAGAGCCGCAGGAGGAATGTAATCAGGTCACTTAGGCCTGGGTGGTGTGGAGGCTCCAGAAAGGCAGATGACTGATCGTGCAAAGGGATTTATTGACTTTAATTAGAGAAGTGAGGATTTGAGAAAAGTGTTATTTTATTTTTCTCTGATTTCACTTATCACCAAACACTCACATCAATGAGCTTAACATGGTTAGTTAGTTTGTAGACTCCCATTTTGAAGCCACAAATTGGTATTTGGCCATTTAACCTTGTTTTTCAGGTCATAAATAACCTCAAATAATGGTAGAATAAGCAGTACAGCTCTACTCTGGCTGAGAAGTTGCTGTGGTAGTAGTTTGTCAATCACAAGGTGGCCAAGCTTGAAGCATATCCTTCTTGATTTTCTATTTCTCTCTAAATGGGACCATCATTTACAAGATGAACTACATGCCTGAAACTCATGAGGAAAGTGTTTATTGTGGTATTCAATTAAGAATTAATGTCATTCTTCATAGACCTCTATGGCTGAGAGGCTAAAAGTGAAGCCAATGCCAGTGTCAAAATCTGCAGTTCCTCAAATGGCCACTTGAGGCTAGCTCCAAGAGTGAGTCACTCCCCATAGACCCCCATGTTAAAATAGCAAAATTAAAGTTGATGTTAAAATGTTAAAATCCTGCAATAAAAACACTTTTTTTACAAAGATAATTTCAAGCATGCATGACAAATGTAAATGGAGTTCATTTTTATATACATAACACAGTTTTTTATTAAGTCAAAGCTTTAAGTTATGTACTATTATGTATTTGCATGGCTGTCTGTAGATGCAGGTAAAAGTCTGCTGGCTGTCACCGCAGCTAATTTTAGTAACTAAAGCTGACATCTTTGGGATCCACCAACCCACTTGTGGAAATGTTATAAATTCTGGCTCAGAAAAAAACAAGATGGAGTCAGCAAAAATGAAACACTTAGTGATGGGTAGAGGTTTTCATGGAATTCAATTACCGGTAATTAAGACAACTTGAATAAGGTCATACATTTTCTATGAATGTATATGTTCAATAAAAACAGATGTTTCTTTGTGATCCGTCACTCTAACATGTTGTGCTCTGTTTGGAGACTGAAAATGATTAAAGATGTTATCATGAGCGCAGCTTTGAGAGACCCATTCTTTACTTGAACTCATCTTCATGCTATTTTATATTCAACCACTGTTGAACAGGGTGATACTGATATCAGTGTTAAAGAGTTTTAACTCTTGTTTTACATATTAACAACTAAATCTGTATAAAAATAAAGTTAGACATATCCATATATATCCTCAGCATTTTCTAACTTATCAGCTACACATCATGACATTTCACTTTTAGAACCAGGTACATCCTGCTGACAATGATTCTGAGCATATACTAGTTAACTAGTTTGCATTTTTTGAGTATCAAATTGCTAATCAATCTTTTAACCTATTAGAGCATGAGATGATCTATTCTTCTGGACTTAAGAACAAAACCCCAGAGATGATCTCCGAGTTTACAGCTGACAAATGAGCATGTCCAAGGTTTACTCTGAAAACGACATGAACACAGGATGTGATTCAGCTTCACTCTCTCATTCACCATGAAAACATACACAAAGTTGAGTTGCATGTAAACTTGGTGAACCTCAGTGTTGAGGTTTGACCATTCAGGCGCTACGGTTCAGATGAGCGGGCACATTCTCTCTCATTCACTACAGAAAAAAGCTCAACTCGCCAGCGGCTTCCACTGCAGTTGTTGTTTTCATATTTTCAAAAATGTTTGTAGAGCTGGCAAAAGGACTCTTTGGCTTTTGATTTATTTATTTGTTCATTCTGAATTTCTGGTCTGAAAGTGTCTATTTATTCAAGGTAAACATGTTTTATATCAGTGAGAGATGTATACAATTGTAAAAGTGTGAAGTAATCTGTAATTATTTATTTTTGGGCTTTTTATGCCTTTATTACAGAGATAGGACAGTGGATAGAATCGGAATCAAGGAGAGAGAGATTGGGGAATGACATGTGAGGAAGAGGCCACAGGTCGGATTTGAACCCGGGCCGCCAGCTTTGAGGACTGCAGCCTCTGTACATGGCCTGAGCCGTTCGGCAACCGCTGCCCCTGTAATTAAGTTATTATTTGAATCAAAATCAGCTTTGTTGGCCGTGTTTATGTGCACATACAAGAACTTTGCCTCTGGGTAACTTTGCCCTTTATGTACAAGCTTTAACAAGTAAACATTTCACTCGTTTTTTAAAGCCTACATGAGACAATCACTCAGTGGTGAAAAGGAGGCTAAAATGAACATGAAAATAAGTGATGTCATTATGTAACAGATGGGTAAGTTTACATGAGGCCGACCGAATCCCAGCAGTGCTAACATTTAGAACAACATTACTCCCTCTGGTGTGATATTTGTTAAGTAAGCTTTTCAGTCTATTCAATAGTTGTGAAAACAGTTTACTTGAAACCTAACTTTGATTATTACCAGAATGTTGTGACTGTGGGAGTACAAGCGTAGGAATTCCTCCTCTGGGAACAAGAATGAAAAGTTTTTAGGCCATTTTCAGGGCAGATACACAGTTGACATGTGATTTTCCTTGGACTCATTTAAACTATATATGCTGTAGATGTGGGATATGAAAGTAAAGGGTCATTTTCAGGTCACTATGTCACCACTCTAGGTCATGTGGCATGATGTGATGTTTGTTGATGTATAGTGCAGTATTGTCTTTGCCCTGTGTGCATGTTGCTGTATTGTGTACTGCAAACTAAATGTATGTGAAAGTGCTGATGGGACTCCCTGAAATCCTCTTTTTCTCAGCGGCAGTGGAAACTCATAGCTAGAGGAGAACAATCCAGTGCTGGGCCTTTGTTGTGACACAGCACATTGTCCCTGGAGGTGTGCTGTTGTGTGTTTATGTGTGTGTGTGTACTGTATGTGTACTTGTGCATGTACATCCACATGTGTTCACTGCCTGGTATAAATAGCGTGGGATGTGTGCCGGCCGCTGATTCTGTAGATGAAGATGGCTGTACCTGGACCTCCGCTACTTCTCCTTCTGTCTGTGCTGCTGCCGCTGCTGTTGAGCGAGGCGTCTCTGCCTGCAGCTGCGTACACACTCACTCCCGGGCGACAGCCACAGCCCAAGATCCTCCACCTAGGTGAGGACAAACATCAACACTTCCAACACTTCAGCAAAGTTACACTCATTGAGTTTGTTTGTTTAAAATTCATCTTTCTTCGTGTGTGTTCTTCTCCTCTTAGACT
The DNA here is from genome assembly GCA_020745685.1 of Tautogolabrus adspersus. NCBI lineage: Eukaryota > Metazoa > Chordata > Actinopteri > Labriformes > Labridae > Tautogolabrus > Tautogolabrus adspersus. The sequence goes on from CM036554.1 coordinate 18,444,582, forward strand.
GGCCCAGGGATTGTGGTATGGCTCACTTCAAGCCCAACATGGCTGAGAGGATTGTCTCTGGAAACGAGGCAAGACCTCACTCCTGGCCCTGGCAGGTCTCACTTCAGGTAAATGTCTTTCTTTAAACAGGTTTCAGTACCTAGGGTAGAAAGGTCTTGAATCAGCATTTAATGTTTCACACAAAACTTTGGTTCACTTGCTAACTGAACAAGACGAATATTCACCATAAATTGGCAAAACTCAAACTCTCAATGGGGCCAGAACTAATGTGTTTTTTTTCATCCATTGTTCTTTTTTGTTCTGTTAGTGCACAAATATATATTTGAATTTTACTCTTACTTTTAAGTTGCTAGAAAAGCTTATACTACTTGTTCTACATGTTCTAGAAAGTGTTTGAAAAAAACATTCTTATATAGAGGGGGAAAAAATCAACTTGTCAGCGCCCTCTGTTGGACAAACACTGCATTGTTTCTAAATAACAAACATACAGTACAGTTCTGAAATTTCTCACAGTGAAGACAAAATCTACGGTGTTGCCTCAGTATTTTGCAAAAAACTAAATTGGTAGATTTTCTTTTTTTCCACTCTGTGATCTATAGCACCTGGAATTCCATACCAAACGCTTGGTGGATATTTGCGGTTCATCACTGACTCCAAACTTTCTTATACTTAAGTGTAAATTGCTCAATCACTCTTCTCTCAATCCTGTGCTTGGGTCTATAAATGTAGTATAGCAACTTGTACTTTCTGTCAAGGACACTCTGGAAAAAGAGATTTTTTAATCTCAATGAGTTTCTTCCCCGGTTAAAAAAAAAGGGTACATTAAAAAAAATACTTTTCAGTTTTATTTAAATTTAAATATCAAGTTTAAATTACTGCTGACATTAAGTTAAAATTAGCTTTCTTTTTAACCTCCATGAATAAATAGAAGACTAAATAAAAGACTTGTAATGAGGCTGTTAAAAAGGTTGTGGGTAGAGTGTGAGAGGCCCAGGTCAAGGTGTTGAATAACATTTACTAACTAGCACTGTGGATCTATGATGTGATATGTGAAGGTTTCTGTAAGAGGTGAGCTTGAAGTAACACTTCAAATAAAGGCCTCACTATTCACCATTAACTAGTTGCTTGTTAACATGCTAATTAGTAGCGTACTGGCTGCTTATTCGTCATTATTAAGAGTTCATTAGTACCTTACTCTACATGACTCTACATAGCTAATAGGCCATTAAATAAGAGTTTGACCTCCATACATCTCCTAATTACTGCTTATTGATAATAAGTTAGGAAGTTGTTGAAAATGAATTGTGAACTTAAAAATGCTTACTTCTACCTTATAAGGGCCACACTAAGCAAAGCATAGTCAGATCAGAATTAATGTTCACGAGCTTGATTTTTAAATAATCTCACACCACTGAGGATGTTGTCTTGTTGTCTCCTATAGGTTCGTCCAAGGGGAAGTAAACATTACATTCATGTCTGTGGAGGAACTCTCATCCACAAGAACTGGATCCTTACTGCTGCTCACTGCTTCCAAAAGTAAAAAAAGAATACTTCAATCAACACAAAATTAGATGTTATAAAAAAAGACAGCACGATGTGAACTTGAAAGGACTTACTTTAGCTGTCTTTCGTTCCTCTCAGGGGTAAAGCTGAGGATGCTGGGAGCTGGAGAATCCTCCTGGGGAAGCACAAGCTGAAGCGCTCAGAGCATGCAGAGAGGATTTTCCCCGTGAAGAGGATCTACCGGCACGAGAACTTCCGTTACCCCGCTCACAGCGAGCTGGACTACGACATCGCCCTGGTGAAGGCTGGCACAGACATCGTCCCTTCAAACTTCATCCGCTACGCCTGCCTGCCGCGCAAGCAGATCAGCCTCAAACCGGGACACTACTGCTGGGTGACAGGCTGGGGAGACACCCGGGGTGAGTGCAGGGAAGCAGGTTGAATAGAGAGAGAGGGGAGAAAAGTCTGGAAGTCCACTCAACAACAACTGGTTAACAAAACTGAATCCACAGACATGCTTTGAGCTGAAAGCTAACATTATAAGAGCAAAGAAAAGCCATCATAATGCTTTTTAAGATACTGAATACCTTAGCTAAAAGATACAATTTTATATTGAAAGTCTCTTGAAGGTTTTTAAATGAAAAAATATTTGAAATGTTTTCGTAGGGACATTTTAGAGTTTTGTCAAATTCAAGTCAGGCCAAAATATTTAAAGTTTCTAAAACAGTATTGGAGAAGTTATGAAGCCGAATTTTGATATAAATGATCTAAACTCTGATATCAAGACTCCCGAGGAGAACTGAAAGTGACAGTATTTAAATAACAGCGATCTTAAAACACAAGAATGCTACCAATTTAGTGGTGCTGCACTTTTAACAATGAACTTGTTTGTTTTTTTGTTTCCAAGAAAATGTGCTAATGCTACACACGCAAACACAAATATATTTCAATGACAGACAATCAAAGGTAGTATAAAATGATGATCTCTTTTTCAAACCATTTTGAATGTGAACATTTTTAATACATTTGCAAACCTCTGATTCAGCAGTATTTCAGCACTGCATAATTTCTATAGCTGTAGCTATGTTCAAGTAACCTATACAGTATCAAGCAAGTGAAATTTGATCTCGTTATTGATTTGGCAATCCATTCAGCACTTAAAATTAGAAATACAAACCTGCAGGAAAAGTCCAATTTATAATCAAAGCCTGCTAGATTGACTACAAATCAAGACATTTAAATCAAAATGCAGTTAAAGTTTCATACATTTCCTCCAACGTATCTCAGGTGGGAAGGAGAATGTGTCTCTGGCTGAAGCCCTGAATCAGGCCCGTCTGCCCATCATCGACTTCAAGACCTGCAGGCAGAAGAAATTCTGGGGCGATCGTGTCAGAGACTCCATGATCTGTGCCGGGTTCAGGGATACTGAGGACCCTCCTGCTGCATGCCAGGTATGACCAATTCACAAGTAATACAACAATCTACTCCTGTCATTTCCCCTCTTACTTATCAATCACCTCCTTATTCTTCTCCCAGGGTGACTCTGGTGGCCCTCTGCTGTGCCAGCTGGGGCGGGACCGCTGGGAGGTGCACGGCGTGGTGAGCTTCGGCCCTATCGGCTGCACTGTGGAGAACAAACCCAGCGTCTTCACCCGCACCGCCGCCTACATCCCCTGGATCGAGGCGACACGCATCAGGGACTTCTTCCTGCACTAAGTGGTCTACCTGACCGACAGCAAACATAAGCTCTGCTCTGTTCCATGTCTGATTCACACATGACTACAAAGTGTTTCCTTCACATTTCATTCATGTTCACCACAGACATGTTCAATATTTTTCAGTTCTTAATGTGCAATAATTATTTTCTTACACGCTGTGACTTGAAGTCTAAACTGTGAACTACTGTGGTTTCAAACAGCAGAACGTTTTGACTGCAAGGTTTACACATCTCATGATGACTTTTCAAATCCAGTCGACATTTGTGCAATAAAATTGGTCAAAAGCAAAATCTTTGGCAACATTTCCCATTTTTTTATTACATTTAGTTTTTTTTCAGCGGGTTTGATGGAATACACAAACAGGACAGCTTTACAGGGATTTTCTTCTCGTGCAGTGAAACAAAAACCCACCGCTAAGACGCTTTGAATAAATACAAGAGTAGAACAGACCGTAAGGCTTAGGTCTGTGTTTAGTCGGAAATCTCATTGCTCTCCTTCAACAGAAGAGTCTTTCAGTCCAAAATCAGAACGTGAATCTGAAGAAGCTCATCAGATGTCACATTGGCTCATTTAACCCATGTCAGGCTTCACCAAACAAGACTTCAAGTAGTCTTTTATACACAATTATAAAACAGATGACACACATCTTTGTAACATCCTCAGAGACTTCTTATTACTGATCTGATCAATTAGAAAGAAAACCACAAAGGTTAACAACCAATGGTGTTATAGGACGGTCTACGTCTGGATTGTAAGTGTGTTCCAGTCCCCATTTTCACATCTTCTGTTTTCAAACATTCCCACAATGCTCCAGGAAGTGACGGTGGTAATGAGGGGGGAAACCAGGGAACAGGGACCAACTCACGCTTCCCTTTAAGCACACTGCTTTTGACCAGAGTCTAATTCCTCTTAGCGCTGTGGTTAAAGGCTGTGTCCTGGGAGTGATGTTTGGCCCTAGTGTGGAAACAGATGTGTGTGGTGGAGTTTAGTACAGCCTGGACGATGATGACGAGGAGCCGGTGATGTGGTCCCAGTTGTTGTAGAGAGCGTAGGCACCAGACAGAGCTAAACCAGCCAGACCTCCTCGTGCTACACCCTTAAGGCCACCTGCAATCGCAGAGAAGAAGTAGAAGAAGCAATGAAACTGTGTGTTGGCATCAAATAAACAAACATCTCAACCATCAGTCCAATAATACCTTCTGGAAATGTTCTTTAAAGATGAATTTTTTGGGCCATTTTTGCTTTTTATTAAAGAGGACGGCTGAGAGACAGGACATTTTGGGAAGAGAGAGAGTGTGACGACGACATGCAGCAAAGGGCCGAGGACGAACCCGAACCCCCGGCCGCCGCGACAATGACTATTGCCTCCGTACATGAGGCGCACAACACAACCGCTAGGCCAAATGGCGCCTTCTGAGCACACTACTTTAACAGAACTATTCCAATAATTTATCAAGCACATTTAAAGAAAAATATTATTCTCATCTCTCTTTCTTAAATGTAAGAATCGCTGCTTCAAAGTTTTCATTTTTAAAATGAGGTATTTCCTTTCTAACTGAAATTGAAGAAGTGATATCTAAGAGGAAGAAAACTAATTAGACCGAAATCCAATCACATCTAAATGACATCTGCAGCACTCTGTGGTTAAAGTCAACACATTAATGGGAGGTTCAAAGCTTGATCCAAAGGCAACTGGACTTGTTGAAGATCTTGAAGACGTTTCACCACTCCTCTAAAAGGCTCCTCTCCTCCAAAGAACTGAAGAAGATCCTCAACCAGTCTAGTTGCCTTTGGATCAGGCTTCGAATTTACCATGACCTGGATGATTGAGAACCTACAAAGAAATCCTAATGGGAGGTGTTTAAGCAGAACAAGACACCTACTTCCTGATTTAAAGAGCATCCCTGTTAGCGTCCCAGCAGCCACTGTGTTGACGTCATCCTCTGCTCCCCTGGCCTTCTCTATGGCCACACCAAACACACTGTACAACAAGGCTGCAGAGGCAAAGAGAAATATACAAAGCTTTGAAAGAGGCAGAATACCTAGATCATAACACATAGCTGTCTTACACTAGTCAGTCCAGTCAGAAAAAGTTAGAGATTTACAACCCTAACAGCAACGCAAAATCTATAAAAACACACCAGTCATAAGACTAATTCATTTTTACATCCTACAAAATGATTTTCATCTGTAAGATAAGTAAATATGTTTGCTAACATAATAAGTAATGGTCTTACCAACAGAGCCCAGAGAGTTGGCCCATGATGCACCCTGTCTGGTCACCATGTTGATAATCCTGGGGAGGGAAAGCGAACATTTAGAGGATGATCCAGGTGTAGAATGAGGAGAAACACCTTTGGTGAACTGAGTCATGTCTGTATACTCACTGGACATTACGAGGTTTGGACCAAGCCATATCTTGTGTCTCCTTTAAACCCATTCTGAGACCATTGACCGCTCCGAGTGCTGCTCCTGTAATCAAAAGAGGACACAGAGAGGCTGAGAGAAGCACAGGACTCATATGCATCCATTAAGCAGACATTTAAATTCAACTGTTTATTCCAGGAAAAACATGCACCCTCAATCATGAATATTGATCGTGTATTAGAACAACCACGAGCCCTTAATTGTTCTCTTACAGCCTTCTATGCCTCTGGTTTTTATGGCTTTCTGAAAGATTTTAGTTTTGTGCTGTTGGAAGGATTTTCTCCCTTTTAGCCACAACATCTGAAGAGTTCACACTCAGGTATCAGCAACATTGTCACTATCAATTTTAAACATGAAACAGGGTCGCAGCCCACTCCTCTCCTCTGTTTGCCATTAGTTAATTTATATGTAATACACTGCCATAGATGCCATAGAAGCCTTGAATTTCCCTCGGGATCAATAAAGTATCTATCTATCTATCTATCTATCTATCTATCAGTTGGCACGTGAAAAGGGAGGCACATTATTGTCTATTATTACATGTCATTTGATCCCCAGGTGAAAGAAATGGAAAGAAAAAAAGGAAATGTTGGTGTCAAAATAAATCTGAGTGACCATTCTGAACTTTTTAGTTTAGGTATTATCTTACAAAAAAGAAGAAAGAATTGTAAGAAAGGCAAAATACTGAACAGCGTCCATGATATTCAACATGCAAGCTGAGGTAACGGCGTGACACTCTGTTGTTACAGGTGTGCTACATCTCTTACCTGTCATACAGGATCCTCCTATAGTAAAGAAAGCCAGTTCAAACCTCCCTCTGGTTTTATTGGCGCCTGTAGGAAGGATGAACTCATCTGTGTCCTAAAACGACAACATTAGCTGTTACCGTCACAAATCATGTTTACTTAACCCAACACCGGAAACCGTAAAAAGGCGAAAAGGCTGTAGCTTACCTGAATCAGGTAACGAGGGTCGACATTGAGATAGGGGGACAGAGGACTCATTCCAGTCACTGAAATGACATAACAGTAATGTTTAAAAACGTTTAACATGATTCAGAACTAACATAAATAAATTCAACGAAGCTGGCTCACAGTTAAGCTGTTAAAATGAAATCAGCTTTGAAGCTAGCTGATAGCAGCTAACTAGCTAGCATCATGGTAAAATTACATCATGCTTACAGGGAACACCGGCGAGCTCTGTGTTTGAGTATTCAGGCGCACCGCCTCCAAAAAGACCACCGAGACCACCTTTCGCCCCCCCTGCTCCTTGGGAGTTGTTGTCCATGGCTGCGAAAGATCCGAGGGGGTCACCTGGCGAAAACTGGAGCCAGGAGGCAGCTGCTAACCGATCTACCTGACGTTAGCTCTGTCGCAACACTCAAACCCAAAGACAAACTGTTCGACGACGATTCACCGCCACCAGAAGAGTCCGTCCTGTCGGTGTGTACGGCGAGTTTTCTCAATTTCAAACACCGTTTTTTAGTTACAGATTACTGAGCTCGAGTTTTCGTCATGCATACCCCTGACCTCCAGCAGCACGCTCTGCCGTAAAGCGACTGCTGACGTTGAGCTGTCGTAACGTCATCAAAACCGACAATGAAATGTAAAAAAAACGGACACTAGTGTCATACTCATCAATTTCATCTCATGAGTTTCTAATAATAACTAATTGAAACGTGAAAAGTAAAGCAACAAAAACACGTTGGACATGTTAGTGGTCCCGAAGATTTTACGACACCTCCACAGATCTGGGATCTGTTATTTTAACCCAAGGGCGGCCGGTGTGATATAGAATAATGCTACCATGCGGCTCTGTGCAGTCTAAATGATTCCCCTAAAATCTTAAATACAGGTTTTATTATAGTGTATCAAAACAGTGCAAATGCAGCGAGAAATCGTGTGTTAAAGTGATTGTTTACCAGGAGCATTAGCCTATTTGATAATAATACAAAACTTGCTCCCGATATGCTACTGGGAATATAAAGTTATTCTTTTTTCTGGATGCATAATTTGATCCTGGTAGCATGCAATTCTCGACAAGGTAGCACATCTGGACAGAACACCTGTTTGAAGCAGCCAGGGGGGGAAAAATTGACTGCAGGCCATATGAGAGAAAACTAATTGTCACAAGGGGAAAAGCAGACTTTGATGTTCATTCAACAACTTGATCATGTTGATGAAGCACTTGCATAAAAATAACAGGGAATATAACCAGCAGCAAAAGAAGTAGCCTACGTAAGTTCGTTTTAAATGTTTATGTGCATATTATTGGTTTCAGTCCGGCTTGAGACTCCGTAAAAGGTCTGTCCCCCTAAACTGAGAACTTTCTTCTATCTGCAGTAAGAGAGAAGAAATTTACTCACTGTTGAAATCCTTTTTGCTGTTTTGCCAGATGTTTGCATCTGCCTTTATAATGAGCATGCCACTTCAGCTTCATCTATATCATTTAATCCCTGTCCCAACTGGTTCCAAATATTTAGAGTCCAGGTATTTAGTTTGATAATAGCCAACGTGAAACAAGGAAACAAAGAAAAATGAACACATTGAGGAGTCTTTGATGATGGTTTCCATTGAGTTCTTCAGGATTTTCTCACTCCTTTGATTTTGTTTCTCTAAACCATTTCAGAGATACTAGCTGCTATTCTGAGTACGCTTGTCATCATAATCAAACAGTGAATCATTATTATTATAACTTTTAGTCATTTATGAGATACTTTGTCATAAATTGGGAAACTAATTTATTTGCTGAGAGTCTCTCATTAAGCTTTGTTACTAAGATTTTCTCATTATTTTTGAGATATTGAGTCATTACTCTGACACTTATTCCTTATTATGAGAGACTGTTCGTTATTTTCAAATGCCAAAGTCAGTTTTTTGATGTAGAAAATCCCTATTTTTAGATGCTACAGTGTTCCTTTGAAAGGTTTATACTATCCTGAAACTTAAACATTTTTGTAAAAAATTGATTAGTTACTTTTTTGATCCTATTTTGGACACTATTCTGAAAGTTTGTCAGTATAATGACATTTCTTCATTAGGCTTTACTGAGATACTAAGTCACATTCTGAGGAGCTGGGGGATCATTCTGAGACTATACCGTAACGTGTTGCAAACAGACTTCTTTATTTTCAGCTTCATTGTTTTCACATGCTGTCTGATTTGTCTGCTCACCTGTTGCAGTAAATAGAAAATCTCGTGGGAAAAATTATTGTAGTTCCTCGCATGTGACACACGGGGGCAGCAGAGAGCTGATAACTAAGACAGAGCAGCTGAAAAAAGGTCAAACCTGTTGGTTCTGCTACTCCTTAGCTGTTTGTCTAATTAGGCCTGATTTAATTAACTGATTCAGCTACATATGTTCCAGGTCATGATACATGCAAGTTTGGTTTGTATGATGTTGTTTTTTTATTAACGTAGAGAGAAAGAACTGGATTAAATGGCGCCTTTTAGGCCTTTAAAATAATTATTTCCCATATTTCAAAACTTCTTCTTACTTACCCATGATGCAACCGAAAGGCAAGACCACACACATGCACACGTACGTGCACGTTTTCTCAGCCCGGGTCCCAGCCATCTGCTGCCGGTCAAAGGGACAGAGGCAGTGAAGGAATTTAGTGTGTTGAATTTCCCGAATAACAGAGCATCTTATTTGGATTCTGCCATTGTATGTGTGTATTCAGACGGGGCCAAGTGGAGCGATGAAGTTTGCCATTGTCGCCCAGTGTGGGTGTTTTCAGACTCTCTGGCATGATCTGTGAGTTAGTGTTCTCTGTGTTACTGCCCAGTGTGCCCACTGTCTTTCCCACAATGCCCCATTCAGCTCTGGGCCTCTCTCTCCCTCTCTCTCTCTCTCTTTCTCAGGCTGAGTTGCCACCTATTTTGTGCCGCTGGCTAATCATCATCATCATCATCAATACCATCATCGGGCTACAAACCAAATTCTCACTTGTGGGATAAAAAAAAATTGCTGTGATGTCATCTTCCTCTTTTTTTTCGGCCACTCTTCTCCTTCATTTCCTCTCTCTCTCTCTCTCTCTCTCTCTCTCTCTCTCTCTCTCTCTCTCTCTCTTTCTTTCTTTCTTTCTTTCTTTCTTTCTTTCTTTCTTTCTGTCCCTCTGAGCTCCCAAACACAAAAGACAGAGAGGCCACGACAGGACCCCAGTGTATGCTGGTTGTCAAGGAGACAAGGAGACAGTGTTGGGTCTTTAAACTGCCTCAGAGGGGTGTGTGTGGAGTTAGGGGGGAGTTGGCCTTATTTACATGGGAAGAGGACGAGAGAGAGAGAGAGAGAGAAAGAGAGTGAGACGGGTTTGAAATACAACTTCTCTCCCTGCAGCTTATAGGACTCCGCTAAAATCATTCAGTCATCAAATATTTACAGAGCAGGCGAAATCTGGAGCTGTTCATTATGTGGAGAATGCAGTGCATACATATAGTAATGTAAATCAACCTGTCTTTTTATCCCACACACACACACCCATCCTCGTGCACACACACACACACACACACACACACACACACACACACACACACACACACACACACACACACACACACACACACACACACACACACACACACACACACACACACACACACACACACTCTGATTGTGAGGAGCTCAGGGCCCCAAAGTGTTGGCAATGCTGAGAGCTGACTGCAGAATACATTACCAGATGCTTTAAGAGTGTTTCATTCCACTGGAAGAACAAGGAGAGAAAAAAAAAAAAGCTTGACTGAAAACAGGAAAAACAGACAGAAGAGTACACACCCATCCAAACATATGCATGCACCCCCCCCATGCATATCCAGTCTCTCTTTTTTTATTCTCCCCTCTTTGCTATCTCCACTCTGCTTCTTCCTGTCCAGCGGATTGTCTGCAGCGGTCACATTATGTCCTCTCTCTCTCTCTCTTTGTGTGTGTCTCTCTCTTTCTGTGTGATCGGGGGTCTGGGGTTGTGGCCGCAGATCAGGCTCAACTCCAAGCCTGAAGTTCAATATCAAGCCCTCAACTCAACAATGAAAGCAGGAAGGGCAGGGAGAGGACGGATGAGCCACCCACTGCTGCATTCACAACAGCAAGAAACATGTGATTCTCCTCTCCTCTTCTGTGTGTTATTTTAAAGGGAAGAATCAAACTTAATTTATGCCTTATTACTCTTTTTGTTGCATCAGTTTTAATAAGTGCATCCTTAAAGAGAAATAAAGGAAGTCTTATTAGAGCAAATGAAGCCACTGTGACACATGTAGCGGTGAGTTTTGGGGTACTTCAGGGACAGACTGTTATCCCGTGCAATATTTACTCTGCAGATGTTTGAGGGCGAGCTTGCACAATCAATTTCCCTTTAATTCCCCGGCCGTAAAGTCCTCCAAAACCTGCACCCCCTCTGTTTTTTTTCCGTCTTCTTTCTGTTATACATGTGCATGCCTTTGAGAAACCATGGTGAGCAGGGTGTGTTTTCTTCTCTCCTGTTACACACATCCATGTATGTAGAAAGGGAACAACACCGAGAAAAAAAAAAAAAGGAGAAGTGGGGAAAACAATGTGGTGGCCTTTTCCCTGCATTTTGTCTTAAGTGTTTGCCGGGTTTTTTCCGCCCCTCTTCGGGTTTCTAAGGAGTGTTTGGTGATTAGTATGCAGAAAGGAAGCTGATTTGCATAAGTGAGAGCTACACAGAAAAAGCAACAAAGTTTGGTTAGTTTTACAACTATGAGTTTAATAGTGTACAAAGAGTTATTCTTGCACAGAGAACTTTTAAAAGGTTAAACGTTCATTGTTCAACACATATCTTCATTCTTTTTAGACACGTTTTTTTTTTTTAAAGGAATCCAAAGCTGAGACAGATACTATTAAAGAGGTTAATAATCACAGAAGTGGTAACAGTTAGTAACCTACACTTGGCACTGAAGAGTAGATTAATGTACTACACTGTTAATTGTCACACTCGGAGTATACAAAAAGACACAGAGGGCAAGCAATGCTGATTTCAGAAGGCTCAAGTTAATACAGAAAACTCCAGTATACCAGGACATGATTACTTCTGACACATGAACGATAGTTCAACTCATCAAATTATTCTCCATAATAAGGCATAATGTTCTTATCTGAAAAGGTCATTTAATGTTATTTTCATGTACAAAATAGAATATAAAAATACATCATAAACTTGTTACAGATGTTACGCTACAAGATTCGTTTTCTTTTTTATTACGTCAAGGCATCGGTTGGTTTGTGTGTGTGTGTGTGTGTGTAAAACTGTACCCTCTGAAAAAGCGGATACACATGCAAAAAAATATATATTTGTGGACGACTTCATCTCCAACAACACAAACAAACAAACAAAAGATAAAGTAAAACACTGTACTCTTGAGGTATTTAAAACCTCACATAAACATCTCAGACTCGTAGCTGCTGCTTTAATACTGCATTTCAATCCTAATTTTTTTAATGCACCAAAGCATGTAGAGAGAAGAGATATGGATCATGATAATGAGGCTGGATACGTTTTCTGCCACCTTAATTCATCCGCATTAAACCCAATGATATAATTTGACGCTGTAGTAAGAGATTTAGGTATGACATTGTGCGATTGTTCTCAATAAATAAAGGCACTGCTGTTCAAGCTCGTACAATACTGTAGTGTGAAAAAAAAAGGCAAAGGCATCGTTATGTAAGCCCGCTGCATTCAGACAGGCGAAGTGCAACCTTGCCTCTGTGTGGGTTTGCATGTTTAGTGCGCTGACTTGGCATTTATCCTATAAAAGTATGGGGATGCTTTTTCTCAATATTAAAAAACTCTAAAAGGATACTTTGGCATTTCAGGTTACAGGTTTGGCATATTTCCTCACTGAGCGCCTCTCGCTTTACTGCGAATGAAAGGTTCTCGCGCTGGCATTTTTATTTCTCACAACAACAGCGTTTTTTTTCTGTGTTTGAACATGTCAAAGAAAAATGTAAATGGCTCTGCTGGATCATGAAGAAAAGTGACATTGTGTAATTTTTAAACACATGTTGGTGTTACGTTTTCTAGGAGAAGCACGTTAATATATTAATATTTGAACACCAATTAAAACGGTTATAATGAAATTAATGTTTGCAATCACATCTTTTAAAGTGTATAGGAAAGTAAGAGGTGCCCAATGAGGAAAAATGCTTTAAAAAAACCCCTGTTATATCTCATTAAGTTTAGTGTTTAAGGAGGGTTTGTGTGCTGGATAAGTAACAGTTACCATCATTATAAGAATAGCATTAATAGAGTCATTATTATTGCATCATGGACTGAGGGCAGGGCAGCTCAGGGAGACAGTTTGGCACAGTCCGGGATGGTTTAAGCCCTTCACCAGTGTGGAGTCCATCCCCAGTAACATTAAGTGGTAATAAATGGCAGCTACAGAAGACCAAATGGTTTTAAAACATTCTCAGACTGGCTTTGAACTTTTAAAAGGAAGGCACGTTTGGTAGAGTTAAGGTTAGGACTCAGTAGTGGGCGGGGTCCTGAGGTTTATTCCCATGATCGCTGTCGTCTGGTTGGCTGGTTAGACAGAAGCAGCCGGGGTTGTTCCCAATGTGCTGGTCTGGTTGGCTGAGCTGCGGGGAAGTGGCGGGGCCGTGGGCCAATGAGCACGCCAGCGGGGCAGAGATGGGTGGGTCATCAGTGGGCGGAAAGGTCAGAAGGTCAAGGGGTCATGGGTTAGTTGCCGTGGCAGCTAGAGTTAGACAGACAGAGACGGACGGACGAGGAAAGGAAACAAAAAGGGCACATAAAAGGGGACATAAAAAGAAAAAAAGATAGAAGAGAGATTAGTGTCAGCTAGTGGCGTCAGGATGACAACAAGGCAGATCTACTGCAGTCGCACAGCGTGAGGGGCGCTACACCAGAGCTGCATAACACCTTCATGAGCCCTGCATGACCATTCAGAGTGACTTACACCAACCACCGGGTGGTGACATAAGGAATGGCTGGTTAGCGATGCTCATAAGCGCTCATGAAGGTGTTTTGCAGAAAGAAGAAGCCCCTCCTGCTGTGTGACTGCTGCTATAGTGATACTACTCATGCTAGCTGGGCTACGTCTAGCACAGACAGACAGTGAAACCATGGACAGAGAGGGAGACAGCATGGTTTCATGTGGGTGAGAGAGTGACCTTTATGTCCACAGAAAAGTGTCCGGGCCTCAGAGATTCTTTCAACAACTGACAAGTAGAGCTTTTGTTTAGCAGCAGGCATAAGATTTTTAAAAGATTAACAGTTGTGATTATTGATTATGGTTTGATTTTTTAACTATGAAGGATTAGAAGAGCACCTAATGACTACAGTAAGCAAAGAGGCACCGTAAGAGACAGTGATGAGAGGTTAAGAGATGGTGATTTTAGAAGGACTTTAGAAACAATTTAACAATAGACAGACTAACTACAAGAATTTAGAGGCTTTGGTTTCCATTAGAGATTTTTTTTCAATAGTCATCTTTATTGCCTTTTAGTGTTTTTTGTCCATCGCGTACAACAAGAGCTCCACCGCTCACATACACACATATATTGTAGCTAGCTAGTCCATTTCTATTGCATAAAACAGTCATGAGGCCTGTGAATCGAGAAAGGTCACCTCATCTTAAATAGACAGAGCAAAAAAAACAAACACTGCCTTTATTGCCACCTTTTTCTTCCGTGGTGACTAAAACAGTAGTAGCTACACACCTTGAATAAAGTTTGAAGTTTTACATGGAGACACTTCATCTATAAAAAGCATATCGTAGAAACAAAAATAAAAATGTACAAACTAAAAAAACGAAGAAAAAAAAATACTACAAGTATTTCAAAGCGATCTTGTTCCATAAGCTTCATATAAGCACTTTAAAATCCCTATATACAAATTTATTTTGCAGCTAAATACATGGCAACAGCACCACTCTGGCTAGGAAATATATGAAAGATGTAAACAGCCCCAATGATAAAGTCCAGTGGGCGACTGATAAGACCACAAACAGTATTTCATACAAAAGAGCTTGTAACACAGACTTCAGTAGTTCTCACACGCTGTGTTTTTAGTAGTAGAGACCAACGATCATGTTGAATTGAATGACCTCCAGAAAAAGACAATCACTGTTACTTTAAATGTCATATAGTCATTGGGCACAACACAGGATTTAATTAATAATAATAAAAAATAACATTTGTGTAATTCTAGTGGAATGAAGTTGGGTATAAATAAAAAATTCCCACAGATATTTGTAGGGTCAAAAGTAGTATTGAAGAGATAATCAACAACAACAACAACAACAACAAAAAAAACGGTTCTGAGAGAGGAAGGACTCAGAATCCAGAGTCACAAGGACCGAGTCACATGAACGGAGCGATCCACTCTAATTGAGAGGGTCCCGGCCTGCAAGCCGTCCGGTCTATCTAACAGGCGAGTGAAAGATAACCGCTGCAGCTGTCACCCTTCACATGGTTCCTCCCAATCTGCTCACTCATTTCACTTTCACTGCAACACCGTTTCACATTTTACACTGACGCTGCTTCATCGCCTGATACTGTTATTTTCTTTTTTTAAGGCATGCCGTATTACAGACACATGTAAACTGAGATTGGTCCATCGGTCTGCATGCACACACTTACAAACACACACACGCACACACTCACACGCACACATACACATAAAGTGGCTGGTGAGCTAACTAACCTCTGTCTGGGGTCACTACCCTTTGGTAAGGATGGATTCTCTTGTCGTGGCGTCGTACCTTAGTGGTCATGGCACCTGCTTACAGCCATTGACGTTCGCCAAAACAGAACACAAAAGGTTACTCATCAGAAAGACATCAAACAGTCCACCCATGGCACCAACATCAGTGAAACCAGGAATTTAAAAAATAAGTTCAAGGCTGAGGGTGAAATAAGTCAAAACTTCCAAGAGACAGATTTGTGTTGTTGTTTTGTGGTCTTCTGTTCTCTCAAGAAAATATTAATCCAAACCGCTAATTTCTCACTAAGCTTCCCTAGTAGATTCAATATCAGCTGTAAGCGAAGTCACTCTATAGCTCTGATTAAAAGAAGCTTGAACATATATTAAATCACAAACAGCGGCGCTAACACATCTACGGGTTCACTAAAAAAACTGTTAAAATTACAAGCAGAAGCTACACTATTATAAAAAGTTAAATAGCTGTCACACCACAATGCTAGTCTGCTAATACAAAGAGGAAATTAACAGGAATGGACACTTGACTACAGAATGACTGTCGAGGAATCTGTCATCCTAAAGTATGGGCAAACTTTGAGTGTTTGCTCTGTGGGGCAAGTATGTATAGGGGGGTAAGAAAGAAAGGAGGGGGGGTGTCTCTGCAATCCAGTCCGTGTGTGTGCTAGGAAGGGTTGCTATCGCTTAGCCTTTGGTTGGGAAAGCCATACCTGCAAAAACACAGGAAGAGGGGACTGTTAGCCCAGCAATGAGCATCAGCATTCACATGCATTATGTAGAGGATGTATTACAAGAGCTGGATACGGCTGCCAATCTGTACCTGTGGCAAACTGCGGTATGAGTTCTGCCATCTCATTGGACCTTTAAAGCATTGTTTGTTTTTTATGTGATTTTCAAGAATTGTCTTTGTAGTGTTATATAAGAGATAAAACCCTCTTTTATAACAACTCTCAGAGGAGGCCAAGTGGCAACCTCTGAAGCCAATGCAAAGGTGAAAAAAAACTGCAGTTCCTTAAGTGTCCACTTGAGGCTGGCTGCAAAAGTCCCATTAACGCTCATGTTAAAGTGCTTTTTCTTCCCAGCAGAAATACAGCCAGGTTAAAAAAAACTGTGTTGGTAGGAATGGCTGAATCTTTGTTGGTACACACTCCACACTGAATCTTTTTATAACTCATTGTTTTTTGATAATATTAAAGCTAAGAGTCATGCATATTTAGGGGCGGGGCTTTTCTGACTGACAGCTTGGTGTGTTGTAGCTGTTGTTCAGGAGACTAAAAGCCAGCCTCAGCTCCACCACTTTGCTTTTTACTTTGTTTGACCGAAAGTAATGATGGGACAGCATTTCCAATATGGTGACTGCCATTTTTGGACCTCAAAACTGTGTTTCAGAAAGCAATGGGTGATGTCACTGAGACTATGTCCGTGTTTTCTACAGTCTATGGTGGAAGATAAAACTTCTCCTTTTAACCACTCCTGGGCCTTGTTGTCTAATGATTAAAACAGAAATAATGAGTCAATAAAGAAAATTATGGCGGCTTTATTGTGACTTTGTTAAATACCAGATACTGACACATCAAGGTGAAATCAATTAATAAAACTAAAGAATAAAAAATACAAGAGCGAAACCCCTTTAGCCTGACAAGCTAACAGTTAGCAATGGATCAGTTTTGGCTCTCAAATTCAACTGGACTTGTCTGGTTCAGTGTGTAAACTGTACAGTTCAGTGAAGCCAAGTCTTACTGTGCCCTTTAACTGAGCGTGCGATTTCATACAAGGACACAAATTCACTTTGGGTGGTGCAAAACTACCTTCAGAAACGTTGAAAATGTAGTATCCCAAGCAATATTTCCAGGAACTTTAATCAGGGATGGATCCAGGGGTGGACCTGGCCCCCCTGAAATCTGATTGGCCACCCAAGTATCCATCCAAAAGTCCTTTACAACGATTGGATAATTGCAAAATCAACTATTTCGGCTACATAGGAGGCTGCGAGTGTCTTTCTGAGCATTTTGGATGTAGCAGTTTTCCCTCTTGTAAGTACTGTCAACTGATATTTTAAAAATACATCTTCCTTTTTGCCCTTAAAGAATGAAGCTTGCAAAATGTTTATGTTGCCACTTTGTTGTGTTACTTTTCAAAGTCAATACATTTTTGTGAAGGAATTTGTCCCATTTTAGATACTTAAATATTATTACTTCAGTCAGTGCCCCAGTTTAGCCACCCCAGTCGAGAAAGTCTAGCTCCGCCACTTACTTTAATAATCTCCTTCTGAGATAGAAGGAAGGAGAGTAAAATCGGAGTGAAACAAAGAGTGAACCTGAGTTTCTGGGGATTCCTGAGCTCAGTCAAAGTCTTGTGTCAACATAAAACAACACAGACAAAAACACACACATGCTGCTGGTGTGTTGGTGGCTTAAAGATAACATCTGCACAGTTGGAAAGATCTAAAATGACTGCACAAACAGTCCCATTTTCAAGAATTCTGCTTTGCTTTCAGTCCAAACACACCTTTATAGACAAAACCTTTGGCCCCCAACTTAGGATCATTTTGACCATGAAGGTTTGAGATTTGTTGAATTTTTCTTAGAGTCCAGAAGTCGTATTTTTTGTGCCTGATTTCTATCATCTCAATGAAAAGTCTATAGGGGTTAAGATGACGGCGTGTGCGGACATAACGGCCAGTCGTTCTCTAACAGATAGAAGCTTATTGTTTCACATTTAGTCCTACACTAGAGCTGAACTTTTTTTAAACCCTAATCGAGATTTTATTTGCTGAGACGTGTCTATTGGAGTCAAGTATCCAGTTCTCATAATACATCCATTGACCATGTATGAAAGTGATAAACTTTTGATTTCTAAATACCTAATACTCCAGTTGAGTCAATCGGGTATTCCAATATTGAGGGCGTGAGTGTGTAGGGGTACTCGTAGGGCGTGTAGATGATCCCAGACTCGGGCCCTTGCTGCACAAGCGCTGGGTGGGGGTTTCCTCCTTGCATGAGGGCTGAGCTCTGGATCTGGCGAATCAGAGGCATGAGGGTCGGCGTGTTGACGGGTGCGGGGTTTCGCAGGGCGGGAGGCAGGACGGGCGTCGGGCCTGTGATGATCCGAGGCGCCTGAGGGTTTGCTAGAGGGAAGGCACCAGTGGCTGCGTCGCACACGAACATACAATAATGCAAGTATGTGCACACCCACACGCCATCACACACGTACAATAGACAGGGAAGAAGAAGAAGACAAACAGACCATTTAACAGCAGAAACAGAGGCATTGTTCATATATACAGTGGAGTCCTGTACACAGACCCCTCCTTTGTCACCCACCAACCCTCCTCCACATGCATTATGATGTCAGCCTTACGCGTCTTGACATTGGCGTCTCTGTAGGTCCCATTGAGAATGGCCAGTTCCATCAACTGCATTTTCTTCAGGTTGTCCTCCCCCTCAGCCTACAACAAGACACACACAAGCAGAGAAACACAATCAGCTTATTTAGAGAGTAAGGTCAACTATTCAACAAAGGTTACAGTACGCAGAAACAAATCAAGATTTGATTTAAAGCTCCCGTGAGGAACTTTCAGTTTGTTTTGATTTTGGTGTCACATGAGGACAAAGTGGTACCTCTCATCTTTTTGCTGATCTTGTCCTGCACGCGTGTAAGTATTTAGAAATATCAACGTTCTTTCTTTTAATCATTAAAAAGTATCACTCATTGAGAATCATTGCCATGAAAATGTAAAAAGAGTTTCTGCAGGGAGATGTTAATTGCCTTGTCTGGCACCAAACCTCCCCGCAGCAGTTTCAATTATTAATATAAACGATGTAGAAATAATCTGTCTTGCTGCTGATGGTCTTATTTTGCTTTAGCATGTCATATGAAGGCATCAGTATTAATTTGAGTCTGTTTCATATAAGCAGCTTAATACTCCTCACAGGAGCTTTAAATATTTTCTAAAGGGAAGAGTCTGAAGTTGTGTACACACAGGATATATTCGGTGTCAAACACACCAGCTTCTTAGCTCCAGTTACAGCCTGGTGAAAAGCCGGACTGATTTACAGTCAGACAGCAAGGTCGACTGGGTTAAACCAACACCTATCATTAACTTTGCCCTCGACACACACACACACACACACACACACACACTCACAAACACAGATTAACAGGTGTTCAGCTTCTGATTGCTTCTAGTTCTTCTCACATCTTTTTGCTTTTAGGGTTGGCTGATACCGTGCTGTGATTGGAGCGGAAGTAGCGGCTGATTGCTGCAATAGAAATCCCCCTGCTGGTCTTTTCAGACTGTTTCTATTGTTGCAAATAATGCAGAGGAAGAAAAGGAAGGAGATTTGAAAATATGTGCTTTTGTGATTGTGTGTGACGATTCAAAAGATTGTGTGTCCCTATATGCACATGTCTGCATGCGTTTCTTTTTTGTGGTCATGTTTGTGCATGGTTATGCGTGCATGTGTGTCCGTAGGGGGGGACGTAGGTGGGCCGGAGAATGTGAGAAATGTTGAGGAGTGCAATCAAAATGTCCTCTTGTGTGGACAACAAAAAAAAGGAGAGAAAAAGGAATACTGTAGCCAGTAGTTTGGGAATGAAGTGAGTTGTGAACGAGTGAAAGGAGTGATGGAGTGGGGAGAACAAGTGAACAGACTCTCCATTCATTCCCTCAGCCTTTCAAACAACCCGGGGTTACCATGGAAACCCCTTTATGCATGTTCCCTAATTACCCTAACCCCTTACACATACTCTCTCACACACACAAAAACACAAAAAAGACACAAACACACACTTTTTGGACTGACAATCCCCTTCCCCCTCCTATGCATACCAACACAGTGAACCCTCATCCAGTCACACACAGCTTTTCCATCAAGTCCAGTCCATAATATCTGACGCTGACAGATTCGGACTCATACTCACAGCAGGCACCAGAAGTTTCTTGACCTCGTTGATGGCCCGCTGAAGCTTGATCTTGGCCCGGTTGTGTGTGTCCTCCACTGTGATCAGGACGTGGAGGTCCTCGCTGAGGTGCTCCCAGTTGGGCTTCCCTCGGTTCATCTCCTCCTGAAACACAAACACACATTTTAAAGGGTCCGTTTGAATGCACCACACATGCTCGAGCAATCACTGCAAAGAGGGAACAGGATGTCTTCTTGTTTGGCTCGCGTTTTTGGATACGTCTCAAGCTGAGCACACAAACACTCACAAATCTCAAGGTCGGTCGATGCAGCTTCGTAAGTGTTAGCTAACTCATGTTGCTCTTCAGTTGTTACACATATGGTGCTCAAATCCTTTCTGTAACTTTTCCCCAAAGTTTTCCACTGGCGTTATCTCATATCTCTCACTTCAACAAAGCTTGAGCTGAAATGATTGGTCAATTGTTTGTATTCAGAAGTTTACTAAATGTACTAAAGTAGCATGTTTTGTTCAGCTACACATCCTTTAATAAGTCAAAATCAAGTAAAAATATCAGATAAATTCCCTTCTGCTGGGTAAACTTGGGTTAGCTGTTTTTCTCTGCTTCAGAGCATCGTAATATTCACATTTTTTTAATGGATTCAACAAATTAATGCCAGAGTATTCAGTTCAATAAAGAAAGATTTTTGTTATATTTAAAAAAAAATGTCTCAACATCCCCACCAGGGATGGGGGGGGGGGGGGGTAACACCCTATAAAACGATAGATAGCCCAAAATAATGATCTCATTACAAGGAGATTTTCAATAAATTAAGTTTCAAGACAACCATATCAGGATAGATTACTATATCTGATAAACTGAAGACCATAAAATGCCCCTTAAAAGGTTAAGTGCAGGATTTATGTATTTATTCACAATTTGAAATGTAGTGTCAAAAAGCACTGGGGCTTTTTATGCCTTTAATTTGAGAAATGACAGTGGATAAGAGTCAGAAATTGAGGAAAGAGGAATGACATGCGGGAAAAGAGCCACAGGTCGGATTTGAACCCGGGCTGCCCGCTTGGAGGACCATGGCCTCTGGAAATGGAGTGCGTGCAATAACCGCTTTCGTCTCCTCTTTTTTTGGCCAGTTAAGGCCGTTCACGTTACACTCATACATGTCATTAAGCCCCACCAGGAGGACTCATGGAGAAGTGACGTCAAATCGACAGGGAAATCTGTTCAGAAAACTGTATTTTCTAAATAAAAAAATACATTTTTGGAACCATAAGATAATTGTATCACCCGAGTCAAAACAATGACCCGTCCCAGTCCCCACAGCGATCAATAAATCAAATGCTGTGACAAAACGGTGAAACAAAAAGGCTCTTTGGCTGTCGAAGGATTGTAATAAGCTCGTCCAATTATTTCATTCAGGATGGATTAAATGATCGGATGGCTTACTTGCCTGCAGACCAGCATATAAATTGTCTTCCACGAGCTGAAGCTAGCAAGCTAGCCACATAAGAATAGCACAGGAAGGGTTATGGTTAGTCATAAAATTGACACATGGCACTTATATCCCCAACTCTCTTGTGGACTCGTCCTGCACCTGTTCATGTGCTTTGGGAGTGTTGCTTAAGGAATTTTGGAATTTGGATGCGATCATAATGTAGCAGACATCTGCATGTTTCTTTTAAAATGCCTACTCAATGTCAGCGCAAAGTCAGAAACATCTACAAGTACATTGATCCAGCTAGTTCAGTTCAAGAGTAAGCAGAACTTTACTTTGTGCTGGAACTGTTTCTGGGCTGTCCTGAATAGCTGTTTTTCAATGCTTCCAGTATTGATGCTAATCTTAGCTTAGCTTAGATAACCTCCTGGATGTAACTTCATTCTTCACCGACAGAGAGTGGGGATCTAATCAGCTATGTCTTGAATAAAGCAAATATATGAATTTCCAAAATGATGCAGCGATCTTCACAGAGCAGCTAAAACGGCTGTTGTATTACATTTCAGGGCCCAAACTATCAGTTAATCAAATAGACATCACAGATTGAGCTGTAATGAAAATAACAGTGAGTTTCAAGCCCCAGCTGAAGCTGACATTTTGAAGTCTTGTGTGCAGGGAGATTGTATCCTCTGGGAATGTTTTGTCAAGTGAGATGTATCATTTTGAAAAACACCAAAAGTCAACATCTTTCTCTCGTCTCCCCCTGTTGCCTCCCACTGTGTCTCTGTTTTCCTTCCTCTCTGTCTCTCTGTGTGTGTCTCTCTCTCTTTCTCTGAGGAGTGCGGGGTAGGGAATGTTCTGGAGAGAGAGGGTGGGCTGGAATGCTGGACTTGCTCCACCTGCCGTTTGGAAAGCTTGGGCCGGCTCCGTCCAACAGCAAACACCAGGGGAGAGGAAGAAAGAACAGATGGACCGAACACCAGGAGAGAAAAACTGAGCACCAAAAACTTGTTTTCAGGAGATACATATAGATAGATAGATAGATAGATAGATAGATAGATAGATAGATAGATAGATAGATAGATAGATAGATAGATAGATAGATAGATAGATCGATGCTGAATTAAATGGAAATCAATGGCTGCCTAGGTATTTGGCGTTAGAGAGCTCTTAAGGCCATACATACATTTTATACTTTTTACTCCTTGCAGAAAGTGTGATGAGAAGACGGATACCTCTTCTTTTACATCTTAAGTGAGTGAGGCCACAGATAGAGACCCGTTAGGTTAGCTTAGCATAAAGACTGGAGGACGAAGCGGCTAGCTTGGCTTTATCTAAATGTAATGAAATGTGCCTAGCAGCTCCTCTTAAGCTCACAAGTTTAAGAGATTTACACCAGGGGTGTGTCCAGACTTTTTTGGACAGGGGTGGCCAAGCTGGGGCACCAACTTCTACAGGGGGGAGGACACAAATGAATAGCATTTTCCTTACCCTTTCTATCTCCACTAGTCATATCTACTTTGATTTTCAAGTATCTAAAAGATTTGATATTCCTGCGTTAGTTGTCGCCTTTAAAGTAAAACAACAGAGTGGCAACATTTAAATCGTGGCTTTCTTCTTTAAGGACTCAAAAAGAAGATTTTTGTCAAGTGCCACAACTTTAAGTACTTAAAAAATTGCAAAAATAAGACAGTGTGCAGGAGTTTACTTGCAATTTCCCATTGACTCATTCCTCTTCCACACACCTGTCTTCATAATAAGACACAATATTATCAAAAGGGGGGCGGCGGCGGCCTGGTGGTTATGTTGCGCCCCTCATGTGCAGAGGTTATAGTCCTCATCGCAGCGGCAGTGGGTTCGTATCCGACCTCTGCCCTTTGCTGCATGTCATCCCCCACTCTCTCATCTCAACATTTACTGTATCTCTTCAGCTGTCCTGTCTAATAAAGGCAGAAAATGCCCCCAAAATATCATTAACAATATTAACAAAAGGAAATATGCAACATTTAAATGAAAAGAAAAAATACTTGCAGCCTATTTGTAACAAGGCAAAATGCAAATCATTGTTTAGGATTTTTTTGGGGTG
The DNA here is from genome assembly GCA_020745685.1 of Tautogolabrus adspersus. Lineage (NCBI taxonomy): Eukaryota > Metazoa > Chordata > Actinopteri > Labriformes > Labridae > Tautogolabrus > Tautogolabrus adspersus. Next base: position 18,468,363 of record CM036554.1, read on the forward strand.
GCCAATCAGGCCCCCCTATGGACACCCCCTTAATACACTTATTATATCATTTGTTTATATCCTTTGGAAATATGGCAGTGCAAAACTATCAAGTTTTACAGAGGTTATATGGGAACTTTTTCTTGGCCAGTCAAGACTTGGAATGAGCCAGGCTAGCTGTTTCCCCCTCATTTCGAGTCTTTATGCTAAGCTAAGGCTAATGCCTCATGGTTTTAGCTCTATATTTAGCATTCAGATATGAGAGTGACATTCATATTCTCATTTAACTTTCTCCAAAAAAGCAAACAGGCGCATTTTAAAAATCTTCTTACAGTTTCTCCAATAAATCTGACCTAGCGTGCAAAAATAAAATCCCTCTGGTCTCCTACAGAGCCGTACAAATGAAAAGGACTTAAATAGAAAATGAAAGAGACTTTAAAGAATATATACTGTGTGTGTTTTCTGTGTGCGTACTAGTGTGTATACCTTCTTCTTGTCTCTCATGGAGCCCTTTCCTCGCACCATAATCTTGCAGCCGGTCTCTGCCTCCAGTTGTTTGGCTGTCAGCCCACGTGGGCCCAGGATCCTCCCTACGAAGTTAAACTACACAAAAGAGCAAAAAAACAAACAGATAATGAATACAACCTCAAAGAAAGACAGAGACATTTTGACATCACAGACACAAGCTATCTTTTTTACAGTGTGTGTGTTCGGCATGTGCATGTGGGAGTGTGCTTTTGCAGTTTGTGCATGTGCGATGTGTTTGTGTTACTAACAGGGACAAAAATAGCTCATTATAGGGGTGCTGGCTGGTGCTGGTGGCATGGCAGGACAGTGCCGTTCTCTTAACCTTATCTGTCACTAAGACTGAGTGATTAACTAGACAGCTGCCCCTCTGTATGCGTGTATGTGTGTGTGTGTTTGTTTCTCTGCCAGTATCCCTCTGTCTCATTCTGCTTTGTAACATTTGTCCAGCGTTTCCCTACTTTTAACCTTATGTCCACTTCAGTAAGAGTTGCGACACACTCGCTCCGGCCTCTCGCAAACACACACGGACAGATCAAGATAGAGGAACTGCTCTCTAAATTTAACCTTGATCTCAACCGTTTTCCAGCACTGGCCTGTTTGCCTGTGTGTCCTGTTAGTCCTCTGTCATGTGAGTGAGGACAGCCTGTCATTGTATTTGCTGATTGGCGAGCTGATGCACGGCGAAAAATCATGTGAGCCACTCAATCTGGATCAACGAAACTCATATTGAAGTACTTAACTGTACTTGGCGGGAGCAGGGATGTGCTCGATGGTTAAGTCTTTTCACTGAAGTGCATTTTGTCTTTTATATTTGGGACAAAGACTTTAAGCTCTTATAAATATTTGTGGTGTAAACTAATGTCTGAGATTCTGTCCTAATGAAGGAGTTTAGATAAGCCTTATTTGAGAAACAAAACCTGTAAATAATTAATTTTTATGTTATTGGAAACACTGACCAGGGTTCATTATTGATCTATTTTCAGTCTGGATTACATCACTGGGTGTGAGCAGAGATGATCTCACAATGAAATCAGTTTTTGTAAAAAATATAAAGCAAAGAAATCCCTGTGATAAAAAGCCCTTGCTGACTTTCTGGCAGCCTAAGAGGAGATAAGGTGAAAACAGCGGAAAGTAAACAGTCTACTCTTTGAAAAAGGTCAAAGTTCAGGGACTTGGCCACTCACGTCTGGGTACTCTTTGACCGGCACGTAGAGCTTCTCCTGCAGCTGAGCCACAGGGCCAATGGCTTCGGGAAGCTCCTCCATGTCCCGCCCGTTGAACATGCCGCCGTTCACCGTGTCGTTGTACATGTCTTTGCGTACCCGGCCAATCTCTGTGAAACACACGGACAGACAGAAAACACACAGAGAAAGACAGACAGAGAGAGAGAGAGAGAGAGAGAGAGCGAGAAAAGGATATTAGTGAAATTAACAGAGGACATCCAGGAAAAACCTCAACGAGGGTCAACAAGTGTCATGTTCCTTCAGACCGTGGGTTTATTAGGGTGATGACTCACTGTCACAGAATTACAGGAGGCTCCGAATGTGACAGCAGAGAGTTAGACAATCAGATAGACAGGCGGGGAGGCAGCGAGACAGTCACAAACATTCTGCACCACAATGTAGAATCTAACCACTGAATGCTTTGCAATCAGGGCTCCTCTAGTAGATAGATAGATAGATAGATAGATAGATAGATAGATAGATAGATAGATAGATAGATAGATAGATAGATAGATAGATAGATAGATAGATAGATAGATAGATAGATAGATAGATAGATAGATAGATAGATAGATAGAATACTTTAAACTAAACTTTTAAAAGAAAAAGAAAACGAGAGCAGAAAGGTACAGATGGAATCTCAAGGTGAATTCATACATTCATACATACAAGATATAGATGTAGGTATCAATGTGCACTAGAAACACATGTAGTGTAAAACAAGTGCAGAGGATAATGAATGCAGTTTAGTGTATGTGTGTTCTGCATGTGTGGATTTGTTAAACAGTCTGATAGATGCAGGTAAGAAAGACCTCCTGTATTTAAAACTATATTCAAGGTAATTTCCCTCTTTTCTTCTTCTTCTTTCTCAAGCTGTGTTTGACACGCACACACTCACACACACATTACTTACAAAAAAATCAAAATAAACACGCTATTTGGGGTCAGAGTGACTTACCCTCCACACCTGTGTTTATATAGTTCTTCTACTGGTCAGTTATTCAACAACAAAATTCTTCGAAAGTAATGTGTTTGCTATGAATGATCATTTTTGGATACTCATTGAACTTTTTCTCAAATAATACATCTATCTCCTGGTCCACATAATGCCCCAAACGTAACAAAAAAAAGGCCTTAAGAGTCATTTCAAAATCTTTTATGATGTCTTTTGTCCAACCAAAAGTCAAGGACCTCAAACTTTTCAGGTGACAATGAATTGTGAATTGTGAATGAATTCTCACTATGGAGTCATTTCTGCTTCAAAACGTACTTTAAAGATAGAGCTGCAGCGATCCAAGGATCAGTTGTCAACTGTTACAATAATCATGGCCCACTTTTTGGATAAACAAATCAGTTTGTGTAATTCACAGTCTCTGATTCCAAATGGTTCAATGTGAATATTTAGCATTTTCATTCCTTTCTATGACCTATTTGACTTGACTTAATACCTGTGAGTTTTGATCAAAACAAGACATTAATTTTTTCTGTTAATTTAAAAGAGAAAAAACGAATCGATTGATTGCGGAAATATCAAAAGAGCAATTGGAAAATACAAAATAGCTCATAGCAGCTTCTTATCTGAGGACTGTTTCCTTTTCATGAATCCAACAGGTATGTAAAGTGCAAAAGAATAAACTCTATTTAATTCAAATGACCTCTTCAAATGTTTTAAAACAACTTTTTTGTTGAGCTATCAGCAAAACAGCCAAAAGTATTTGCTTTAATACTGATGAAGAAGGTAAGAAAATCTCCCAATGGGGACCTTTTTGATCAATCAATCAATCAATCAATCAATCAATCAATCAATCAATCAATAAAGTACCAAAAGTGCCAAATTCCTGGCTTAGGTTTGGTGCAGAAACACCATCATAAATGAGACTGTTTGTCTGCCTGTCTGCTTGTTGAGTGTTGTCTCAATGACGATGGCTAGTCTCTGATGCCTTTGTAATGACACGCTAGCACAATAATAACTGACTACTGCACCACACAAACACATACGCAGCACATACACACACAGACACCCCCCCTCGCCTCCCTACTTGTACTCACTCACTCACTCAGACAGACACACACACACACACACACAGCAGAATAACTGCCTTGAGGCACAAATATCATCTGACCTAAGCAGGCTGACAGGCATGTCTCCCTGCGCTGAGAGTGATAAGTCTGACCGTAATAACTACAGTGGGACGCTATAATTACAGCCACAACCACGGTGACAATGATGATCCTCTAACAACCCATTTGGACACCAAAAGGGACTATTAAAAACACACACATACACAAACAAATCTGCACAGACACGCAGGGCTTTGGTCACCGTTCAGTGGAGACAGGGAGCGAGTTGCTGGAGGAAAATGAGAAGTGAAAGAAGAACAAGAGAGCTGAACGGTCTGGGTGAAAGATAAAGAGGGGGAGCTGTATCAGGACTTATCTTAACACTTTCATTGGTTTATATATAGACGGGACTCGACGCCAGTGTTTCCAAAAATGCCACAAACATACAACCTGACAATAAGTGTGACTGGCAGGGCTTCTTGTTACCCTGAACAAACTTTCTGGTCCTCTGTCGCTGTCCACATAACTCAGGCAGAAGATACAGCCAGGCTGGAAATGGGCACGGTACAATGCCTTTCATTCTAACCGGGGGTGTCACTTTATCATGTGTCAGGGATGAGTGCGCTCAGCTGTCAAGTCTTTAACATTAACACAGCTAGAGACGTTAAGTTGACCTACTTGTCAGGCTCTAGAGGTCGTCCGTTGTGTGGACAACCTTGCTGCGTCATGAGACTTGTCACAATGTCAGGACCGTGGTGATCCTGATGTGCAACAACAGTAGCAGCAACAACAACAGGCCTTGGCAGCAAGTTAGACAAAGAGTTGGGGAGAAAAGTCAATACAGCATCATGATATTTTGTGTGGCAATATTGTAGCCACACACTCGAGCAAAGAAAATCAACCGTTCTGGACTTCTATTAGAATTGTTCCCATATTGATACCAGTACACCGTACCAGTACAGATACTGATACCAGTTGGTATTGGCATCTGATGCAGCCAAAAATAAGATATCAGGTATGCTGGTCAAATAATTGGTGTCAGCTAACATACCAGTCCAGGTATCTGATAAATATCGCAAAGTAAAAATGCTTTCCGGACCTCTCTAGTTTTCTGTGGATTATTGAGCCTATACATGGACACCAAGTATCGACCTTTAAACATAGGAATTTAAGGCTAATACAACAAATACATATTGAGCTGTTTGAATTAGAATGATTTATTCCATTGCTATTTAGTCCACTAGACTGTGCTGAGTTTTGTTCAGGTGAGGTCAGCAGAGATAAGTTGGAAGTTTGTTGAATACTTGATGGTATAAAAAATGGAAGTAGCCCCTGTGAAATCACCCATGGGTTTGTTGACTGCCAGAGGCCTCGAGTCGACATACCGCTACTTCATTGTTGGTTTTCTGGAGCCAAAGTAACCATATTTGAACGGGATGGTGGTGCTGAAAAGAGTGTTGGGTTGGAGAATGCCAAGTTATCGAAGTTAAACATTCTGAGGCTAATTCTTGAGCTGGCCAATAAGCTAGTTACCAGAGTGAGATTGTGAAGCTGTCCTGAGTTGTGTATTTATCAGACTAAAGAAGCTAATAGAGCTTGTAGAGAGTAGAGGAATTACGACTTGCTAGCTGAAATATCCAGTAAGAGAGCGGCTGGTGAAAGGACCTACCTCTTTGCAGGGGACGCCAAAAACAATTCTGACACCTGGCAGTGCTGATGTGTAGCAGACAGCTAGCTGCATCCAACTGTTACTCAAAGGCACCAGAGTCCTATTTTTAAAGGCAGAGCATCTTCTAAATAGGTGAGTTATATAAAACCCAAACTCTAAAGGGGCTGTAGAGGTGTTATGAATAAAAATAGAATATCATTGTTTTCTATCAGGTTGTTACATGTCTATTTCTGTTATAAAGTTCGTCATTTTAATATGGGGCATAATGGGGATTGGCTCACTTTTAAAGTCAGCCTCAAGTGGCCACTTGAGGAACTGCAGATTGTGGCGCTCTCTTGGCTTCATTTCTGGACCCTTATGGAGGCCACTGGGTCAAAACAAAGATGATGGAGTTTATTTTTAATTTCAATTTAAAGGGAATCAGTCAAACTTACAGGTGCTGAAGGGACTGTATAACTTTTTTTGTATAAAATGATGGAGCCCCTTCATCATACCTGTGTGTCAGTCTGCTTACAGGCAGGCCCCGTCCACAGAAATAGCTTGGCCCCTGAAAGGCCAAGTGAATGGGACCTCCGCTGATGTCATTTAACAATATCAAAACATGTGTGTTGGATCGGTAGCGTCAGCGCTAGCCTCCTGGCAAACATCTGCCTTCTCAGCTTGGCTCTGATCAGCTTTTGGAGCTGACTGAAAAAAGCTTGTCAACAAGTTATTGTTGGAGTCATATAAGCCTCCTTTCTTTTCTGGCATCCTGACTTTTGTGCAGCTCCTGGCGTAGCAATACACAGTTGGACATTACTGGCCAAACAGTTAAGTTGAATTACATTAACATTGCAACCACAAAAAAAGGCTCAGGCTCATACAATTTTAGGATGAGTGGATAACATTATGACAAAACATTGTGTATTATTGTTGTGTTAATAATAGTGAGTATTTTGGATAAAAAAGATTATCATTGCTTAAATTAAGGATGGACTATGTTTAACCAAACTTTAATGCCCCAGGCTTTCATTAAGGCTAAATAATGTATCTTAAAAATATTGTGTGTATATTGTATCGTGACTCAAGTTTTGTGGTTTTATCGTTTTTGTCAGGTCTCTGATCATTCCCATCTCTATTCGAAAACTGGGAAAAAGGAAAGTCTTTTGACACTTGTTGCTTTGCTCCGATGCCCCTGGAGTTTTTTTTATTTTTTAAAAACATGTTAATTTTTAGCAGGTGAGGTGCATTGATTGATCTTACAGACAGCGTGTCTCAAATCAAATATTTTACACTGTGACAAGCTGTCCCTCCTGCTCAGGGATGGGCTGCAGCATTCACATAAGCCTGCGCATTAGGTCACTGAGAAAGACTAACAACTGTCTGTTTGTTCCCATCACCAACTGCTCCAGTGTGTGTGTGTGTGTGTGTGTGTGTGTGTGTGTCCCTGTTAGTGTGTGTGTGACAGAGAGCTCATCTAATGCCTTCAACAAATTCAAAAAGTGACATAAAAGTGAAGGACATAACCAATTTACGAGATTTTAAGCAATGTTTGATTCATTCATATTGGGAAATCTCCCCAAAGTTCTTTGATGAGATTTAATGATAAGTAAAACAACAATATAAGTGTTTGAAAATTAAACTAATGCCTCTTTCAGTGCAGGATAAAAGACATTAGTAACGTTTCCAAGGAGTCATGAGGAATTCCTGCATTAAACGACTTTTCAATAATGGGAGTCAATAACTGTTATTTCAGTACCATCACATTAAGCGTTTTGGGTAATAACAAAGATGGAGTGATTTCCTCTGTAGTGTGACAAGTGGCTCAAGCCTCAGTGGAGAAACAGAAGCCGGGTTACCTTCATCCAGCAGCCGCTCCAGATGCGTAAAGATGCCGCTGAAGTTGGGCAGGGAGCTCATCACCTTCCTGTCATTCATCAGCTGCATTAAATAGTCCGGGTTGGACTTGGGTCTCTCCTTCACCTCTGTCTCCCCGACCATGGCTTATGTTTCAACAATAAAAAGTGACTATAGATAGCTTACTCGATAAACTTTTCGGGGGGGGAATGAAAAAAAGACACGCCCCGACAAGCGATGCGAGGACCCAGAGAGGATTCCACCGGCTGTGACCCGCTCACCACCTCACTTTTTCGGCTGATAAAGTCAAATCTCAGCGCTGGATAAATCGACTGTCCTTCGGTCAACGTTTCGTCTGTGTGCCCTCTCCTCGTCCAATTGGGTCCCCCCTCTCTCCGACTGTCTCCAGAGTTTTCAAAAGTTCCTTTTTAGGGGGGGAGTTTGGCTCTGCTTGACACCTCACGCGACACTTTCACCAACACTTCTTCTTCGGTGTAAAATCTATCATTAAACTCGTCTCCTCTGCCCCGGCTGCTCTGCTTGGTGTGTTGGTATTCTGCAGCGGGCATCGACTCCCTATCATATGATTACAGTATAGCAGCAGCACGAGTGGGCTGTCGCGAGCGCGCAGCGCAACGCCGCTATCATAAGGGTGGGGGCACCTCAGAGCCCCCGCCTTTCTCTCACGCGCACACACGCAATCACGAGCACGCACGCACACACTCTCCGCCCCGCTGTAGGCTATAACAATAGGATAACAGCTCTGCATAGGTATGCACACCTGTTCTGCAACAGTCACTTGTCCTTTAAAGTGTGTTTGTCCAGGTTATCTTAAATACTGCTGCAGATTGATTTAGATTTGAGGTACTTTGACTTTATTTAAGTATTTCTGTTTAATACAACTTGTGCATTGATAGGCTAATTCAACTTGACAGGGAAGGATTCTAAGACTATATGATATAATGAGGGGTGTAAATCATAGCTTGCTTAATTAAAGATTCTTTGAACAAAAATAAACATTTGCTGATATCCCTGCAAGGACACCATATTGAGTGAATT